>CM069453.1:56302500-56663810 GCA_035610835.1 Ophiura sarsii | reverse complement strand
TTCATGGCTTATAGAGATAATCTGAAGTTGGAAAAAGCTTTTGATACTTTCGATCGAAAACCCACGTGCTATAATCCGATAACGTACTTACTTTACTTACTTTTTTGTTACCAAGATGGATGGTATGTTTACACCGAGGCAAATGATAGAATAAAAGGCGACCAGGCACGTCTGTTATCGGATAATGTACAGATAAATTTGACGAGTTTCATGGCTTATAGAGATAATCTGAAGTTGGAAAAAGCTTTTGATACTTTCGATCGAAAACCCACGCGCTATAATCTGATAACTTACTTACTTTACTTATACTTTTTTGTTACCAAGACGGATGGTATGTGTACACCGAGGCAAATGATAGAATAAAAGGCGACCAGGCACGTCTGTTATCGGATAATGTACATATAAATTTGAAGAGTTTGCATGGCTTGTAGAGACAATCTGAAGTTGGAAAAAGCTTTTGATAGTTTCGATCGAAAACCCACGCGCTATATAATCCGATAACTTACTTACTTTACTGACTTTTTTGTTACCAAGACGGATGGTATGTCTACACCGAGGCAAATAATAGAATAAAAGGCGAGGCACATCTGTTATCGGATAATGTACAGATAAATTTGACGCGTTTGCATGGCTTATAGAGACAATCTGAAGTTGGAAAAAGCTTTTGATACTTTCGATCGAAGACCCACGCGCTATAATCCGATAACTTACTTACTTTACTTACTTTTTTGTTACCAAGATGGATGGTATGTTTACACCGAGGCAAATAATAGAATAAAAGGCGACCAGGCACGTCTGTTATCGGATAATGTACACTAATTTGACGAGTTTGCATGGCTTATAGAGACAATCTGAAGTTGAAAAAAGCTTTTGATACTTTCGATCGAAAACCCACGCGCTATAATCCGATAACTTACTTACTTTACTTACTTTTTTGTTACCAAGACGGATGGTATGTTTACACCGAGGCAAATAATAGAATAAAAGGCGACCAGGCACGTCTGCTATCGGATACAGATAAATTTGACGAGTTTGCATGGCTTATAGAGACAATCTGAAGTTGGAAAAAGCTTTTGATACTTTCGATCGAAAACCCACGCGCTATAATCCGATAACTTATACTTACTTTACTTACTTTTTTGTTACCAAGACGGATGGTATGTGTACACCGAGGCAAATAATAGAATAAAAGGCGACCAGGCACGTCTGTTATCGGATAATGTACAGATAAATGTGTCGAGTTTCATGGCTTATAGAGACAATCTGAAGTTGGAAAAGCTTTTGATCGAAAACCCACGCGCTATAATCCGATAACTTACTTACTTTACTTACTTTTTTGTTACCAAGATGGGTGGTATGTGTACACCGAGGCAAATAATAGAATAAAAGGCGACCAGGCACGTCTGTTATCGGATAATGTACAGCTAAACGTGGGGAGCTACAAATGTTTTCGTTTCTGGTATTTTATCTACGGGTCGTCAATCGGAACCTTTCGGGTCTATAAATCACCCACCGGAGCATTTGATGATTTAGGGTCACCTCTTTATGAGATTGGGACCACGCAAGGAAACCAATGGCAAATGGCTCAAGTAAGTGCAGTACTTTGGTAAAAAAGGGTGTCATATTATTAAAAAGTGCCGAATTTCGGGGCATGGGAACGGACGAAACGGATGAATTCTGGATCTTATAGCGGCTTAGTCCGTATAATAATTGTTGTCTTAAAACATGTAGAAACTGAGTTTTGCCCTCATTTAGACCTTGTTATTGTACAGTTGTATTGTGATTACTGATTGGTTGAAATCATGTAAAACATGCTACAAATAAGGGTCTTGGCCCTTGGGGAACGGCCTTCTTCCCCCAGGTGAGGGGTCACGATAATTTCGTATATCTATCTAGGTCATTGGTCGCGGCAATGACTCAGAAATATAATACAGGGTGTCTTTGGAGATGCCCTGTATTTTCCAATACGTTCCCATTATCCTTATAGAAAAACAGGATGATGATCTATATAAAAGGCAAATACAGGAGGCAGACACCGTCTAGTAACTTAGGGTGGAATATCAACAGCTCCCCCCCCCCCCCACTCCGTATACCCCACCTCGCAGGTGTAATACGTTGAATTATTAAAAAATAATCTAGAGCTATTAAATCCATATCGGAAAATAACATCCTTCAATTGAATAACACTGTACCTTTCACTATGAAAAAACCCGTTCCATCCTCCACCTTTCTTTTTGCGGCAGGTGAGTTTGAAAAACATAGATGGTTCACCGTTCAAACTCGTTTTAGAGAGTGAAATAGGCAACGGTCCTGCTGGTGATATAGCAATAGACGACACCACTATATTTTCTGGACTTTGTCCGCAAGGTAAGAGACACGAAATTGTAGTAAAAAACAGTATTTGGCATTTTACGTTATATCTGTAATGCAAATAAAAAATAAATTATTATTTGGGAAAATAAAAGTTTAGTTAAAGTTGGTTATAAAACACACACAGCTTAAAAGTAGTTTGACCATCATGAACAAATATTGTTATCATTTTTATCATTTGCATCAACCTGAGGCCTGACTTTAGTATGTTTACCCTAATTAGGCATATTTGTCCTGTCTGTGCTTTAGACATAATCACTGACGTATAACACAATAGGCTATTGTATATATTTTTTGTCTGAAAATCATTAAAAAAAATAAGACCATTTTACCTCTTTTACAATTTTATATAGTTGTGGTTACACCAAGTCCTGGAACAATGCCATCTGTCATGCAGTGCGATTTTGAAAATCCCGACATGTGTTCTTTCATACAAGATGTAACCGACGATTTTGATTGGACAAGACAAAGTGGACGGACAGGGACATCAGACACCGGACCGCCAGTGGACCATACTTACGGGACAAGTGCAGGTAATGTATTGCTTATGTCAAAGACTAATGGCCCATATGGCGTAATTCAAGGGGGAGGATAAAATTAGTCAGTTACCCCCCCACCCCACGATAGCAGGTATCCCTGCTTCCACATTGCCCCTCCCCCAAATTGAAGGCCCTAATGACGCCACTGTGATGGTCTTTGCTTATGTACTGTCATGTTGGGAAATTATCTATGGGCATGATTTGGAAAGCATTGGCGTATTATTATTTTATAGGAGATGGGGAATAGTTTGAGAAGGAAAGATAGGGCCAAAGCACCGGATCAAGGACCTGGATCGAGGGGAAGCTTCAAATGAGTAAATTAAGGGCACTGTGTATGGTGTCAATCTGTCCTAGAATGTGAAAATGGGATGAAGATTTTGCGTTAATTATCAAAGGAAAAGGCATTGAACAAAAGACCATGTTAAGATCAACATCTCGAGAACATGATCTCCCTGGTCCTGTCTCGGTGGTTCCCTTGATTGACGCTGGGATAGGGGATGGGGGATGTTTATAAGGGCAAAGTCGTTCGTTCTTCTATATAGGTTTACTTCATTCAGTGAGGGAGAGGAAGGGCGGAGGGAGGGGCGGATGGAGGGGGGGGGGGGGGGGGGGTGGTAACAGAGTAGACATTAACACGTTGCCACGATACCATTTATGTTCTTCGGGCTTGGTAGAGCATGAAAATCAGTAATTTGCTGACAAAGTGTAGTAAAAAAACCTAAACGCGCTCGCACGTTAACCTGCGAACCTTTAACATTTAAGTGTTGCCCATTTACTAACTAATACTAGTCACATTAAATGGTTTGCTAATTTGGACAAATTTTACGCGCACTTAAATTGTTGCACTCTTTCAATAATTTGCCTCTTTCATCATCAGTGTCTTTTCCCCCTCCCCTAACGCCACCGGCTTCAGTGACGATTTCATACTTTTATCATATGTTTAGGTTACTACGTTTTCGTTGACTCGTCTGTCGCGAGTCGAGACGAAGCCGCTCGCCTCTGGTCACCGGTGCTACCCGCTAACACCGGCCACTGTCTGGAATGGTATTACCATATGTATGGTGACGACATAGGAACATTAAATGTGTACGTCATTCCATATGGAGCCAAATTTGACGATTACTCTCCAGTTTGGTCGACTGAAGGAGATAAAGGGAATGCTTGGTACATTGGCCGTGCTCATGTCAACCATCTGGCTACATATTATGTGGTGTTTGAGGCAGTTCTTGATAACGGTGAAGAAGGGGATATTGCAATAGACGATGTACGGATAACGGATGGAGCTTGCTTGGCACAAGGTAAGCACTGTTGGGGCCGAGGGTGGGGATTAGGGGACTTCCCATCACTCCCTCCCCCGTATTTGACATTTAATGAGTGAAGTAAATCCCATTTTGGCACATTTCCCATCCCTCAGCCAAGCCTCTCCCGGTTATTGGTTTAAGCCACTAGCCTAAAGGAACACAAATCATGTTGATTTATTTTATTTTAATTAATTTACTTAAGAATTCAAAATGAACATTATAAAATTGCTATTATTGTAGTTTCTACTCACAAAAACACAATTGTAAAAATATACAAATCCCAGTTTTTATCATAATTGAGGGCGCAGCCTCCAACACATTTCTTCATGCCCCTTTAATTAGTGGTTTAATTCTCGTCAAATTGTTTAAATTTCTACAAGATTGTACAAATTAATGTCATCACATTTGATCGGAAAATCAACTTACTGAGCCTAAGGTCCTACCCCTTTTATAACATGTCAAACTATTTGCATTGCTTTTAATTTTTCGTAAAAGGCCAGGGTTCCCGGTTTCGCCCATTTTATGATCTGATGAACCTTCCAAAGTGATACTATTGGCACAGATAAATACTCAGGCCCCGTGGTAACCGATAGATAACTTAAGTCTAAGGCATGGATTTGTTGGTGTTTTTTTGCAAGTGTAGGCTTGCAACTAGCTGTCTGCTCCCTCACAATCGCCTCACTCTGACACTTTGGACACACTTCAATGCAGCGAACTCGAAAGGATTTTCCAACCACTGCACTTCCAACCTTAAATAATTTGTTGGTCATTTTGAATTAAAATAGGCTATTGCAGTCAAATATAGTATGATTTTATTAATTGCATGATATTAGCTGTAATATAAACCTAAATATATTGGTCAGATTAATCGTGACTACCACCCTCTGACTTTCGGTCAGACCATTCTAAACAGCGCCACCCAGTGTCTCTTCATACGAGCTATGAATAGCATCTGTCAAGCGCGACCTTTGGAAAAGAAAAACATTCATAGAAATTAGCGTGATTTTTAGATTAGAAATTCTCGATTTTCAGAACAGACAGGTATGTTTGATCATGCAGATTCAATACGCTATAACATTCGAACTTTCTTGGTAGAAAACGTCTTTGCCGCTCGTTTTTATATTGAATGATATGGCCATTTTTGTTTTGTTCACATCTTGGATCAAATAAAATAAATAAGCCTTTTTTGCTACGAAAACTAGCATAGACAGTCGGCGTCGTAAATTGTCTATAGCGGGAATAGGTCGATCAAAATTCAAATGAGTTTTTCTTGGAAATTGAAATAGATTGATATGTAACCAAGCGATACATATTCTTCTACATGATATCTATAAAGCAAAGTTGACTAATTTCATTTATTTTAGAAAAGTTGAAACATATTGATGAAAATAATCTGACAAGTGATGTACAGTTGAATGGGTCATTCCATAGAGCAATGTGTCAGACTTATGGTCAGAGCTAGCCTTTAATCATAATATATAATATAAGGCTATATCTTGCCAGACGTCCCGTACGGAATAAACCGTGTACAACTACTACGCACTTTAATTGGTGTGAGCATGCGCACATCATTCCTAGCAGGTGTCTGAATTGTCCAGCCCTGGTAAATTTGCCAGTGCACTGGCAAATATACCTCTAATTAAGTGGGCATATTTGCCAGTATTTACAGTTAATCCAAAAGTAGCGCTTCCACACAAAAAATGGCATACTCTACCCTTCATATATCAATTGTTTAACTCAATACCTAAATATTTTGTGTCGCTTCAAAAAAATTCTTGGTTGCGTTTTGCCAGAAAAATGATGAAATTTCAGTCATTTTGTGGCAAGTGGACATTTTGCCAGTATTTACAGTTAATCCAAAAGTAGCGCTTCCACACACAAAATGGCATCTTCTATCCTTCATATATCGATAGCTGAACTTGATACCAAAATATTTAGCATCGCATCAAAACAATTCATGGTTACGTTTTACGTTTTTGGCAAAAACTATTTTTGAAATTTCATTTTCAAGTGCACTATTACATTAACAAACAGGGAATGTTTATTGTGTACTTTTTAGTGTACACACACACCAATCCCTTCTCCCACCACCCCCACCACAAACCCCTCGCACATGCACAAACCCCCTTCAACCCCAACCAGTGACCACAAACCTACTCCACCTTCCCACATCTAAACCATCCCTACAACCTCCCCTCCCCACCACAAATCCCCACCCCACCCTCCCCATGCCACCACAATCCCCACCACAAACTCCCTCCCCTTCCCATCCCCACGACAATTTCCACAAACCCCTCCCCTTCCCATCCCCACCATAAACCCCCCTTCCCATCCCCTCCACAAACCCCCTCCCATCCCCTCCACAAACCCCCTCCCTTTCCCATCCCCACCACAAACCCCTCCCCTCCCATTCACAAAACCCCTCCCCCACCACAAACACCCCTCTCCCACCACAAACACCCTACCCACCCACCCCACGTCCTACCCTCCCCACCCCAATGCATCCACACCACCACAACCACCTCCCCATCGCAATCCCCCACCCTAAACCCCTCCCCCACCACAAAACCCCTCCCCCACCACAAACATCCTACCCACCCCACCCCTGGGCCAACCCTTCCCACCCCGTGCATCCACGCCACCATCCCCCCTTCCCCATCACAAACCCTCTCCCCAGGGTCATCCCATTCCCATTCGCCACCACAAACCCCTGCCCTACACCACAACCCCTCCCCACCACTAACCCCCTCCCCAACAAACCCCATCACCATGATCACTAACCCCCTCCCAACCAGAATCCCCCATCACTAACCTCTTCCCAATCACAAACACCCTCCCTATACCCCCTATTATAAATATCACATGTATCGATTATCGTTGCGCCGGCCATCACTACAAAAACTTTTTTTACAATTTTTAGTAGACAAAACTTTTTCTTGATGCTGACACACCCCTTGACACACCCCTTGTATTTCATTGGCCACAAGTACTCATTTAGGCTAGTGGATCCACCCAGATATAGTGCTGGGAGATATCAAGCCTCTCAGTCTCAAACCCAAAATCACAAAATGTTCTTTATCTCTTCAACAAGTTTCAGAATTTGCTTAATTCAAACAGGAAATCAAACTTAAACCTTTCCTCAACAGATTTTTACTCCATTGGAACAATTATTTCTGGTTTCAAACATGAACAATAGTGAATTTATTACGCATTTTGTCTTGGTGGGCAAATATGGCTCCCAAATTGGTGGCCATATTTGGACACCTGCTAGGACTGACATGAGTTAGACATTGCATAAAATAAAGCTCTCTGACCCACACTATTAAATAGCTCTACTCTATACATACAACTATTGGAATGAACCTATTCACCTAGGACGTTGTAAATTGTCATCAATATTTTTCAACATTTGCTTACCGTGTTAATGTTTAAAGAATATGTATGCTGTGCCATTATTGGTTAAAATGTGAATAACTTGAACGGTAGTAGTAGTTCACAACTTCACATCATATGAAAGTTGATTCCCAGTTTCCCATTACTACATATTTGTTCATGACTGAGTCGGTGACTGTTTAGCGTTTCCATTATTCCTCATTCATTAGTTTCAAATTTTCATTATCTGCGTAAAGTTAATTCTGGAATGCTATGTTTTAAGGCCTGAAATAAACAAAACACAACATGCACAAATAAGTTACAAAATGACTTGACATTCAACGAGTAAGATGCAATTTAGAGAGATCAAAATGAAAAATGCTTGCATTTACAACATTCAATTTGGTCATATAAGGTCATATAAAGGTGTATGGCCCACTTATAACAAATTAACATTAACTTTATTTTACATGTATTTCACATAACAAGTTAACATAACAAGTTAAACATTAACCTTATTTTACATGTATTTCACTCATCACTACAGGTGACTGCGATTTTGAGGATGACCTTTGTACATGGACCAACGCACAGTCTGGCGATGATTTTGATTGGATACGCAGAGATGGAGGACGCACCGGCAAAGGACCGCCATATGATCATACCAAAGGAGATAGAAATGGTAAACTTGGAATTAATTTTGGCTTCCTCTGGACAGTGACGTAACTTAACAGGCGCAGCTTTTACGCACACGTTTGTATCTTCCGTCTTTCAACGCTCGTGTGTATACGCCAGTGCCTCGAGTAGGCGTGCGCATTATGTGCTCTAATTAGTAGAATATGCAGTTACATTACTGTCTCGTGATGGCCAAATAGACTATAAACAAAACATGTTGCAATGATTAATATCATGATAAATGTTAAAACACAAAAAATGTGGTACTAATACAAAACATAGCATTTAACGTTGGGCTGATAAACTCCCAAATTATCTCATACTTGTGGTCATATTGCCAAGGAAACTGTTTAAAGCAGGTTATAATGCAGGGCAAGATTGAGGGTGCACGTAGACCTGGTTGGCCAAGATCATGATGGTTTGACAGAATAAAATCCCTGGTTGTGCAACCTACTGGAGATCATACCAACTGGGTGCAGACCAACGAAATGGTGTGCCATCACTAAAGTCACGAGCTGTCAGTCTTGATGGATACATACCAACCAACCAACCAACCAAGCATTTAATCCTAACTCTGTAACACCACACAGCAACAGATTTATTTTTTCCGACAGAGAAAATTCACCCGAAAGGTCACCCGACCCCCAGGGATTTAAACCACGGACCTCCAGCACCAAAGCCCATCTCCATTCCACTGCACCATGGCTGTCAAGGCTACTTAGCTCAGTATATTTTGCCTCGTATATAGCCTTGGTCCATTTTATAGCCCAAAAACTTGTACGTTGGGTTATAAAAATAGGCTGGCCGTGTTGTTGCCTAGTGGTGTAGTAGGGGTAGGGTTATTGTAGGTTTAATGTCACGCTGTCATTCTACAAAAATGTAGTCATGTTAAAGTGTTCATCATTTGGTGTTCTTTGTGCTCTAACTTTCCACAGGATTCTACATGTACGTTGATCCGGAATCTAACAGTGGGCATGCAATACTGCAGAGCCCCGTATACACAGCCAATCCAGGATTCTACAAATGCGTCAGTTTTTGGTACTACATGAATGGTATCAACACAGGCACTCTGACCATTACCAAGTCTGTGATCGGTCAGAAGACATCGTTGTGGTCGCTGACCGGTGACCAGCCCCCGGGTGACTGGCTGTTCGGACAGATTCCGGTGGATCTTGAAACTGACTTTGTGGTAGGTGGCATTGTGATGTTGTGTATTGTATAGGGCTGTTGTCAATAAAAAAAAATTCATGTCGACATGTTGCTTTTTTACAATCTCGATATCGACATGATGTTGACATTTAATGTACCAAATACTAAAATATCATGCTGATCGTCGCCGCAAAAATTAAAGTCTGTGGTAATAAGAATATCACAAAAGTTCAAAACCTTTAGTATAAACATAAATATGATCATTAATTTGCTTTAATACAAAAATCAACCTGAACAAATGTCAAACTTTCGGATTCTTTTTCAAAATATTAAAATGATTACGATAACGTTTCTAGAAAGTAAATTGTAAATTCCTAAATAAACCCTGTAGAAACAGCCCCATCAATGTCGGCCTCTATATCCTATTATATTATATGGATATTGTTAAACAACTGCGGATTTAGAAACAAGATGGCGACTAACGCGAGTAGTGATTGCGATTGCGAATGATTCGAGATTGTTAAATTTCACAATGTTCGCAATCAAATTGAAAATCGATTATCAAAACTTGTCAGTAAGTGCCCTTATACAGGGTGAGTCAAAATAGTCCGGTCCCGTTTTCAAAAAATCAAGAAAAATACTTCTTGTACAAAATTGGTAATTGTTTTCATTGTTTATGAGAGTAGACATACTTCTTCATACCTGTTGATGTTTTCAAGACAATATCATATTCCACGCCAGATTTACAACATTTTTACAAAAAGACGCGTAATCCAAAGTGTTCCAAGTTTGGTGGTGGATGTTAATTCTACTGTAATATTAGTTATTCATACAACACAACACACTGTGTAACTGTTGCAATTTATACCAAAATATCGTGTGTTTTTTGTTGAATCTCTGAATTGAACGATATTGCATGCAAAGTATTTAAATATATTGTAATATAACTCAGTATTGCACAAATATATTCATAAAAATGGACTATGCACTTTGCCTGGTAAGTTGCCAAATCGCAAACTGTTTAAAGATATAAGATCTGTTTTCTCTCAGACTTCTCTCATATCAGTTCGATTAAAATAACAAGTTTCAAAATATTTTGGTCAACATTTTGTTAAAACTCAATAATGTTTGTTATAGGCTATCTCTGATTGCACGAAAACTATTGAAAACATAACCGCAAAGACAATAGAATCTCTTTTCCTATTGTAATTGCTGTGAATACCAACACGCCTTCGATTGACTTATTCAAAAGGCGCGCGTTAAACGTTAACATCCATAGGGATCCCTTAGATAAGTTGGAACAGATTTTATTTCACAGAATTTAGAAAAATTATCATATCTCCCGTTTCGAATAACAAATGTTAATGAAATAAAATTTAGGTTATAGCTAGTAATGCCACCTTGCTAGGCAAGTCATTAAATATATTCATTTTAAAATTTTAACTGGTTTAAAAAATCGGTGAAATCGGGACCGGACTATTTTGACTCACCCTGTATAGACCAGATCCCATGATTTAAAATATTGTTCATCCAAATGGAAAATATATATGAGCTATTTATGAGCTCATTAAGCTCTCCTGGAGGATAGTAAACCTATTGATTTATCAACCAACAAAACAATGTTATGCCTCAATTTGCAAAACTAATGTAAATGTTTATAAACACCTCAATAACTTTCAGAAAATCTTGTTAACCATTGTCTCTTCTCAGGTAATCATTGACGGGATATTGTTGTCATCTACACCGGGTTCCAATGACATAGCTATTGATGATATCACAGTCACAGATGCCAAATGCCCTGGTAAGTGATATTAAACCATAATTTTACTCTTGTATCCCATATTCTCTCAGCTTGCTATTGACCTCTAAGGTGACGAAAAACAACCCCAGTTCTACAGGCAAACCTATCAAGTAGGGTTGGTCGGTCAGGCATTTTGTCTTTCTTTTTTTCAAAAATATCGGGAAATGTGCCCCGTCGAGTCAGAAATGTATGTGTGGGGGGGGGGGGGGGGGGGGGTGACGCCGAGTGGAACAAAGATGTGAGAGGGGGGGGGGGGGGGGGAATGAGTGGTGAGTGAAGTGGCATTCCCAAAATTGAGCTAGGTACAAATTTAAACAATTGTGTGTGTGTGTGGACAATTCCAATTCGGTCGGGCCGGTAAACAGGGTTGTTTTTTCGTCGCCTATACACACAGTAAGAACACAGAGGCATGAATAATATACAGCCCATAAAAGAATCACATTTTACGATCATACGCAATAACTTCTTCCCTTTCTACACATTTTCAGTGACACCTTATGCAGCGTACATCGGCCCAACCTATCCTCCTAGCTCTGCCATACCTACCACCCAACCCAATGTGGTGGTACCACCGGGACCGGGTAACTGTGACTTTGAAGCCAATATATGCCAGTATACGCTGGATCCTACCAATGAGATCGACTGGAAAAGGAACCAGGGACCGACTGAAACTGGCAGCACAGGTCCCTCTTATGATCATACACACGGAAGTAAGTTATACCTAATTAGGCCAACAACAAAAAATAGTTGTGTTGCCCTCATCCGGCCGGGTCAAAATTCCAAGAATGTGGTCTCGGTATTTTTTTAATTTTTTTTTTATAAAGAATTTCTTCTTTTTTTTCTCTTTTTTTTAAAGATTTTTTTTTTTTCAATATTTTTTTTCAATATATATTTTTTTTCAATATTTTTTTTCAAGATCTTTTTCTTCTCAAGATCTTCCAATCTGTGAAAACTGCACAGAGATGGGCAAGAAACCAAAATATTCACCATTGGGTTGAAAAAACATCCAGTAAGCGTTTTCGTTAGTATCTTCACACATGTTGACTGAAATAATAGGTATAAAATTGTTGATTTGGTAAAATTTACAAAAAAAAAATTAAAAAAAATCCAGCCGGCCGTCCTTCCCGATTTTAGGCTTGTGAGGGCAACACAACTATTTTTTTTTGCCTTATCATAGATTCCATGGATTTCCAATCAAGTTTTTCAAACCTTGAAACACTCTCATTAAGGCCAAACAAAGAAGATAGTCTGTCTCAGAAGCCCGCCCGTATTGGTATGTGAAATGAGCTACGGCGCGTAGGTCTATGCGCTGAGGCCTAAAAAACTTCTTCTTTTTTTTAAATTTTTTGTTTTGATTTTTTTGTTGTTTTGATTTTTAGAAAAAAAAGTTTAAAAAAAGTTCTCTGAAGCTTGGATTAGCAAAAAAATGATAAAAAAATGGCATACCTCATAGCCTATTTTCTAGGCCTAAGCAATATTATCAACATTATATAATGAAGATTCCAAGTTTTCCGATCCCAAAAACAACCCACCAGACAAAATGGTTGATATACATGTATTAATGTAGTGTAATGTCAAGTTTGCATACTCAACCTATAGAATGTACCTTTATTCAAGATGAACACATGCATGGTTGCTATAATCTATTTGGCCAATCCAAGATCATCCACCTACACACGAGGAGACTCTGAAAGCCATACGCCAGATGAAAAACAACAAGGCAGCAGGTCTTGACTGTGCGATCACCTCAGAAGCACTCCAGAGTGGCGGCGTTGTAATGGCAGATGTAATCCATAATTTCTGTGCAGAAGTTTACATGACTCTCATACCACCTAGCCAATGGACCACCAGTGTTATTGTTCCTTTGCCCAAGAAGGGAGACCTTAGCCTCATGACCAATTACCGGGGAATTTCCCTCCTTTCGATTGCTGCTAAAGTATACAACAGGATCCTTCTAAATAGGATCTGTGACCAAGTTGACTCCATCCTGAGGAACAACCAGGCAGGATTTCGACCAGGGAGAAGTTGTGCCCAACAAATTCACATACTCAGAAGGATCATGGAAGGTTTCCAAGACTATCAGCTCCCGCTTGCGGTAACATTTATTGATTTCAAGAAAGCCTTTGATTCCATCAACAGAAAGGTGATGTTCTCAGTACTGCGACATTATGGAATTCCAGAAGCTGTAGTCAATGCTATAAGTGTGCTATACAACAACTCTAGAAGCGCTGTAATGGTAGATGGAAACATTTCAGACCCATTTGATGTCTCCACAGGAGTTTTGCAGGGAGATGTTTTGGCTCCTTTTCTATTTGTTATATTGGTCGACTACCTACTGAAGAAGGCCACATCAGAGCTAGATTCGGGAGTCTTAACATATCCTCGTCGCTCCAGTCGTCACCTGGCCAAGTTGCTAAATGACTTAGATTTCGCTGATGACATTTTTTGGAATCTTCAATTCCGCGGGCACAGGCCCAGCTAGCCAGAACAGCGACGGCAGCAGCCGACCTCGGCCTCATCATTAGCACACCCAAGACAGAGTACATGACTATTAACTGCAACCCCCATCCAACACTTCCAAGTCTACGGTGATCCCATCAAACATGTGTCAGATTTCAGATATCTTGGCTCTATGATGGCATCTGGTTCAAGCGACCTTAAAAGAAGAAAGTCACTGGCTTGGTGTGCTTTTTGGAAGCTGGAATGCCTGTGGAAGAGTCCCAAAATACCCATCTCAACTAAAGTGAAGTTGTTTAACACCACCTGCATTACTATTCTGTGCTATGGCTGCGAGTCCTGGGTGATCTCTCAAGACATGGAAAATCAAATCAATGCCTTTGCCACCTCCTGCTACAGAATTATGCTGAATATTAGGCGGATTGACCACATCCCAAACACCAGCGTTTATGCCATGACCAGCACTGAGCCACTTATTCATTTGGTAAGGCTACGGCAGTTGAGATTCCTTGGTTACATCCTCCGGCTGCCAGAGGAAGAGCTTGCAGACCGGGTCGACCGCGCACTTCATACCTTACATATGTAAGACAATTACTCGGGGACAAAGAAGGTGCAATCCAAGAAAAACAGATTGCCGCACTTGCTACTGATCGTCGTGCATGGAGAAATCTTGTAGTCGCCTGCTCTGCAGCCGACGGATGATGATGATGATTTGTCCATCACGAGACAGTGAGGTAACTGCACCGGCGTAACATTTAAGCACACGTATGTATCTTCTGTCTTTGTACGTGTGAGTGTATACGCCCGGTATTGGAGTAGGTGCGCGCCATTATGTACTACAATTAGTGAATGACGCAGTTACATCACTGTCTCATGATGGACAAATAGACTAAATAATAGTATAATGATATTAACATGGTAATTTATTAAGCGTCGGTATCTTTCCATTGCTCATTGTGCTTCTCTGCATAACAACCAAAATAACATAAAAGACATAAAAAATACTAAGATGCATAACAAATTTACAAAGATGAGGAGAGTCAGATCAAGCAATAGTGCTTCCGAGTACAAATATGTCTTCAGGTTTTTCTTAATGTTTTGCAAATCTTCCTTGAAGAAGTCCTTGTTTTGAAGAGCGTAGTCCACAATGCCCTGAAACATTATGGTTGCACGATATATATTTATATTTCATGTAAAGTTCCCAACCCCTCAAACAACCTATTAGGAATGACATATTACCATGCAGGACAAGGCAATTTCATGTACCCAAACCCTGACATGTGATTTCTTATAACCAGGGTCGGAACATATTTTTTTCAATTAACCCTGACATCTGATTTCTTATAACCAGGGTCGGAACATATTTTTTTCAATCAACCCTGACATGTGATTTCTTATAACCAGGGTCGGAACATATTTTTTTTCAATTAGCCAGTCGGGCAGGTAACTCACAAACAAAATACCTGCCCAACAGAAATACCACCAGCCAGTGTAACACAATTCCACCAGTCAGTGTAACCCCATTACACTGTGAGTTCAATTTGTGTGTGTATTTACACCTTAACCCTCCGGGGTCTACCTGTCTATCTTACAGTGGTTCTGATTGGTTTATAACAAGATGTACTCATATGAATAGCCAATTCAAATGCAGCTTGTAAAATGTTTCACTCCCATCTTTATCAGGGATACAATTATTCTAACAATGTCTCTCATTGGTGCAATAAATGATGTATCCATCTTTTTAACCAATTGGCCGGTAGTTCTCAGGGGGTTAAGGCTGGCGGGCGAATGCTATTTCCAGGCCTGCCCTGCTTATATAACCATCTGATCTTAACATTGCCATCCACCCCTCCCTATCTTAACATTGCCATCCACCCCTCCATATTTCAATTATAGGCGGCTGGTACCTGTATGTGGAGGCCAACGATGGGGGTTCTAAAGACGAATCTCGCATGACCAGTGCCCTCATCACTCCAACCGATGACAATTGTCTGACATTCTGGTATCATATGCATGGTGACCAGATGGGCACGTTGAATGTCTACATTGAGGACCAAGCTGGGGCGGGGCCAGTGGTGTGGACTAGAGATACGGAACAAGGGGATCAATGGTTGAGGGGACAAGTTGAAATTGATTTACCCTTGTCATCATACCAGGTATAATTGAATTTTTATATACAAATTGGGCCGGTAAAACCTTTTCTTGTAATTCGGGCCCCCTGAACAAGTTTGATGCTATATCTTCTATGTAAGGCAAAAAAGAGGTCTGTCTCACTTACATATTGGAAAATAGCTATGCAATATGCAATTTTGTATTGTGTTTTTGGCCCACTTTCTCTCTCCCCCCTCCCCCCTTTCGGGCCAATTGTTTTCAATTGTTTTCGGACAACAAAAAAGAGCCAAAATTGGGCTCATCACGTAGGGTTATGCGGCAAAAGTACCTATGCGCACGGGGTCAGATCCTTTTTTTCCTTCTTGGCCTAACATCAGGCACATTAGCTTTAAACTTTAAAAGGAGTAATTTTGTTGGTCTAATGACTATATTAGAACTTTTATATCCCACAATTAGATAAGCTTTTAATGTAAGCCTGAAATGTTTTACACAGTGGAGAGTCTTGGGGTAATTTTAGAAAGATCTTTTTTTTGCTAAAATTTCTATGAAAAACAGCAAATTTAAGGATATTAGACCCAAAATTGCTATGAAAAAGGGTAATTCATTTACCAGACAGGTGAAAAATGGGACCCTATTTGGCAGCACATCCTGGTGAGCTCATATCAACTAAGTGCCCTCCCCTTGGCCAAAACTGTGTGTGTGTGGACATAATCGCGCGAGTATGCTCGGAATACTTTTGCACGCGGAGAGAAAAAAAACCCAAAAATGTCTCCAATTTGGAACTGATTAAACTATAGGTACCTTGTTTTGTACTAATTGTGCTCCGAACCATTATCAAAACCCATTGAGTTTGTGTGGCAAGTGTGGAATCAAAACATTATGAATCAGCAACGCATAATGTTACATGGAACATGGCGGTTAGTATGAAGATATAAGTACTATATTAAAAGAAAGTTATTAAAAAACACATTTCAAAAACAAATAATTAATCGCATCATTTTGTTCTACATTATTACAATAGGTTGTGTTTGAGTCAATTAGAGGACGAGGTTACCGTAGCGACGTAGCACTCGACGACATCATGGTGGAAAATCAACATTGTCAGGCAGGTAAAAAATCATTTAGGCAAAGTGTAAATTGAATGAAGTATCATATATGACAGACGGATGTATGCAGCCACTGACAAGGACGTCCAATGCTTCTGTCAATCACAAGTTCTTTCTATTGTCTGGCAAGACGAACTTGTTTACCGTGCATCAGTGCGTTTCAATCACTTAGTTGATCGCCCGGTTGATCGATCAAATATCGACTAAACGACTTGGTCGGTTGTCATCAATAGTAGTATTGCTACGGGTTTTACCAGGAAAGGTTTCTTTGTTTTATATTGATTGGTTTTACCATCTCTCTGGTTTTACTATGGTTTTACCCACTAAATAGTATGAGACTACAGACTACAGACATTAAGATTGTTTGGTGTTTCAAAGAATAACTAAAAAAATACTTTTCATAATTTGCCCAATCTTTTGGAAATGTTTCGGCGCTGGGATTGGAGTGCAGGGAATCAGCATAGCTCAAGAGCAAGTAGACTGGCGATCGATTGGCGGCCTGTGCTTACATCTTCATGTACAATTGATCACCGAGTGATTGAAAACGCACTGATGCACTGGTAAACAGTTAGTATCGCCTGACAATAGAAAGAACTTGTGTGATTGACAGAAGCAGTGGACGTCCTTATGGCTGCATACAGCCGTCTGTTCATATATGTGTTGGTTGCACCAGAGATAATCAAAAGAGGGGGTGTTTGTCTCTATTGAAATTTTGTGAGAATGTGTGCTATGTCTGTCTCGCTCGCACCTGTATGACTCGCAGGTTTGAAAAGCCTGATATTTAACAGGGGTACTCGTAGTCTGTTGCGACAACAAATTGTCACTCATACTATATATTAAACTATCGTTATTTCAGTGGAAATTCAAATCCTTCAAACATTTTGAACAACTAAAATTATTGCATGAATTCACCGACGTGATTTACGTAACAATATTTAAAAAGTGTTTTATACAACTGTTTCACTAGGTATTTTATTACATCTAAACTCGAACCCAAAGTTGTCCCTGTAATTTACAAGTCACTGGTTGCACTTAGACATATATAGCTTGCAGGATCAGATTTGTAATTGAAATTTTAAAAACTGACTTGTCATGTTGTTTCTCTGATTAACCCTTTCAAAATCAAATGAATTATTTCTATTTTACTGACAGTAACTCCTAGCCCTGGCTCCTACCCAGCTTTCTGTGACTTTCAGTCTGGTTTCGGGGATTGCGGCTATGATCAGGACCGAGATGATGATGACTTTGATTGGAAACTTGATGCTGGATCTACTGGGTCTAATACAGGCCCAGTATATGATCACACATATGGGACACAGTATGGTTAGTATACTACATTCGTTATCATCATCATTATCATCCTTTGGCTGCAGAGCAGGCGATCAGACAACAACAAAAAAATGGGGGGGGGGGGGGGGCAAAATGTGTGCAAAGCGTGCACAAATTTGGGCTTTTTTATGTAAAAATTGCATGAAATTAGCTTTAAATTGGTCTGAAATTAGACATACAATTATAAATAATTTTGATATTAAAAGTCAACATATTCTATAGTGTGGGGGACAAACGGGATGGGGCTTGAGCTGACTGGGGGAAAGTGGGGGTGGGGGGGTGCAAAGATCATGACTGGGGGAATTAGCCCCCCCCCCATTAGTATGGTGTTGGTGTAGGAGTTAGACGTATCATACAGGGTGTTCATGGAAAATGTCAACCATGTAATGGTATTGTTTGTTACCAATCATATATGATACACACTGTATACTGAATATTGCGTCATGCAGATGGTGCGTTCATCAAGTGCTGTATGATTAGGGGCGGGTAGGAGCGCTCGTAATACTGCTGTGTACCGTAGTTCGGTTGGTGGATCGTTTCAGCATCAGTTAAGCTATTGGGTTCTGAGAAATGTTTTAACATTTTACTTCATATACCTGAGTTCATTGGTACCAGAATTATATGTAAAGAACTTTCACAGGCATTAAACTTGCAGAACTATCTTGAATTTACACTTTGCTGTTGTTTCCAGGTCAGTTTCTGTACATAGATGCTAGCGATCAGAGAGGTGGTGACATGGCGGTGCTAAAGACGCATTTCTACCCGGTTGCTAAGGGGGGCAGCTGCGTTGAATTCTACTACTACATGTTTGGAGAGGATGTTGATACGCTCAATGTGTACACTGTGGTAAGGCTGAGGGGATTTTTCCCATGTGGGAATTGTGCATTGCTAGTGATTAAATAAGAATGTCCGGTGCATTGATGACTTACTGTAAAACCACTAAATTTCGTGAGGGATGTGGATTCTCGAAATTAAATACCTGCGAAACTGAAAATTTCGCATTACAAGTAACAGTAAAATATCCAGATTCACAAAATTAAATGCCCGCTAAAATAGCAGCAATTTTAAATTTGTGAAATAAAGAATACAAGAAATTGTAGTGTTTTACAGTACCTGCATGTGAAGCATGCCTTGTTGTAAATTTGTGTTGAGGTTTTCTCTGGAATTATGTGAACTCACAAAATAAACTCCTTCCAAAGTTCATTTTATTGAAAATATATGTTTGCAAAAAAAGATTAGGGTAGATTGGACTTGATTTTCAAACGATTTTTATATAATTTGGTATGATGGGTTATAAGTTAAGGTCAATAATGGGTCATGTTTTAAATTTTAACCCCCTCCAAAAGCACCCAAACCTAAATATTTAATCTAATAGGTGTTTAAAACACTATTTTTCTATATTTTTCTCCTGACTAATGATTAAATTCCTATTTTATTGACAACAATTCTGTAGGTTGACGACAAGCGATCTTTGGAATTCTCAATGACCGGCAACCTTGGTCCTCAGTGGCATGCTGGCCGATACCCTGTCGTAGTATCTGACCCATTCCGAGTATACTTTGAAGCCATTGTAGGCGGTGGGAACCAAGGGGATATCGCAATCGACGATGTTAATATTCATTCAGGTGCTTGCCTGCCACTAGGTTAGTAGATTACTGTAAAGCATGAAAACTTCGCGACATGAATTTTTTGTGAATTACCAATAGTGGTCATTTTCCCGACATGAAAATTTCGCGATTGCAAAGTTCTTTACTGGCTAGCAGTCGTGGAACAAATTTTCACTTGCATGAAAATTTGGCAAATTGGATGTCCAAATCCATTTTTTTCTGATTATAACTTGGCAGTTATGTTTTCTTATTTTCTTCTAAACTTATGCGCAAAAGACATTAAAAAGTCAAAAAATTCCGCATAGAAGGAGAATAATCATTTAAGGTGAAATTCAAATTGTAAAAGCTGCGTATACAGGCCACTGAAACTCAACTTTTGTGCCTTTGCCGGAGGAGGAAACAGACGATGTACCCGTGAGACACATCCTCCTAGCAGCAATCAGACATACGCGGGTGCATTCCGATCAGCTCTTTTGCGCATGCATGATAACTCACAAAATTCTAGGAAGCAATCATCAGAGCGGTAGGTCGACCTTGCGTATTGCGCAGCATGGATGTCCATAAAGTTGACATCGCATATTTGTATGTGTGTCAGGTTTATTCTTCAAATTTGTTGTGAACATTTTTGTGAATTTCAACAAATTTTAAAACAATTTAATTTTTTTTAAAAATATTTAAAGATTTTTAAAAATAATAAATAAAATACAACATTTTCAATTTTTCAAAATTTTCAGAAACAAAATCTACATATTTTTGAAAATGTTTCAAAATAATAATAAAAAACGATTTGTTGTTGAAAATTCTACATAAAATGGGTTGTTCGGGCCTGTAGAACAGGTTTTAGTTGTTGTCTTAACCAGAATTTAATGAAGCACAATCTTATTTATACGATTCTAGGTGATTGCAACTTTGAGCAGGAGAGTGGCGTGTGCACATGGATCAATGATAACAGTGATGACTTTGATTGGGTAGTAGGGTTTGGAGGTACACCAGGGGGAAGCACAGGACCGTCCAAAGACCACACAAAAGGAACAGAAAAAGGTAAGCAAGGGGGAACAGTGCTGGTAAGGAGTTATAAGCAGGGCTGCACTTTAGTACCCGCCGCCCACCCGTCCAAGGCGGGTACATTTTGCGTTTGACTGGTAACTTTTGAAACATAGCTGGCCCGTCTGGCCAGTAAGAATTGCCTGGCTTAATGACACTCAAAGGCTCTAAAATCTTCATTATAGCCGATTTTTATCTCCTTTCATGACATGTCTATCTTAAACTGAGTACATAGACTGCACTATTGACAATATTCACAAACATTGGGGGAGGGGGGGGGGGGACAAGGGCATTATTTTGATTGGTAGCCAACAGGCAAAATTAACATTTAATTTTAAAAATTGTATAAAAACTATGATTATGACTATTTCATAGACATTTTATGATTACTACATAAGTAAAGAGTTTGGATAATTACGTCATCCGACAACTCGATTGTCCATATATTTGTCTTTAGTTTATGTCATTGTATGACAGAATTATCCTGTGTGTCATTGGCCCCTGATCAAAACCTCCCTCCCTTGTCAGGGTTTGCATTAACATATTCAAGGGTCAAGAAAAAAAATCTCCATGCGTCATTGCCTATAAAAGCAAAACTCCCCGGTAACATATTGGCAGATTTGATTAACATGTTCAAGAGCCAAAATGGTTAAAAGCTTTTACCTTCCTCAATATTGACAGCAGTTTGATATCTACATCGGTTTTACCACACAGGTCGTTACTTGTACATAGACTCCTCCGCACCTCGGACACAAGGTCAGAGTGCCTATCTGTTCAGCCAGCTGTTGCCTGCGACGGGGTCTCAAGGCACTTGTCTCAAGTTCTGGTATCACATGATGGGTAGCCAGCTTGGCATGTTGAGGGTTCATTACAAGGCGTGGTCGTTTGGTACCATGGAATTACTGTGGGAGTATGTGAAGGATAATGGGGATGCGTGGAATGAGGGACAGATGCCTGTGTATAGTGATGAGTATTATCAGGTAAGCTCATGCTAGGGTTTCCGCATTTTGTATTATTTCACCCCATATTCAGCATGCATCAAAACTGAGCTACACTTCCAATGTATCTTGGATAGTTTTTATTCAACTATTCATAGCACTTAAAATCAAGAATATCACCTCCAGACAAGGAAAAACCTACCCCCTAACCTGACCCTGATCCTGACCCCAGTAAAAACAACCTCAAACCCCAACCCCAACAACATCCCTAACCACAACAACAACTCTAACAACAATAACTTCAACCCCAACCCCAACAACAACCCCAACCCTTAACAACAACAACAACCCAGCCCCAACAACAACAACAACCCAACCCGACCCCAACAACAACAACAACCCAACAACAACAACAATAACCCCAACCCCAACAGCAACCCCAACCCAAGCAACAACAACAACAACATAAACAACAAAAACAATAACAACAACATTTCACCAACAACAACAACACGCCACTTCCAATCAAGCACTAATCCTTATTGATCAAAACTGAAATATTAATATTAATATTATGATCTTTACTTCTATCTATTTCCAGATGATATTTGAGGGTGAGATTGGTGCTGGCACTTCAGGAGACATTGCCTTAGACGATATCTCCTTCTTTGAATCTTCTTGCGGAGGTAAGACTAATATGATTTCTTTATCAAGTGTAATCATTTTAATATCCATTTTCCATAACCTGACCTAACCTGTGGTCTATGGGCTTCATTCTGTTTTAGTTCAAAAACATGCACAAGTACAACACAAATAAGTACGTACTGTAAAAGTGCAAACATTTTGCGCTACATATATTTTTACGTTTTTTCGCGCTAAAATCAGCAAGCGCAAAAATAAAAATGTGCAAATATATTCATTTTGTATGTAGGTCTATGTAAGGAAACTCAAAATTGCAAAAATAAAAACAAGCAAAATTGTTCAAAATGTGCAAAGCGCAAAAAATTACACCCGAGAAAATGTCCTCTTTTACAGTATATGTAATATGCGTTCATTCCTTGTACACGCACAGTACCCGAGCAAATGTGGCAAATGGATCAAGAATTGTTTACTTTGATTATAGTCTGTCGGGACTGCCCCTTTACCACTTGAAGTACTGTGCATCATCTTATTTTAAAATCATATCAAATGGACATTTTATGTGTCGGACCTGTAAAACATTTTGTAGCCTTTTTGGCTGATATTTAACTTGAAAATAAAATAAAGCTAATTTTGTCATGATTTTTTCTAATTTGTGTAACATTATTTTGAAGCACCCGGTACTGTGTCCATCTATTTAAAACAAATATGGTGTTTTAATGTGTATGTCTTTTAAAATTACGACTCGGTTGAATCGGACCTGTAACAAAAGTTTATTTGATGAGAGCACTTAAAGGGGAATTGAGAGATACGTATGGGAGTGCGCCCTCAATTATCCTGGAAATCAGTTTTTTTGCATCAAAGTAATTTTTGCATCAAAGTAATACTTAGGCATATACTAACTACCATATGAAACAGTTTACCAACATTCGCCGTTTATCATATAAAATTTCATGATTTTCTTAGTTTCGATAAGATCATATAGAAACTCAGGTGCTGAATTCGGAAGTTATGCATCATTTTACTCACAGATTTTCGCGGCAAATCTCAACCCGGAAGTGCCGTTATTTGCTTATTTTGGCATGAAGGCGATGTCGGAATTGTATGACATTTTGGATTTGGGCTATGTTGATGATTATCTTTACGTTATTTGCTCATTCAATATATCGATACATCTCTCAATGCCCCTTTAAATATTTTTGGCAGGGATGTATTGCCAGTACAAGTTTTAAAACAGTAGAAAAAACACCAATACAAATTTAACAATTTTTTTAAAGAAAAAAAGGACACATTTATTCACTAAGACATATGAAAAGGTAACCCTAGTTTTTTGGCCACATTTATGTAACTGAGTGTGCCATGTGGTATTTGTAGAGCCCTTCATCTGATTTTTACTGAAAACTAATGAACACAAGAGGTATTTTCATTATTTACTACCCATTTGATGAGCATTGTTTTGTAACAACCTATATGTGATGCAGCACACCAAAGGGGGGACTTTGGAGGTGAAGTCAACTTTGAGTTTATTATGTGCGCTCTCAGAGCATTTTATAAGCTTTTTTTTTTTAAATGACACCAAATGTATCAAAATTAATCAAGGCATTCAGATTTTACGAGTGAAAATTACTCCTAAATTCTTATTTGTTTCTTTATTTTTTTCTATCCGTTTTCATCGATATCTTGAAAAACACACAGCCACAAAGTCGTCCCTTTGATGTGCTGCATCACATATGTTTGTATGTCTTCAGTCATGGATGTAGTATTTACTTCTTATGATAGCATTGTTTAGTGTGACATAATAATGATTCTAAATTGGTATGAGTCCTTTAAAAGATTCGATAAAAGATTTGACATATCAACAATTCTGTTTACTCAAAGGTTCTTAGTTAACCGCAAAATGAGATTTTGATACCTCAGCATTTTTCAAAATGTCACACAAATATGGCGGTAGTGCTTGGAGTAACAGTTAAATTTCCTATCCATTCAAACGAGCAGAATATTTGGTCGTTTAACTTTATAAACGTTGATAAAATTTAAGGTTAACGAAAGAAGTAAACAAACCGTTGGTCCACAGCTACACAACTGCCGAATGTTGCGCCTCCAGTAAAACGGCAAAAATACCATTAAAATTTGGAAGAATAAAGAGGGGGCGGGGTCTACTACACAAAATTGGGGTTTTTTAAATTTAATTTTATGAATTTCTGATTCTTTATCAATTTAGAAGTATGAAATTGTGACAAATTAATGTTTCAACTTAACGCAATATTATGTGGTCTTTTCAAATTTTTACACTTATTTTTTCCCCTCTCATATAGATGTTTGACATATAAATCTATCCTGACTGTATTTTCCGTAAAAACATCACATCACTTTACCATGTTGACTAAATCATAATGGAAATCTGCTTCCAATTTGAGGAATTTTTCAACATATCTAAAAAAAAAATCATCATAAATCATTCCATACTATTGTGTTCACTTGTGTACAGTTGCAAGTGTAGCCAGAGAAACTGTAAACGGCGTTAACATGGTATCAAACCATATAGTTCTATTTACAAACAAAAAAACACTCAGAAAATTAACTGTTGGGTTAACCCGAAAAAGGTATTGCTCTGTAACTTAGAAGATATTTTAATATCATGTTTATAAATGTAATTTGGAGAAAAAGATAGACAACGTTCCATGAAAAAGTTCGCATAATATGCCTTTAATGATACATCAGTTTTAGTAACAGTTTTATAACTGATAACAAGAGTAAATTGTTTGCTTTTTTTTGTCCCTGTGTAAACAACATTGATATCAAACAGCTAAATCCCCAAATCTATTAGGCAAATTAATATATAAACCTTTATTCGTTCCATAAAAAAGATCGCATAATATGCCTTTAATGATATGCCAGATTAAGTAACAGTTTTGTAACTGATAACAAGAGTGTAAATTGTTTGCTTTTTGGTCCCTGTGTAAACAACATTGATATCAAACACCTAAATCCCCAAATCTATTAGGCAAATTAATAAAAAACAACTTAATTCGTTCCATAAAAAAGTTCGCATAATATGCCTTTAATGATACAAAAGTTTTAGTAACAGTTTTATAACTGATAACAAGAGTAAATTGTTTGCTTTTTTGTCCCTGTGTAAACAACATTGATATCAAACAGCTAAATCCCCAAATCTATTAGGCAAATTATATAATCTTCATTTGTTCCATAAAAAAGATCACATACTGTGCCTTTAAGGATACGTCAGATTTAGTAATAGTTTTGTAACTGATAACAAGAGTAAATTGTTTGCTTTTTTGTCACTGTGTAAACAACATTGATATCTAACAGTTAACGCACTTATCAATTGCAAGCCCGGGTCCCCGGGACCCGGGGCATGGCGGGGACCATGCGGGGACCGTACACGAGTGTACAAAAATGATGTCCGGCTGTGCAGGGGAGTGAACACGGATATACAAAGTGTGCCCCCGCTAGCCGGGGCGTGTAGCGGGGATGTACGCTAAGGTACACAAATATACACCCCGGGCGCTTGCTATAAATAAGCTAGAGATGCGATGCGCTTGATGAAATAAGCCTAATAACACATAGGGAACACATAGAAATCCATTCCGTTATGGTTGCAGAAAGAAATAAGCGACCTTGGGACTGTAGCCGTGTGAATACTTTGTCCCGAGAAATGGGTGGCCGGGACTGTACACTTTGTCCCGGCCAAGGGGGGGGCCGGGACTGTAGCGGGGACGTACAAAAAATGCTGCCCGGTCCTGCGGGGACCGTACACGATTGTACCCGGGACGTCACATGGGCAATTTATATGTCCCTGCCCTAATCCCCGCTATCCCGGGACTTGGGCCAGGGATGCAATTGATAAGTGCATAAATCTATATCCCCACATCTATTAGGCAAATTATATAAACCTTTATTTGTTCCATAAAAAAGATCCATTAATATGCCTTCCAGATTTAGTAACAGTTTTGTAACTGATAGCAAGAGTAAATTGTTTGCTTTTTTGTCCCTGTGTAAACAACATTGATATCCAACAGTTAAATCTAAATCCCAAAATCTATTAGGCAAATTAATATAAAACCTTTATTCATTCCATAAAAAATATCGCATAATATGCCTTTAATGATACCGCCAGATTTAGTAACAGTTTTATAATTGATAACAAGAGTAAATTGCTTGCTTTTTTTGTCCCTGTGTAAACAACATTGATATCAAACAGCTAAATCCCCAAATCTATTAGGTAATCAATAACAAAAACTTTATTCGTTCCATAAAAAAGATCGCATAATATGCCTTTAACAATACTCCAGATTTAGTAACAGATTTGTAACTGATAACAAGAGTAAATTGTTTGCTTTTTTTGTCCCTGTGTAAACAACATTGATATCCAACAGCTAAATTCCCAAATTGATTTGGGCAAATTAATTTTAAACCTTAGTTCGTTCCATAAAAAAGATAGCATAAATATACCTTTAATGATAAGCTAGATTTAGTAACGGTATTGTAACTGATAACAAGAGTAAATTGTTTGCGTTTTTTTGTCCCTGTGTAAACAATATTGATATCCAACAGGTAAATCCTCCAATCTATTAGGCAAATTAAAAAAGAAACATGTTTAGCATCCCCTCCTCCTTCATTTTTTGGATTTGCTTCGATTTTCTTTTCTTTTTCTTCTTCTTTATTTCAGTCATATTTTTTTGTTTAAGTGTTTGAGAGTTTGAGATGTTAGCAACAGCTTTGCTTCTTTCTTATAAGCATTTAAAGTTTAGTAAACCAACTCCTTAAAACAATGAAATAAAAACAATTTAAAGAGGCCACTTTCGGCCTCTTCAAGGTGGACTCTTCAAGGTTCGCAAAGTTTATCTCTAATAAGGGCAGAGTTTGCGCTAAAAAGGGCCTCCTTCCTTTTTTTTGACAAAGTCTGTACGCTAAACTTGTTTTATTTTTTAATTTACCTCACTGTAAGAATTGATTTTGTTAATGAGAGTATCTATTTGATTTTTAAAATCCACAAAGGGATAATTTTTGTGTGCAAAAACTAACATCTATTATTAGTATCTATGAGTATAAACTGCAAGTGTAAAATAAACAAATATCACATTTTGTGTACCATTTTTTGAAATTTATGAAAATATGTTGAGAAATGAACACAGGTCCCTGATTTTTTTGTTTCTTCAAAATATTTGAAACTTTTTTCTTTCTTTTTTTTCTTCTTAACATTTCAGAAAAAGTTGACAATTTTGATAAGTATAACCATTTTGTTCAAAATGTGTGTATACATTTTAATATTTGTATAAAAATGTTTATGAAAAATTTGATTTTCCCCAGAAATGATTGGAAGTGTAAAACAGTGTAGATTTTTTTTAAAAAGCCCCCCCCCCAAAAAAAAAAATGCCTACCAGAATTGCCCTATTTCAAGGGTTTTACATGGATTGTCTTGTATTAAAGTTGTATCATCTTATGTAGCAATGCTCAGACAATGACCTTTGATCCCTGCTATCCATTCCAACTATTGTTTACCAATCACAAACACACTTCTGACACAGAAGTCCAACTTTGTGTTGACATAGGGAATCAGTGATTGCTGTGTTAATTGCTCATTAGTTGTAGTAGGTGAACTTGATTGGGCTATATTATTAATTTGAGTGTTTGTCTTAAATGTCTACAGATGTTGACTTTGAGATCATGGGTTAATCCATCTCAGCTGCAGTGTTGATCCGGGGGGGGGGGGGGGGGGGGCACTCAACTTTGTTTTGGGTAGGGCCAAGGGTGTGCCGCCCAGGGTCTCAAAAAGGGGGGCTACAGAACTGAACTGAGTGGATTTTATGACGAAAAATAGGGTCTTAGGAACTGATTTTTTCAAAAAAGTAGGTCTTGAGAACTGGCCTCTAGTTCCTTTTTCCAATGCCAGTGCCCCCCCCCCCCCACCCCCGGGTGTTGATGGCATAGGCCGAAGGTGGCAGGTTACCAGTTGCCATGGTTTAGACAAACTTATGACTACCACAAGTATTTTAGACTTTATTTTCTATTATGATGAAAGTGCCTTTGACTTTTATTTGCATAATCATGGGCATTGATCATGTACCCCATTCTTGGGTTTATAATTAGCAAAATGGGATGGAAAAGTATATAGGCTACGCAGGCATGCGTTCGCATAGTAAAAAATCATGGTTAATTTTCTATAGCTTTTTATTATTTCTGAATAATAATAATATAGAACAGTTTGTCTTGATCATCGCAAAATCTTGCTCTGTAGTACACTAATTTCAAAATAAACTCTTATAATGTACAGCACACAGCCTATAATTATATAACCCTTGACCTTCTCATCAATTTTGTAAGATATAAGCCGTCTTTTGCATGTCTGTAGAAACGGTACCCCTCAAGTGCATCCGCCTTTCTAGCCGGATAACTTTTAAGAAATACGCTCATACACAAATGCGGTAACACCTCTTAACAGCCATCACAGCCTGTTACATTGCCGGTGTAGTTGTAAACAAACAAACAAACAAACTTTGTACTGATTTCATCAGATTATTTGCATCCTATGTTTGGGTTTGGATTTTATAATCATTATTCAACTCAAGGACAATATGTTTATGCTACATTTAGTTTGAAGTTTTTCATTGGACATGATAAGTTGTTTGAAATTTTTAAAATGCACATAATTAATGTATTTTTGCAGAAAAAACACCAAAAATTCTGAATAAAATTATACAATTTGTTATTAAAATTTATCCTGCTCCAAATAAAAACAAAGAATTCAAAAAAATAAACCATCAAATAATTTGAACCAATGCTTGATAAGCTATCAGTTCTGATCATTCAGATTAAGGTATGGGTACTGCTACCGAAATAGCATTATATTCTATAAGTCATTCTGTGTCTATCTATCTCTACATAACTATAGCTATAGGAATCATACCCCATGGCTAATAGCTAATACATAACTATAACCGATTCTTAGGGGAATTGATATTAATGGAATACAAGTTTGCGGACTAGACGTACTTGGAATACGAGTGCGTAATTTTCCGCAAAACGGTTTTTGTTCGATGATTAGATCATATATTTGGATTGGATCGTATTTTTTGTTGAGAAGATGAAGACCTGTTTGGAATTACTGTTCTTGTTGTTTTGTCTGTTAGTGCAACCACCTGATGCGGGTACACAGCCTATGACTACGATAGCACCACCAGGTAAGTTTGCTATGCGTTATAAAGTTCTAATGGACAAGTAAGGTTTTTCATTCATCAATCATTCATCATTTTTTTTACCATAACATTAAAATCACAAATAACATCAAATTACATCAAAAATCAGTAAGAAACAAACATCAAATTACATCAAAAATCAGTAAGAAACAATCAGATCATTTACAACAACAGAAAAACAAAACGGTTAGGCCCAAAAAAAAAGAGTTGACTTGCCCTTTCCGACCGACCCAAATTTTCGGAAATCTAGGGTCGCTATTTTTTTTATTATTTTTTTTAAATGAAAAAAAAAAGAAAAAAAAAGAAAAAAATTGAAAGAAGCACATAACAATAAAGAAAGATGAAAACGTGTTTTTGAGTAGTATCTGCTTGTTTAAAAATCAAAAAAAAAAAAATCAAAAAAAAAAATTTAAAAAAAATCTTTAAAACTTGTTTTTGTGCAGTAAATTTTCAAAAATTTTCACAAAAAAAAAAAAATCCGACCATCCGACCCTGACTTTGACCCTGAAAGGGCAAGTCAACTTTTTTTTGCCTTATGGAGAAGGCTGGAAGGCGAAAAATGCCTGTAAAGTGCCATCCCCTGAGGATTTTGAGCATGTCCTTGGCTACCTGCATTCAATTCAAGATATTGTGAAATACAGGGTGAGTAAAAAAAGTGGCAATAGGGAAAATGCGATTAAAGGCATATTATGTGATCTTTTCCAGAGAGCGCCCTCTATTCATGATTTTTTTTAGAAAGTAGATTTTCTTCCAGATTTACATTTCTGATCATAAATCGTACTAGCGGGCACCAGCGCTTCGCGCTGGACCCGCTAGAAGATTTCACGGGGAATAAGTAAACAAAGCGTAAGAAAATGTGATACAACAATATCAAGAACTTGTCCCACATGCATACATAATCCAGACGGGGCCCTAAATAATCCGAATATCGCAGGTGCTTTCGATAATCCAGGTATACATGTGCCTTAATCTAGGTAGGCCTACGTTTGTGTTCCCAGATCATACGTAGGCCTCCCATGAGACCTGAAATGCAGGTACCCTTTGTCCCATTATATCCAGGGACCCCATAGGCCTAAGCCCTACCCCCTAATCCAGTTACCCCAGGTGCCCTTAATAATGCACCGGATACCACATTCAAGGATAGGCCAACTGCAGTGTGCCGTTATCGCGAGATACGGTGCCCTTACTTTATCATAGTCAAGTAAATTAAACGCGGGTGCCAAAGATAGCGGGCAGTAAAAGTCATATCACAATATAGGCAGAGGTGAGCAATATCGAAGCGTTATAAATGTTTATATAAATATCAAGAGTATGTCCTTAAATAATTCAGGTACTCTTGATATTGTAAAGTGCCCTTGATATAATGTAAGTGACATGGTACCCTTAATACACCATGAGCCTATAATAGGCCCAATGTGCTCTTAATTAATACAGATACCCATGTTCCTAATCCAAGTAGGCCTACTCCATCAACGTGTTCTTTTAAAATACCCCCAGTTATTACCTCCTGTCAGCGCATCTCTACCTATTTTGTACCCAAATAATAAAAAGTTGAATTTTAATGTCAAAATTGAAAGTTACTTAAAATTAGCTTTTAAATGTATCCCCCGATTATTTTATTGCCCCGCCATCCCGTTTTCCTCCTTTAACATTTTGGTGCTGGTGTCGCCACTGCCCATGCACATGCAGTATCCAGGTAATTCAGTAGGCCTACGTTCTGAGCGTTATAGTTTTATATATATAGTGGTCGTTTAGTTTTATGGTCGGCGGAGTCTATCATCAAGATTACTTGCACCATTCCACGCTTGTACTTAAGCACAATGTGTGCCATCCGGGTTTTGTTTAGCCTATTTACATTAAATACATTATTCCTCCAATAGGCATGTGGGGCCTTAACGTATAGTATGTAGTCCCTTTGTCATGTTTGCTGTGTTCTATAAAGCCTCCCGAGATACTACCTGAGTGTACAGTACACCCTTAAAATCCAGTTATCGCAGGTGGCCCACCTGCGCATAAGTATATCCAGGTAATTTGACACTCGTTTTATAGTGAACCCCGTAATCCAGATATCACGGATGCCCTTAATAATCCAGACACTCTTTAATAATCATGATAATGTACCACACGTTCCGTTTATCCAGATGCCCCATGTGCCCTTATATCCAGATTATCAAGTAAGGAAAGTGCGGAGAGGAGGAGCTGGCTTAGGGTACACTATTAGAAAAAAGGGTGCTTCAGAAGGGTTCTTGGCTGTCCCGTATATGGTTTAAAGGTTCTTTGATTTTAAAGGCCCCAAAAGGTTCTGTAGAAGACCAATGTTTGCCCATATTTTGCCCATTTTGAACTTTAAAATGGTTCTTTTTGGAACCTTTTAAGGTGATATAAAGGGTTCCATACGGGACAGCCAAGAACCCCTGAAGCCTGAAGCATCCTTTTTCTAAGAGTGTACGGACTGCCTGCTTTCACCCTGCCACGTTACAATGTGCAGTTTGCGCCACAAACGCGTATATACACTTTGTATGCGTCATTACGTGTGTGCCGAATCGCGCGCGTCATGATAAACGCGGCCGCGCAGCTTCAACATAGGAATGGTTGTTATGGTACCGCCACAGTTTCTTTATCGTTAGCAAACTACGCGTTCATCTATGTTACTATTGCGAAAGTGTCACGTTAAGATCTGTGTAAGAGTTTTTATTTACATTTCGAAAATGTCGTAAAATAATGTTATTTGTCGGACGTTTAGTCACGTATAAATGCTTGTACTCATGCCATCTTTAAGAATAACAAACGGCCGCATATACAGAAATGTAGCTATATCCCTCATGAAAATATTTTGGGTGAAGACCATATGTCATCACTCACTCCGAAAACCACAATTTTTGCCCGAACAGTAGCTACCCGAGTAAAAGAAATTCAACATTTCGGATTATCATCTGTGATCCTTTCTGCGCATGTCTGAAAACGGGAAAATACTGGCATTGAACTATCTAATTAGCTCGTCTATTAGAGGCGCAATTACCACGCTTTTTCAGTTGAAGAGGGACGCGAGTGTAAAATTATTATTGAACTATCTAATCAGGCGAGGGACCGAAAATTAGTATATAGATATACGTTCCAAGTTACAGAGCGATACGATTCCTAATTACCTCAAAATCATGGTTTTAGAGTGAATTTAGAGTGAAAATATAAACTGCCGTGTTATCCCAACAGTTTATTTTCATTCTAAAACCATGATTTTGAAGTAATTAAGAATCGTATCGCCCTGTAACTTGGAATGTATATATGTACGATTTATGATCAGAAATGTAAATCTGCAAGAAAATCTGCTTTTAATTTTTTTTTCAATGTTGAGGGAGTTCCCTGGAAAGATCACATAATATACCTTTAATGCAATATACTACGTTCTTTTTTTCACACAAAGGTGCTTACTAATCGGACAAGGTTTAAAACAATTTATCATGGTTTTGAAAACAAGATGGCTTCTTTCCACCATTGCATTTTGTTGACTCACCCTGTAGATGCTGATACCCTTCATACAATGTGATCATAATTGTTTGTGTGGCATACCAATTAATATAAAGACTGTGGATCATTTTGGGGAAAGGGAAGGGAAGGGAAGGGGGAGGGAAGGCTCTCAAGTATGACAGTATCGAGTAGTTAGTTAACTTGTTAAACCATCCTTTAAACAAGTTTACATGTCTCAAGATAAATCCAACCCCTCCACACATCTTTTGCAGCAAATTCATTCCTTAACCCTAACTCCCCAGGTGTAATTTTTGGAATAAAAATATCAGGGGAGAAAAACAGTCTTTTTTGCAATAAGAGTAAATTTTGATCGAATGGTAATCTTATCTACGGTTCAATTGCAAAAATTATTTGGTCACACATGTGTTCACCATCATAATTTAATTCCCCATGATAACATTTCAATTTTCTAACATTTTCCCCATATACACAGACACAGACCTGTGGGACTGCGATTTTGAGGCTGACATTTGCACCTATCAACAGGCTACAGATGACAAGTTTGATTGGCTCAGAGATGCTGGCGGCACAAGCTCAGGGGGCACAGGACCTTCCAAGGATCACACATTGGGGACAGGTAATAAGCTCTCCTATATTAGTACACTTTGTCCCACAATTGAAGTAGAAATGTTACCACTGGTGTAACATTGGGTCAGAAGGCCTATTGGCAAAAGTTGTATGGGCCGCTATTCCTCTCAACATTTTTTATAAGTGGTGTGTGTGTTGGGGTAAGGATACATTTCTGGTAAAATATTCAGGCGGTATAATCTCAAGGGGCACTTCCAAGGATCACACATTCCGGACAGGTAATTAGTTATCCTATCCCAGTACACTCCATTAGTGCTGTAATGTTGTCAGGGGGACCCCAGGTCATAGTTGTAAGGTTACTTAAATAACAGATACCCCCCTCCCTACGCCACCTGTCAAGAGCCGTATGTTGTTACACCACTGATACGTTGTCAATGCTTATATCAGTGAAAGACAGTTTACTTACAATATTGGATTAACCCTTGTATCACATTCATACTTTAAACTAAATAACGCCATAGTTTTTAGACTGCAAATACATGTTAAATAAAAAAAGCAAGATTATATGGCCTAACGAAAATAAAAACTAGTTTCTTGTTCTAACTTTTGAAAAAAAGGAGGATGAGGGCACCTCTTTTAATAACAATGGGAAATCACCATTACCAGCATGTCATTGCCTGATTGGTTGCGTAACTTGAAGAGGACAAGGCCTTATTAAAATCTTTTTATTTCATGGTTCTGGCAGGTTGGTCAACACAAAACCTGCTTTAAAATGCTCATTAGACTAAAGTAAATCTATAACCAAGATGTCAGCTTTTTAAATATTTTGACAAAAAAGTTATGGAAGAAATAGAGAAAAAAAAGAACATTACAGAATTGCTGAAAAAGGATGCACGAGGGGGACAAGAAACTGCTTAATTTTGTTACTTTGCCTAACACACATTGTGTAGGTGTTTGCGATGTATGGGGTTTTGAGCACTCACTAAACAAATATGGTATAGATGGCCTGTAGTTTTGGCTGAATTGATCCTACTCATTATTTTGCTTATAATCAAATTCATTTATAGGATTTTCTTTAGCTACGGTCTCAGTCAAACTATTTAACTATTACTTGTGACAAATTTATAGTTCTGATATCCATTGGGCGACAAAAAACCCCCCCAAAACACCCTGTTCTACGGGCGTGACCAACCCATTTTTTTGAATTTTCATTTCATTTATTTTAAAAATTGTTTGGAAATTGTTTGGAAATTTAAAAATGTGTAAAAAATAAAAGTGAAATATTTTAGATTTTTTAAAAATATTTGGAATAATTTGAAAATTGCTGAAAATTTCCTTTTTGGACCCAAAACGCCCGACCCTACCTGACCTGAGAAGTCTGTTTTGCCCGTACAACGAGGTGGTTTTTTGCGCCTTAACACTTTCCATGCGGCTATTAGTTTTACCATACAAAACATATTTTTCAGAAACCATTCCCAATTTTCAGTCTTATCTCAAGAATTACTGAACCAATACTAGGCATGTTTGTACTTATTTCAATACATTTCTCATGGTGTTTCCAAATATGGTAATGTAAATCAATAATTTTGAAATTTTTGAAATTTTTGATGAAATGTTGAATGTCGTCTGCAGCAGCTGTCGTCTGTCTGCAGTGGAAAGTGTTAACACATCCTTTCCATTTGATTTACAGCACTGGGATTTTACATGTTCATAGAAGCATCTTCGCCTCGCGTCAAAGGAGACATAGCCCGCTTAGACTCAGCCGTGGTCCCGGCCACCTATCCCAAAATGTGCGTCGATTTCTGGTATCATATGTTTGGAGATGATATAGGGACGCTGAATGTCAGGTTACGAGAAGGTGGTGTGCTGGGCGACGTCATATGGGATAGAGTTGGTACTAGAGATGACAGGTGGTATAGGGGACAGATTCTGTTACTACCGACCGCAGATTTTCAGGTAGGGATGAGGTGGGGGTGGGGGGGGGGGGGGGGAGAGGGATTTGTTGATATACAGTATTTACTCCATTAAATGCTAAACGCAAGGCTCAAGATAACAGTTTTTTTAATGGGAGCTACTTTTATTCAAAAGTAGCACCCGGATCATGGGATTTATTGAGAACCGGGAGCTACTTTCAGTCCACCGGGAGCTAACTTTTTACTAAATCCAGCATTGTCAACTCAAAATTTGATGTCTTGTGCAAGCTTCCCCATCGTCAACGAGCGCTGGTTTGGACAAAATATCAGCGCTCGGCTGTTTATTTTTCAGCATTACTGGGCGCTATGGCAGGAGGACCGAGGGGTAAAAATCGCCCAGCGCCCGCTTATCTTGAGCCTTGGCTAAACGCCCCTGCTCTATTAACCCCCCTCCCCCCACTGGAAAATCCTGACCCCACATACAAATTTGATAGAACAGGGAACGTGAAAGTCACTTTTCTTGTCCTGAAATACAACGAATTCACCTGCATAGTTGAGCTTCTTAGCTATAGATCATGAGATGAATACCTTGTTGCGCTAAAATTGGTAAGCTAATTTACGTTCGGATCGACAACACAGCAGCCATACACGGCGTGGTATAGCAATATTTGAGCAACTTAGGGAGTCTGATTGTGAGATAGACTTTTGGGAGTCTGAACCAACACCCTATGGGCCCACGTCACATGAGGTTGAGCTCGCGTAAAGTACGCCTGCTCAACCACACCCCAAAACGGTGCAATGGTTATCCGTTGTGCGCACTACGTCATCTCGACCTCAAGGCTCTGATTGGTTGGTGCTCAAACGTGAGAACTGAAAAAACTCATGAGCTTTTCCACGCACCATCACACCCCACTGCGTCGGTGGTTATAACGCAGCGGGAACACTGCCTTGGTGGATACAGCGCAGCGTGATGATCGTTAAAAAGACTTCAGTTTAAATTTGACCAATCAGGTGCTTTGGTGTTGTTGGTTGGCAGTATTTTGTGAGTTCAAGCATGCGTGCGCAGTCTGATTGAAGTGCGCCCACGTATGTCGAACTGTGGCCAGGAGATTATGTGCCGTAGGTCCATTCCCGAGTATAATGAAAATTAATCTCTTCAGCGATGTAAACAAATCAACGTCGCTGTGTTTTATCGGTACTATTGCTTGAAAAATTGGAGTAAATATGGTAGACATCAGGTGGCATATGAGACCTTTCATCGCGAAATGAGAGTTAAGGGAAGTGTCAACCCTATTATTTTGATGATCAACTTTTGCTTCTAAGTTTGAGAATATTGAATAAAAGTACATAAAAGTATACATTTTTAAAAAGGAAATTTGATAAGGAATCCGATGGTGATATCAATGTGATACCAAATAAACTAAATTTTGAGAAATGAACCCAAAAGCAATTTTGTTACCCCAAATTTTTCAGACAGCATAACTATAAAATAAAAAATGGTAATTTGTTCTAATATACGTTTTTGTAAACAAAACAATTTTGTCTAGGAGGCAATTTTTTCTTTTTCCAAAATAAAGCTTGGTTTTGGAAATATTGCTAAAAACATCGGAAAAGTGTAAAAGTCGTGTTTTTTTGCATACATTTCGCTAGAAATGGATGCATATCACGAGTTTAAAATCCATAATAAAAAAAATACAAATTTGCCTTCTAGCGCTGAAAGTCCACAATGATAGTAAAAGCTTACCTGATAGTTTGATATTTTTTTAGTTATGTTGTCTGAAAATTCGTAAAATTCCTTCAAATTTGAACTTCTAGAAAACATCGATTTAGTAAAAATATTGACATTTTCCACCATTTAAAGCTAAATGTTCACGGAATACACGGGCGTGTGACCTAAAAAGTGAGTATACTATTATGAACAATCATAATAAACTATCAGATTCAATTTATATTGTCACAATGTGAAGAAATTGGAAGAAAACTGAAATTTAAATGATCGTAAGATTGGCCTTTGTTTACATTTTTAGACATTTTTGCGCTCTTTTGTTTTTCGCGTCTACGTCGCGGATATTAAGCGGCGCGTCTAGTATTACGCGCGGGGAGTTTCAGCGCGCGACGCAATGATCGAACAGCTGTCACACCATTTGAAAAGCGCGGAAGTCCGCTTAAATTCCGCCAAATAACCATGCGCCTTTTCCTGACTCAAACTTACCAAAACAACAATTTAAAATCACCCAAAAGAACGGGAAATAATCGCTTACGATTAGTTACTTATGATGGTAATGATAGAATACATATAAAAGTATAAAATAATAGAGAAATATGAAATTCAATTTTTGAAACAAGTGCCGGGTTGACACTGCCCTTAAGTAGGAAAATTTAATTTTGAGGTTCGTCAAGATTCAGAATGCTCAGAAAACAAGCTTTAAAATGATATGCAACATGTCATAATTTCTTAATGTTTTTCTGGTCAAAAATCAAATTGAATTTGAAAAATTCCTTTGTGGCATGTTCATTGGACCATACCTCCTAATGCACACTGGCGACTTAACGCTCATTTTGTGGTGTCAGGTCTCATATGTGGGATAGAGTTGATAGGCGCAAGAGGGGTTAGATTTGGTGTATACTAACTGCAGATATTCAGGTGATAATTTAGGGAAGTTAGAGCTTTTGGATGGAGGAAGGGGTTTTGGCAAGAGACCGGAAGGGAGGAAGGGGAGATTGGAGGAAAGAACAGATGGATGGATGCAGGCTTAAGGGGGCTGTTAAGTCTCAGGAATAGCCACCGTTTTTTAAACATAACATTTTTTAGTTTTTAAATTTTTGAGGTAAAAAAACCCATTGCTAGAGAACTAGAGAAGTGCCTTTAGATGATTTTGGTGCAATGTCGGTATTTCTTGATTTAAAAGATGACAGTGTACTAATAAGCAACAGGGTCATATATGAACCATATTTCAACTTATAATTTGGATCAACACTCCCTTGAGTGTACAAGAAATTACACTTATATCGGCAGTAAAGACTACAAGGGTGTGGAATTTGCTTTTACTAGGCAAAAAAAAAAGAGTTGACTTGCCCTTTCAGGGTCAAAGTCAGGGTCGGACGGTCAGATTTTTTTGTTGTTGTTGAAATTTTTTGAAAATTTACTGCACAAAAACACGTTTTAATTTTTTTTTTTTTTGAATTTTTTGTTGTTGATATTTTTTAATTTTTTAAATATTTTTAAACAAGCTGATACTACTCAAAAACACGTTTTCATCTTTCTTTATTGTTATGTGCTTCTTTCAATTTTGTTTTCAATTGTTTTCAATTTTTTCAATTTTTTTTGAAAAAAAAAAAAAAAATAGCGACCCTAGATTTCCGGTCGGAAAGGGCAAGTCAACTCTTTTTTTTTGTTGCCTTATGTGGTGTAGACTCAAATATTGCACAAATATTATGTTGCTTTACACGATGGTACTTTTGTTGTTGTTGACTAGGTTTCATATGAAGGAATTGTCGGTGCCAGTTACATCGGTGATACCGCACTGGATGATTTGAGTGTGTACTATGGAAACTGTGAAGGTAAGTCAAATGTCCAGGAATTGTATTAGCCCTATTAACCCCCTGAGAACTACCGGCCGATTGGTCAGAGAGATGGATACATCATTTATTGCACCAATGAGAGACATTGTTAGAATAATTGTATCCCTGATAAAGATTGGAGTGAAATATTTTACAAGCTGCATTTTAATTGGCTATTCAATTGAGTATATCTTGCAATAAACCAATCAGAACCACTGTAAGATAGACAGGTAGACCCCAGGGGGGTTAAGTCGCCATGCCCTTAAAAGTCCTCGCTTACTTTTTTACTGAGACTAAAATTATTCAGAGAACAAAACAAAAACAAAAAAGTTAAACAAAAATGACAATTCCTGCGGCTATGTTTTTGTGTGGATTGGGGGAGGGGGACAAAGTATGAGTTTGTTACCCAACAAACCTCCACGAGCCCCCCCCCCCCCCCCCGGATGCGATCCCCGGACCATCCGCACCCCAGCGCCGGGTCCCTACACCATCCGCACCCCAGCGCCGGGTCCCTACACACTAAGCTAAGCTCCGATGCCCGGCCAGCAATTTATTACCCACATATCAGCTCAGACGATGGCGTTATCCAATAAATGCCGTAGCATGCATGTGGAGATAGTTCCTGGCTGTATTTTTATAAACCAGAAGGGGATTTTGTAATCATGTCTGTGTGTGTGTGGGGGTGTATGTGCCTTTTGGTTAGCCTTTTTGGTTAGCCTTTTTGCGGCCAGGATTAACGGGGCTGTCGATTGCACAGTGCAAATGCGTTGGGTTGTACGACATTGTGCAGGATATTTAATTGGTCCTTTTTTTCTCGTGCTGTGTATTGGAAATGAGTCTTTTGAAAATTGGAATTTTTTCTTTAAATGGTGCTAATCATGGTTTATCTTTGTTGTTAGGGGGCAAATTTGGTATCAAATTATGCCTAAAAGATTCGCCTAAATGCCTATCTAGCCTGTTTGGTCAAAAAAAAAATGAATGCTACTCAAAATGACATAAACAAAGTGTTATACATTCTTTTGTTGAACCCTTTATTGTCTCGCCTGATGTAATCAGAAAGAGACTATGTTATCACTATTTCTGTCCGGCGTCTGGCGTATGCCGTCCGCCGTCCGCCGTCAGCCGTGTGCTAAGAAATACCTTTGTGACGCGATATCTGGAGATCCGTAAGGCCTATCGTGATGGGACTTGGTGGAGGGAAGGGGGGTGGTGCGTTCTGTTGCTGATTGATTTTTCAAGGTCATAGGGGGTCATACAAGGTCATCGGGGTCAAATATGCTTAAAACTTTTGAGACGCGTTGTGACGCGATATCTAGAGATCCGTAAGGCCAATCTTGATGGGACTTGATGTCAGGAAAGGGGGTGGGGTGTTCTTTTGCTGATTAGATTTTCAAGGTCATCGGAGGTCATTCAAGGTCATCGGGGGTCAAATATGGGGTCAAATAAGATCCGTAAGGCCGATCTTGATGGGATTTGGTGGAGGGAAGGGGGTGGTGTGTTCTTTTTGCTGAATAAATTTTCAAGGTCATCGGAGGTCATTCAAGGTCATCGGGGGTCAAATATGGGGTCAAATAAGATCCGTAAGGCCGATCTTGATGGGATTTGGTGGAGGGAAGGGGGTGGTGTGTTCTTTTTGCTGATTACATTTTCAAGGTCATCGGAGGTCATTCAAGGTCATTGGGGTCAAATATGGGGTCAAATAGATCAGTAAGGCCTATCTTGATGGGATTTGGTGGAGGGAAGGGGGGTGGTGTGTTCTTTTTGCTGATTAAATTTTCAAGGTCACCAGAGGTCATCGGGGTCAAATAAGGGGTCAAATAGATCAGTAAGGCCTATATTGATGAGATTTGGTGGAGGGAAGGGGAGTGGTGTGTTCTTTTTGCTGAATAAATTTTCAAGGTCATCAGAGGTCATTCAAGGTCATCGGGGGTCAAATAAGATCCATAAGGCCTATCTTGATTGGATTTGGTGGAGGGAAGGGGGATGGTGTGTTCTTTTTGTTCTTAATTTTTCGGGGTCATCGGGGGTCAAATATGGGGTCAAATAGATCAGTAAGGCCTATCTTGATGGGATTTGGTGGACGGAAGAGGGATGGTGTGTTCTTTTTGTTGATTAATTTTTCGGGGTCATTGGGGGTCAAATATGGGGTCAAATAGATCAGTAAGGCCTATCTTGATGGGATTTGGTGGAGGGAAGGGGGTGGTGTGTTCTTTTTGTTGATTAATTTTTCGGGGTCATTGGGGGTCAAATATGGGGTCAAATAGATCAGTAAGGCCTATCTTGATGGGATTTGGTGGAGGGAAGGGGGGTGGTGTGTTCTTTTTGTTGATTAATTTTTCGGGGTCATCGGGGGTCAAATATGGGGTCAAATAGATCAGTAAGGCCTATCTTGATGGGATTTGGTGGACGGAAGAGGGATGGTGTGTTCTTTTTGTTGATTAATTTTTCGGGGTCATCGGGGGTCAGATATGGGGTCAAATAGATCAGTAAGGCCTATCTTGATGGGATTTGGTGGACGGAAGAGGGATGGGGTGTTCTTTTTGTTGATTATTTTTTCGGGGTCATCGGGGGTCAAATATGGGGTCAAATAGATCAGTAAGGCCTATCTTGATGGGATTTGGTGGACGGAAGAGGGATGGTGTGTTCTTTTTGTTGATTAATTTTTCGGGGTCATGGGGGTCAAATATGGGGTTAAATAGATCAGTAAGGCCTATCTTGATGGGATTTGGTGGACGGAAGAGGGATGGGGTGTTCTTTTTGTTGATTATTTTTTCGGGGTCATCGGGGGTCAAATATGGGGTCAAATAGATCAGTAAGGCCTATCTTGATGGGATTTGGTGGACGGAAGAGGGATGTTGTGTTCTTTTTGTTGATTAATTTTTCGGGGTCATCGGGGGTCAAATATGGGGTCAAATAGATCAGTAAGGCCTATCTTGATGGGATTTGGTGGAGGGAAGGGGGTGGTGTGTTCTTTTTGTTGATTAATTTTTCGGGGTCATCGGGGGTCAAATATGGGGTCAAATAGATCAGTTAGGCCTATCTTGATGGGATTTGGTGGACGGAAGGGGGATGATGGTGTGTTCTTTTTGTTGATTAATTTTTCGGGTCATTGGGGGTCAAATATGGGGTCAAATAGATCAGTAAGGCCTATCTTGATGGGATTTGGTGGAGGGAAGGGGGGTGGTGTGTTCTTTTTGTTGATTAATTTTTCGGGGTCATCGGGGGTCAAATATGGGGTCAAATAGATCAGTAAGGCCTATCTTGATGGGCTTTGGTGGAGGGAAGGGGGGTGGTGTGTTCTTTTTGTTGATTAATTTTTCGGGGTCATCGGGGGTCAAATATGGGGTCAAATAGATCAGTAAGGCCTATCTTGATGGGATTTGGTGGACGGAAGAGGGATGGTGTGTTCTTTTTGTTGATTAATTTTTTGGGGTCATCGGGGGTCAAATATGGGGTCAAATAGATCAGTAAGGCCTATCTTGATGGGATTTGGTGGACGGAAGAGGGATGGTGTGTTCTTTTTGTTGATTACTTTTTCGGGGTCATCGGGGGTCAAATATGGGGTCAAATAGATCAGTAAGGCCTATCTTGATGGGATTTGGTGGAGGGAAGGTGGGTGGTGTGTTCTTTTTGTTGATTAATTTTTCGGGGTCATCGGGGGTCAAATATGGGGTCAAATAGATCAGTAAGGCCTATCTTGATGGGATTTGGTGGACGGAAGAGGGATGGTGTGTTCTTTTTGTTGATTAATTTTTCGGGGTCATCGGGGGTCAAATATGGGGTCAAATAGATCAGTAAGGTCTATCTTGATGGGATTTGGTGGACGGAAGAGGGATGGTGTGTTCTTTTTGTTGATTAATTTTTCGGGGTCATCGGGGGTCAAATATGGGGTCAAATAGATCAGTAAGGCCTATCTTGATGCATTAACTACAATGCATACCTCTGTGACAGTGCTACATTGTATCATATGTTTCATCATCATTTCTTTCAAGTCACTTTTGATGAACAGGCGAGACGCGCCGTTCGAGAACCGCCTTGTGTAATTTGCAAATACAGAGAAATGTTATATTCCCTTTATTAATTATTTCTGATATCTGAGTATGCTTCATAGAATCATCATTAGGCTTCATAAAATCGTCATTGTGCTTTGTGTAGTGCTAGTTTCTTGCATTAATTATAATATAATTATTATATTATTGTAGCACTGGCCTCTTAAAAAGTGTGGAGTGAGGGTGGTTTTTAATTTTAATTTTTTATGAATTGTGAACGTAAATATGGCTGTTTTCATGTTTAAGTTTATGAGAGTTAGACCCCTAGAGATTGCTTCTTAGCATCTGTCAAATATTTTTCTAATGTTATTAAATATCAGGTATATCTAAAGCATACTGTATAAACTTCACCATAAATAAAGTGAATGGCTAATATTTATACAATATGAATTAACACTTTCCACACAGCTATAGTTTTACCATATACAAAACAGATTTTTCAGAAACCTTTCCCAAAATTTAAAATGTATGTCAACAAACAATAGTAGGTTTAGGTTTGCACTTATTTGAATGCAATTCTAATGGTAATTTCAAATATGGTGATGAAATTCAATAACTTTGACATTTCTGAAACATTTTGTGAAGTTTTATAACTGTCGTCTGCAGACGACTGCCGCATGGAAAGTGTTAAGCATGACAATTTTACAAAACCATTAAAAGCTATTGGTAATGTTTTACTGAGATATTTTCAAATGGTATATTGATACAAAAAACTCATTAGTCATAGTATAGGCCTACTGTTTGATGATTGAATTGAACTTTGATTGGTTATAAGTGCGGTGTGGTTATTTATTTTATAACTTTATATATTTGTGTTTGTCTGATTAACACAGGGAGTCCATGTATTACTAGGGAAGTTTGTACTTTGAATTTAAAGTCTCTCACAATTAGGTGATAATAGTTATGGTTAGTCCTTTATATGCGGCTATTGTTTTTACAATAAGAACTCAGACTTATACGAAAGAACAGAGACATAGCCCTGGAGTAAAACCATAAAACTACGAAGACTACGTTTTCTAGGTCACCTACTCCGACTCAATGCTGATACTCCAGCTCGGAAAGCACTAACAGAGTATTTCAACCCAACACTTAGGGACCCAGGACGGCCTCCGACCTCTTGGTGGTCAACAATTAAGAAAGATTTAAAAAACACACACATTATGAACACTGATTTATGCAATATGATTAATTCGGCTAGTGATAGGGGGGATGGATTGAGCTGGTGGAGCACGCGATGTCCAATTAGGACGAAAAGCGTACTGATGATGATGATGATTGTTTTTACTAAATACACAACAGAATTTTCAGAAACCTTTCACAACTTTCAAAAGTTTATCTCAAGTATTACTGAAACAAATACTAGGCATGTTTGTACTTATTTTAATGCATTTCTCGTGATGATTCCAAATATGGTGATAAAATTCAATAATATTATACTTTTTGAAACATTTTGTGATATTTTGAAACTGTCGTCTGCAGACGACTGCCGCATGGAATGTGTTAATATAGTTATGGATATAGGTATAAATAGTAAGTCCAATTTGATACACAATTAGAGTGTGACATTACATGATATCTGAGCATTCTATTGCAACATAGCAAACTGTTCATGCAGCTATCTCATGTTGACAGAAATATTATCAGAACCTTACGGGTTATCAGATTTCTTATAAACTCTTCAAAAAAAGTTTTCTTTTCAATAGCCATTTTTTCAAATATTTTGTGATATATTCATATTGTGTTACATATTAAAGAAAAACTAATGCGTTCATCTTTTCAATGATGCCATATGTTTAGCAATCACATGTTCCAGTGCTCAGAAACTTACTTGAGAATAGGGGGGCGGTCTATATCTGAATATGCCATAATTGTCACTGTTATGTGCTTAAAAGTCAATCGACCATCACTCTACACTGTAGGTGTCAATGTAACATTTCATTGAACAAATGACAAGAGTGTTTCTTTTGATTTAGACCTCTCATTCTCAAGCGAGTTGCTGAGCCCAGAAACAGGGGTGTGAGAGTTCCTCTTTTTAGCTGATTTCCTCTTTTTAATTTTTTTTCTTATGCCAAAATTTCAGCCTTTTCTTTTCTTTTCAGCCCATATTTGGCATTTTCCCCAATTTTACGCTGTTTTTCCTCTTTTTTTGTCTGTTTTCCTCTTTTTTTTATTTGTGGCCTCTCACCCCTGCAGAAACAAGTCATTGCAACAAATTTGGTATCCGTGAAAAGAGGAAATCATCAGCTTTCTAAAAGGTTAAAAAAAAAGTAAGCCCCCCCCTAAAATTAGATCACGTTTGTTTGCATAACTCCACACACAATTGAATGTTTTGAGAAATTGAAACATTTATCAAAAGGGAAAACGCTTGGCTACCCACAGAAAGTTTTCCCTTTTCAATAGCATGTTCACTTTTTCCAAAACAATCAAACTTTCCCCCAAACCATGTTTTCAGAAAAAGTGGCACTTTTCAAAATCGTATTCAAGAAAGTTACGAAAACGTCTCCAATGCTTTTTAAAAATTCTTTTCAATTGCCTTTATTTTCAATTAGAATAAAGTCTTTTCTTTCTTCAGCTGGTCTTTCTACCCCCTGCAAATTTGAAATACATATATATATTTTTTCATGCATGACTAGCAAATAGTGTCCACCATTCACGTCTTCCCTGTAACGATGCGAAAAACATCATTTTTGGGAAATGTGACTGTTTTGGGAAAAGTAAATATGGTATTGAAAAGCGTTAACTTTGTGTGGGTAGGCAATCATTGTCCCTTTTCGTAAGTGTTTCAATCTCTCAAAACACTTAATTTTGTGTGGAGTTATGCACACAAACTCATATATGATCTTGTAAAGTGCCACTTTTTCTGAGAACATAATTTTTGGGAAAAGTGACAATAAGTGATCTAATTTTAGGGGGGGGGGGGGCTTACTTTCTTTTAACCCTTAATATATGTGTACTGTCTCAGCAAAGTGGTGCAGTTGTCTGTGACCATGTCAACAGAGCATCTCTCTACACTGTAGTTGTCAATGTAACACTTCATTGAACAGACAACAGAGTTGTTCTTTTGATCGAGCACAGAATAGTGATGAATTTGGCTCATTTTAAATGGGTCCTCCTCACATTCTCAAGCAGGTGGCTAATAAGGCCAAAAAAAATAGTTGTATTGCCCTCACAAGCCTAAAATCGGGAAGTACGGCCGGCCGGATTTTTTAAATTTTTAATTTAATTTATTTTTTCCAAATCAACGATTTTATACCTATTATTTCAGTCAACATGTGTGAAGATACTAAGGAAAACGCTTACTGGATGTATTTTCAACCCAATGGTGAATATGTTGGTTTCTTGCCCATCTCTGGTGCAATTTTCACAGATTGGAAGATCTTGAGAAGAAAAAAATCTTGAAAAAATCTTGAAAAAAAAAATCTTGAACAAAAAACTTGAAAAAAAAATCTTAAAAAAAAATCTTAACAAAAAAGAGAAAAAAAAGAAGAAATTCTTTAAAAAAAACCCCCAAAACACAAAAAACACACAAAAAAACCCCCAGGCCCACATTCTCGGAATTTTGACCCGGCCGGATGAGGGCAACACAACTATTTTTTTGTTTGGCCCAAGTATTGAAACAAGTGATCGCTACAAATGAGGTACCATGCACATGAAGATATCACAGAATATCTGAAAAATCTGCAATTGGAAATAATGTCTGAACATTTTTGAGGAGTTTTATACTATAGTCATCCCTGATTAAAAGTCAATATGTTCACATCATTTTATAACACTTTATTAATCAATTTTTACTCTTTTTCACACGCAGCCACTCACACCTGTGAGTTCCAAGACAATTCCATATGTGGCTACGTCCAAGCAACCACTGATGATTTTGACTGGGTACAATACAGCGGAACAACACCCACGGTCAATACAGGACCAATGTTGGATGTGTCATACGGAACAGCATTTGGTAAGAGTGGTGGTGGAACAGGGATTGAGTTTAAGGGGATGTTAACCCTAAAAATATCAAGTGCTGTAACTTTTGAACTATTAATGTGATGTATATATAAAAGTCCAATATGAAAGTATACATTTTTGGAAAGGAAATGAGTCAGATAATCCATTTTTCAATAAGAATGCCGATTTTTTTAATTTGACCAATTATCATATTTTGGCTCCAAAATTTTCCGACAACGTAGCAAAATCTGTTTTTGGTAAAAAATGCCAAAATTGCACCAAAATCATCTAAAGATTTTTCTCTATTTTAGATATTTATATTATTATGTGACTTGTTAATATTTCATTTCATTTCATTTACAAGTATTTTGCTTATTTATTTGTTCACACCTAGGTAAATATATGTACGTGGAAGCTACACCTCAGTCATTCGGAGACAAAGCCGCACTGCTCACGCCGATGTTTGAGCCACAACCAGGGGAGGCGGATCTATGCTGGAAGTTTTACTACCATATGTATGGCGCAGATGTAGACTCACTCGTTGTCAGGGTATGTTGATGGGTTCTTATGAGGGTTGTACCTCCTAGTTACCCCATAATTGTGATAGTAAATAAGCCACCCATACAGGGTGTCCCAGAATGATTTATAAGGGGGTTTGAAAAAATAATAAAAATATAAAAGCAACCACATAGTCGGCGCTTAACACATAACACATAACACATAACACATAACACACACTTCCCCCTGCAAATGCGGGCGGGTTAATAATGATACACTGTGCTACTGGAGACGGTTAAGGTTAGGCCTTGGTGGTTGAGATAAGCCACGGGCGGGAGGGGGTTGTAATGAAGTAATGTGGTTTTGGAGGTAGGGGGATTAATGAAGAAATGTGGTATAACCCATTGGAGGGCCATGAGGTAATGAAATAATAGTTTCTGATAAGAAAAAACATGTGGTATGGTGAATCTAAATCGTGTAACATGGTGTCAGATGTCGGATTTGACACTGTGGTAGCTCCCACCAGAGTCCTGATTATTAACCGAGATCTAAGGCCACGAGGTGTAATAAAACAGTGTGGTTACTTAACAGGGTAAATCATGGGATATAGCTTGGGGTAATGATGGGAAGCATTACAAATTTTAGGTCAGAATAATAGGCACAGGTCTGCATTCAGTTACTCATATGTATGGGATATGGTGTAATTACAGGAAACATTCAATTTCAGGTCAGAAAATAGGCCTACGCATTATATTTTAACTCTTGAATGTATTATTAGCAATTTTGTGACAAATTTTCCAAACCTGATGTCATCAGCCTGCTTCGATAATTACCTAACTCATTTTTTCTAGTTCTTAGAAAACACCAAAAGTATGAAAAGTGAGTTAGGCAATTATCGAAGCAGGCTGACAATATGTTGAATAGCAACATGAATAGTGCAGGTGAATTACAACAGGAGTAGTAGCTGTTGGATAGAATTAGGTTGGAGATATACCTTTAAGTGAAATGTGGCTTGTTATAGGCCTAATATGAGTTAATATGACCCATTTTAAACAATTTTCTTCATTAGTACAATCTGCCTAACTCACGATGCTGACTTAGGCAGAATTGCAATTGTGCATTTATCAGCACTTTTGATTGGTCAATGACTTAGGTATTATATCAGCATGTGCATAATGTAATGAAGTCATGATTTATGCAAAAAACTCAATTTCGCTGAAAAGTGAGTTAGGCAATTATCGAAGCAGGCTGACGATGTGTTGTTTCATTTTGTAGGTGTTCTGTCTGGTAGGCCCTACTTAGCGGGAGTCCGTCCAATGGACAGGTGTCCCGCTAGTTATGATAATGAATATATGGAATAATTCTTGTTATCAAACCTATTTTCAAATGTTAGTTTTGCATCATAACAGCTGCCATGAAAGAAATGGTTTGTTTTAATTTGTTTAATCTCTAGATGAACGGACAACCCACTAATCTGTTCATGAAGACTGGTAACCAAGGAAATGCCTGGTTCTCAGGGTTTTTTCCCATCACAAGTACCATACCATACCAACTTGTATTTGAAGCCACCGTGGGAGGGGATCTCAGCGACATAGCCATTGATGATGTGTCATATAATTTTGGCGACTGTCCAGTACCAGGTAGGTACAATGATAACAAATATATTGTAGCATGCCATGTTAACACTTTCCACGCGGCAGGCAGCTGCAGACGACATTCCGAATGTTGACAAAATGTTTCAAAAATGTCAAAATTATTGAATTTCATTACTGTATTTGGAATCACCATGACAAATGCATTGAAATAAGTACAAAACTTGTCTAGTATTGGTTCAGTAATTCTTGAAGTAGACCTTGAAAGTTGGGAAAGGTTTGTGATCAATCTGTTTTGTATACGGTAAAACTAATAGCCGCATGGAAAGTGTTAAGTGTTACTCGCTACATCGACGCTGTGTTGTCGTTCCAGAACATGAATTACGATGCATCTCGCATCATATTTTTGCCGATTTTATCGCAAAAAGGTATTCATCTCATGATTTACAGCTAAGAGCTAAGAAACTCAACTCTGCATGCGAATTTGTTATATTTTAGGACAAGAAAAGTGACTTTCACATAACTTTTTTAGCAAATTTGTATGGGGAACGTCAGGATTTTCCGGGGGGGGGGGGGGGGGGGGGGGTAATGGAGTAAATACGGTATTTCAAAGCTTAAGCTTAGGTCCTGGTGCAATAGGGCACTCAACAAGACATTTCCCCCTATATTCACCTATTTGTTCTCTATCCTATCAGGTATCTGTGACTTTGAAGATGATACATGTGCCTGGGTGCAAGCTCAGACTGATGACTTTGACTGGGTGCATTTTAAAGGCAGTACATCTAGTGGAGCTACCGGTCCTACTGGTGACCATACAACGGGATCAGGTAAGTCAAATCATCCGAAATACAGGGTAAGTAAAAAATACCTGCAATAGTGGAAAGAAGCCATTTTGGTTTCAAAACCAAGTTGAAGTTTGAATGATGTAGTTGTTCCTAACTTTGTGTGAAAAAAAGAAGTTGATCGTATTTTCCGTTTGTCTTTGGTGACCCTTTTTGCTGCACAACTCAATTGACGTGTTTGTCCATGAACATAGTGACTTTCAATCAATTGAAATGGCACAGCAGCTCTGTGATCTAAATGAAATGGCGCTATATAAAAACTCTTATGTATGTATGTATTTTTACAAATTTAGAACATAAGCAATTTATAGCATGGGTAAGGTAAATTGATTATGTTAACTTACTTGTAAACAAGGAAGGATGCATTAAATTCCAATTCCAATTACATCACAAATTTACTCAAGTTTCCAAATTTGAATGAAAGACGCATTTTACGATCTTATGCATGTGTTTCGGTATCTCGTGGACAAACGTGTGAAATGAGTACATGGGTAAAAAGTTTCACCAAAAGCAAACAGAAAATGATATTAACTTCATTTTTTCGCACAAAGTTAGAAACAAATGAGGTATTCTTTTAACGTTTAAAATGTTGCAATTTCTCAAACATTGTTAGCAGAAAGCAAGTAGAAACGTTCAAAGAGCTAGATATGGAATAGGTTTGTGCCGGTTCTACATCAGTCAACCAAGCTTGGAGCAGACACAACAGGGGTAGAATTTCGTAACCAACCGCGAGAATCTTAACAGGATTTTGCGAGAATCCAGATTCTCGCCAATTTTGAGAATCCATGGATTATTGCGAAATTAATGAAAATAATATCCAGAATAAGGCTATAAGCTTGCACAACTTCCAAATTCGGCATGTTTGTTGACTAAGGGTCAACTACCAGTCATCTAATGTCCTGTTTTGGACTTACAAAAAAGAAAACAAAAAGGAAGAGTAAAAAAGAAAAGATTTTGATTGGTGATCAAAATTGAAAGATTCATCAAATATCTTCCATGCAGATGACTGGTTTTCATTCTAATAATTCAATAAATCTTGTGAATGGCTTTTACCACGGAACAGGGTATTACACATTTACTGAAGCCAGTGTGCCTCATGTATTTGGAGCGAGTGCTCTGTTATAGTCCAGCATCATCAACCTGATATCGAACTAATGTTTTAATTTGTTTAAATAGTCTAATAATTCAATGATTCTTGTCTGATTTTAATCTATCAGGTTATTACATGTTTACCGAAGCCAGCTCACCTCGCATATTTGGAGAGGTGGCGCTATTGCAGTCCAGCATCATCACCCCGGCGTCCGACCAATGTTTCGGCTTCTGGTACCACATGTACGGCTCGGACATGGGTGACCTATCCATATATGTCCTCAGTGATCCTGGCGGCGCGGCGGATTATTCCATCAGATGGTCGTTGTCCGGGCAACAGAGTGTGAGCGGGACGGATTGGCAGTATGCTCAGGTTGGACTTCAGGAGGCACAGGATTACCAGGTTAGTGATTGGATACTGAAATGGTACCTTCTCTCATGCAGCTAGGCAAAAAGGGGTCTGTTTTACATACAGCCCTTTTATGGCAAAAGAATGTATCTTGTATGTAGTTTTCTAACAGTATACTTCCTTTTAACATGATCAAAGTTAGCTTTTTTCTCCATAAATCATCATATATTTGGGAAAATACAGCCCTTTTATGGCAAAAGAATGTATCTTGTATGTAGTTTTCTAACAGTATACTTCCTTTTAACTTGATCAAAGTTAGCTTTTTTCTCCATAAATCATCTAGTGGTAAAAGGCAGTATATTACTTTTATTGTCTTTACAAGTGCAACCTTTTCCTAAGTGAGGATTATTGAACCAAGTTAACACAATCCATGTTAAAAGGAAGTATATCATTAGGAAAGTACATATAAGATACATCCTTTTGCCATAAAAGGGCTGAATAGCTGTGACATATGCGATTTAGATATATTTTTTAGAACAAAATTATTTTTAAAGATTTAAATTGTACCTAATTTGTCAAAATGTTACTATTTTCTGCTTGAAGTTTGCTTGAATAGATTGCTTTTAAACTATTTTCACACTAGAAAACATTAGTCAAATTGACATTTACAATTTTGTCTTGACATGAACCACAGCAGTCAGTAATGAAACAAAATTGACCGACTTCAAGATATTTAGCACTTGAGGGAAACCCAACAATTTTTTGTTTGGCCTTAATTTGATATCATCAAGTTTTCTAAATACAGGTAATAATGTTTGTTTACAAAGTCGGCTACATTTATTTTGAATTATCCGTCCTAATCGTATGAGTTGCTTTCCCCATAGATCATTGTTGAAGGCATCATAGGAAGGAGTTACCTCAGTGATTTTGCAATTGACGACACAGACCTTGCGGATTCCTATTGCCAAAGTAAGTTTACGGTTTTATGGTAGGCTGATTAACAAATATGTGATGCGATCTGTGAAAACCTGTCGGATGTCGCAAAATGTGAACTAGGGATTATAGGTAAAATTAAAATCGAAAAAAAGGTTTTTTTTTTAGATTTTGTTAAAGAAAATTAAATTCCAATACTTTGTGTCATCATCTTTCATGAAATGTCACCTTTATTATTAATCTTATCATTATTCTATTGAATTATGTATCTTTTTTGGCCTGTTTTCATGATTTCTTATTTGTAGCTTTTTATGACATCACAATCATCATTCACTCATAACTTTTTTTGTAGTGATCATAGAAAAATGATCGAAACAGTTCTGTAATCAGCACAGTCTGAGCTTTCTTATGATATAAATATCTCCAATATGAAAAATGCCACCATGTGGCGGGTTTTCACAGATCGCATCACATGCACTTCTGATCGGATTCGAACCAGCAACCTTTGTATCATTAGAACTTTGCCAATTGAGCTACAGAAGCAATCATTCTATTATTTGATCAGCTCCAAATTGGTGACGCCTCCTTACAGCAGCGAACGAATACAGAAGGATGCAGGCGTGCATGAAGGCAACAAGCGCGTATGAAGGCAACAAGCGCACTGTGCATCATATGCATGACACGTGTGTGCAGCCAAAACCGTGTGCGTGTGGTGGCCATAACCACGTGCAAATGCCTGGATTACTTTTGTGCACGAAGAGATAAGAGCCGAATATTTCTCGCCAATTTGGAACTGATTCAACTATAGTGCCATATTGTTCAAACCTTTCCATGTCAGATGTGGATTTTTATATTCAATCTGTTTGCGAACAGGTAACCAGTGAAGACTCAGTAGAGTATGTGTAAGGCCAAAAAAAAAAAAGAGGTTTGTCTCAGATGACCCGCGCGCATTCCCGAAACCGCCCGCGTAAGCTTTTTTTTTAGTGGATTTTTTTTTTTTTTTCAATTTTTTTTTTTTTTTCCAATTTTTTTCCCAATTTTATTTTCTTTTTCAATTTTCTCAAAAAAATCTTGCAAAATCCAACTTTTGACCAAACAAATGACGATCAGGTCTAAATTGAAAAAAAAAAAAAAAAAAAAATCCGCAGACCGCATTAGATTTTCAGTCTCTCATGTCATCTGAGACAAACCCTCTTTTTTTTGTGCCTAATATGATGAAATTTGCAAGTTTTTGTCAAAACACTCAAGAACACACACGTAGCACATGATATCTTTGTCATCTAATTACATTTCTCTAGGTTTTTTTAAAAAAACAATATAGTTTATGTCTTGTCTATGATTCATACACTCTTAGTAGTGTCAAACCAATCAGAAAGCCAGAAACTAAAATATGCGGAGTACATTGAAAGTGTCTAATGCACTCCGTGTGTGCGCCATTCAATATGCGCACCACACGCTTGTTTTGATTCATCGATCAGGCATCAGGGTTCTTGTCAAACTTGTTATGTTTGATTCATTATTATGTTTATTTGTTATTACGTTATTATACTAAAAGTGTGAATTTTGATTTGTATAGTGTCGTGTATGAATTAGGTCAATACATGCGTATGTTTTGTTTCTCGAAAATGTATTGACCTATAATTATTTCTGCTGCTGCTGTAATCCATCTGATTACTTTCTAATCACCAGCCCTGCCCATGGAGGCCGATCCGGAAACCTACAAGGACAACTGCACATGTAACTTTGATGGCTTACTGTGCCTATGGGAGCAGGCTAACAGTACAGTGGATGATGAGTTTGATTGGACCAGATACAAGGGATCTACATCGTCTGGAAACACTGGACCCGGATGGGATCACACGTCAGAATATGGTCAGTATTCAGATATATTCTTTCACTATACAGGGGGGGGGGGGGGGGTATAAAAAGACATGCAATTTTATTTGTTGAGGTCATAATGTTAATTCTTCCCCCCCCCCCAAAAAAAAAACCCCTTAAATTTTGAACACATTTTGAAGATTAAAAAAGAGAGAATCAAACATATAACCCCCCCCCCCAATCTCATATTCCAACAATTTTAGCTAGCCAGGCCTATTGTACAATTCTCTCCTTATTATTGACATTTTGAGAAATTAAGCCAACTGAGAGTAATCTTTAGGGATAATGTTAAAAGGTGACTTTTTCCATCGATATCCTCCATCAGTCATGAACAATTGGCAACATTTGTAAATGTTCCAAATGCCAGTCCGTTTTTAATTACGTCAACTGGGAATAAGTTATTTTGAGGTAGGGTTACAGAAAATCGTATATTTACAAACAAACCCCCATTAAACCCCACCCCAAAAACAAAACAAAAACAAACCCCACACAACACCAAACAAACCCAACCAAAACCAACAAATCTGGTTACCTGAAATATCAGATATGTTGTCAATTGCAATTAGTTATGTGTTATAAACCTACATTAGTACCATATTACTATTACAACCATTAATATTGATATGGATGATATATCAACGGGCAACTCCAAGACTGCAAAAATTGTTGTGAGTCGTCAAAATCATCACAACCAAAAGTGTTGACAAAGGATGCAGACGTATCTGAAACGTACATGTGAGTACCTTACACGCTGGATCAGTAACATGAACATTCCATATCAGATTATAATCAACGATCCTTAATGAACCTATTTGTTAATAACCATTAATATTCTTTCCCGCCGCAGGCTACTACATGTATACTGAAGGCTCATCACCGCAGGTCAAAGGCGACAGAGCTCGACTGAACTCCATCGTAATCCCACAGACGGACCAAGGGGGTAACTGTCTCGAGTTCTGGTACCACATGTACGGGTCCGGTATGGGCACACTGAATCTGTACCTGTCCAATACGGCAGGGGCAGAGACGTTGGTCTGGAGGAACGCTATAGGCAAAGATGACCAATGGATGGTGGCTAGGAAATACGTGGAAAATATGAATAGCGGATTTCAGGTGAGGCGTGTGGAAAATGTTTGTTTTGTTGAAACAATTTTTGAAATGGTGTAAAAGTATGCAATTTCATCATGAATAAAAAAATATTAGAGTGTGCTTGAATTGGTTTCTTTTTTGGCAAAATAGGTTACTGTGTCATTTTTATACGCATACGTTTTCACATGTCTGCCATTTTCTAAAATTAATGTGTTTTTTTGCTTTAATAAGGTGTGTGTAAAGTGCAAAAAAAGGGGAGTAAAATGCAACCTTTTTGCATCTGTTTGAATTCCGGATTTCTTACTCGAAATGACTGCAGTTTTATTTATTTTCAGTCATGTTTTTTACCCAAAATTCATTTCTCTTTTTGAGATTTCCCCCCATTTTTAGATTATTTCATTGATACCAAGTAGCACTTTTGTAGCATGAATATTTGATCAAACGTGTGACCTTCTCCCTCAAAACTCTGATAAAGTCGCAAGAGCATGCTAGGAGAAAGAGCTCAATTTACACACCTCTGTGAAATATATTCTCCTAATCGCAATACGATGCGCCGCCATCAGTTGTTCCTGCCAGTTCAATTCTTGACTTCTAGAGTCCGACCATCACCATTCTAGCTACCATTGGAATGTCACGCAAGTGTGATAATAATAATGTTTCGCGAAGGATCCCGCATGACTAATCCAAAGAAAATGAATCTACTATAATTGTAAATTGGTGCTGGGGTGTGCATTAGCATGTATAACCAATATATTGACATAAAACTCACATTGCCACCTGACGGAGCAATATGACAATAGACTGCAAGGCTATCGCATCAAACAGACAGGGAGTGGGGTGCAAAACGTAATCGCCCGCATGAGCAGCCATCGGCCACTGAACCGCTCAAGCGCACACAACAAATTGATCCTCTCACTGGTACCAATGTGGGCATTTATTAATTAACACAAGGTTAAGTAATTTTTGAATAATATGTTTTTCTGTGTTGAATTTGTATTACGCGACTTTGAATGTCAACTTTTAACCATGGTGCACCGCATTTTGTTGCCTCTCCCAAGAAATTGCTGGCACCGCATCGTATTGCGAATACCGAGAATTGAAAACAAAAGAAGTTTGCGAAAAATATTGATTTTTCGAGGACAGAGCATAAGTACAATGGTTACATTAGATACATCATTTTAAAGCTTGTTTTATCATCATTTCAAATCTTCAAACAACCCAAAATTAAAATTTCCAACCTTGTCTTGGTTTCTCGGGAGCAGGTCATATATAGTGTAATATTTTAGATATGCCCCAGAGTTGTGGTACATGTTGTGTGTATAACACATGCAAAAAAATCTTCTTAATCCGACAGTACCAGAAACAAACTTGAAATGTTGTTCTGCCTCATAAATCATTATCGACCAAATGAAATGAAATGACATTTTCTATAAAGGGTCAACACTCTTGTTGGTTCTGAATATTCACAAACCCCATTGTTATACAGTTGGAACCAAAATACCATTGAGCACCAGTTTAAATTTCAAAACTGTCCATTGACTTTGATTTTTTTGACAACTTTTTCCCCCTCTATTTCAGTTTATATTTGAAGGTGTTATTGGCAGTAATTACGAGAGTGACATGGCCATAGATGACGTGCTGTATACAGTAGGGGAATGTCCTCATCTAAGTAAGTAGCCCAAAAATAATCTTATATATGAGGCCCAATTCTGGCATATATTTCACCAACAGACCAACATCCTGATATCTGGTTGTTTAACCCTTAACCCCCCTAAATACTACAAAATACTAATCGGGAACCTGTCTCTGGGCGCATGTGGGCACGGTTTTCGATGACGTAAGCAGCCGATTCGATATATCTAGTAGTTGGGAGCTGTAGCTTGTCTATATGCGGGTGTGGGACTGTGGTGCCGGAGGTCCCCGGATCGAATCCCGGTGGGGAACCGGAGGTTTTTTTGGTGATTTCTGTGCCCAAATCGTGATAACCACTCAAAATCACCTAACCTGGGTTAGGTTAATAATGATGACAAATCTGTTCATATATTCAAGCTTACTGAGCCGTCTGAAACCAATAATACCCCAAATGCTCACGAACATAAACTTGAGAGATATCAAACACTTTAATCTAAAATGATTGAGAATGGTTTTAAGTGCAACCTCAACTGTGTTGAGATTGGTTCGAGGGGTCTTGTCACTGGTGACAATCTGAAGAGGTTGCGTACTGCGCTTAGGTTTGTCGCAGGTCAGCAAAATCTCCTCGCTTGTGTAGTTACATACCCTACAATCTTGGAAAAAAGTCCTTGGATAGCTTTACACGTTTTGATCATTATGTGCAAATTTTGTTTGCTGATCTTTAAATGATGTTTATTTTGTTAAATTGTGAATAGGACATTTTAGACAAAAATGTTTTCTTCCCCACACCCATCGATCAATGTTGGGACACCTTGAACAACTGCTGAAGACATTAATATTCATCAACATTGCACGTGGGGAAAGGGGGATCATAGTTTAACGAGTAAGCGTTCCAAGACTTTTTTCCAGGATTGTAGAATGCTTGAATCGAGCCCCATGTCTGAAAGTATGACCCGAGGACCTTCATGCAGTGTGCGACGGCTTCAAGCCTTCCTATCTTACCTAATTTATATCTTACATGAATGATGAGTCAACCTTTAGGCAATAGGCATTTTCATAGTTTTTATGTTTGTAATGTTTAACAAAATAAACATCATGTTTGTTTTTTATGTTTGTAATCCTGTCTCCCCTAAAAACACCTTTTTTTACAGTGGTATCCAACATTGGAACTCCCTGCCTAATTCCATCAAGGAAATCAACAATTATTTCAGATTTAAAAAGGCCATCAAAAAATACCTGGCTGACCAGGCCCTTGTGGCTGAGCAGGATCCATTTGTTGCTTCATAGCTTTGGTACTGGATTTTTAGGGTTCATTTGTGCAATATTCTTTGGGTTTTGGGTTTTTATATATATATATTTATTTATCTGTTTATACCGTAGTCTTGTCACGTTCCTGTCTTTCGCCCTCATGTCTCTCTTTTCCTATAAAAGGACCCCAATGGAAATAAGCTTCCTTTATGGAGGCTTTTTGGGCTATCCTTTGTACTCTCCTGGTATTTTATACATTTTCCCAAACCTGCCGTACTCTAGCAAGCATCTTGCTTTTATGTCTTTTATGTGTGCTTTTATATATACATGTGTATTTTGATATTGTGCAATTGTAATTTGATGAGTACTGAATAAATATGAATGAATGAATGAATCCCCTGTCTGTATGTTGGTCATTGAAGGGCTAACATCATGTCCTGGGTTTTATGGTCGTTCTTATTAAGGCCAAGTAAAATAAAAACTAGTTTCTCGTCCGAACTTTTTGAAAAAACGGAGGATGCAGGCATTTTTTTCTTCTCTTTTTCTTCTTCCCAAATTTGCCGATCCAAGATGGCGGAGGATTTGATGCATTTGGATAGACTTATCACAGAATTTGTAATAGCGTCATCGGTAGTATTTACACCACCTGTGCATAGACTGCAAAAGAGAATACGGATGCAGATTGTGAAAATGATTTGGATTTTCGAAAATTTCTTGAAATGGACAATGAAAAAATAGAATTAAAAATCCACAATTACATTTTTAAAAAACAAACAAAAACTTTTCTTGATTCGGCCGCCAAAATGAATGCGCGCGAGGATGAGAAACTACTATATTTTTTGATTTGGCTTAATATCAATTTTTGTTGTATTTTTTAATGATTGAATAAAGAATGATTACATTTTCTTCCTTTTGATTGTATACAGGAACGTGTGATTTTGAATTTGATATCTGTGATTTTACGCAAGAATCTTCTGGCAAGGATAACTTTAATTGGGAGTGGAACATGGGCAAAGACATTGCAACTGGACCCATTGATGACAAGACTACACAGACACCAACAGGTACAGTTCTAAGAATTTGGGATATTTCTATTTTATAAATGTTTTGAACGTTGTTGGAATTTTTAGAAATAATTTGAAAAATGGTTGAACTTTTTTGAAAATGTTTGAATTTTTCTTGAAATTGTTGATAATTTTGTTGTAAATTTCAAAAAAATTGTTGGAAATTCACAATCATTTTGATAAATTTCCCTGTAAACCCGCCAGATGTTATTTTGTCACCCAAGACTATTTGTTTACATTTCTTTCGGGAGACGAGTTTACAAAAAAGAATAATTTTATTTGATGCTTCATAACTTATTATGCATGCAGTGTCATGTCTGATATAAATATGCTCCTTAAAATGTGATTTTCAACAAAAAATTTCACTTATGTATTTACTTCGTCGCCCTTTTGAAACATGCGTGGCACAATTTCGACAAAAGATGGCACCCCAGATTATCAACCCAGAGTATCTTTGGAAAAATGCTGGAATCCTGAGCCCATTCCCGAAAAAATAAGTTGAGTCCCAGGAGCATGGAGCATGATTTACCGAAACTAACAGCCGTAGAAGGAACCAGGCAACTGCATTTCCCTTCGTTTGATAAAAAAAATCTTTTGGTGAAAAAATTCATTTTATTTTCTAACCCTAGGTTATCTGATGTACCTGAATCCAACCTCAAAATCTCCTGGCAACACTGCCATCCTCTATTCCGGCAAGTATCCAGCAACGGCCACCGGCGACTGTGTCAAATTCTGGTACTATATGAGCGGTACCGGAGCAGGGACGTTGTCACTATTGCGGTCGATGGGCGGAAGTCTTGACGGGCCGTTGTGGAGTAAGAGCGGGGATCAGGGTGATTTCTGGCGATATGGCTATGCTACTGTGACTGGCTCAGACGAGTTTATGGTAAGGAATTTTAGTACCATAAAAAAGGCATGAACATTTGCAAATTCAATATTCCAGAAATATGGATCGGTCAACATATTATGTCAAACTCAATTTCTTGACCCACGTACAAGTTTAATTACCGTTTTTTAACTTCATCAATGGAATATGGGTGGAATATCTTTTAAAAATTTTGATTAAATAATAATTATTTTTTGTTAATTAGGTAAAAATGTTGTCAATCATTTTCACTGATATTACTTTGTAGGCTGCATTTCAAGGCATCGTGGGCGCCACGCAAACCGACACCATCGCCATTGACGACGTAGACATATCCGAGGGGCCATGTGATCCACCAGGATATTGCGACTTTGACGGCGACAGATGTGGATGGGTCAATACCGGAGGAGACAACTTTGATTGGCTACGTAGTCGGGGGAGCACTCCGAGTGGTAGCACGGGTCCACCCAATGATCATACAACAGGGACTGGATATGGTATGTACGACTTGTCTACAGTCTACAGAAAAATGTGAAATTCAAAATTGGACTTCACCTTACATTATGGAGCGTAACTTCCTCAATAATCACCCGATCCTAGCGTGCAATATCTCATATTAAAGAAGATGAATTTTTTCAACAACTTTATCATTGAATATTTTTAGATAGGATATATATTTTTTGAGTTATAGCCCATTTATTTCCTGTATAGTCACTTTTTTGATGACTGTAGATTGAAATTAATTCATTTCATTTCATTCATAGTTTGTGTTTTTGAAAACAATGGCGTAATAGCACCTGGATTTTGGACCTTAGTGGTGCTGCTATTCACACAGGGATTTCCATACCAAACACTTTGTTCGACGGTTGAATTCGTAGGGTTATTTGCGAAAAGTAGTTCATACTTTCAGCGCAGATTTCATCTTAATGTGCAACTTTTCGATTTGACAAGCCCACAAATGTTATTCAGAATATAACAGTCTGCCGAAGAATGTAGAACATTTTTTGGTTCCATGAACTATGTAAGACCAATGTGTTTTCTGAGCAATCTTTGTTCTCTCGTATGACGGCATGATATATTAGTAATTTCTTGGTTTTTTGGACGAGATACTGTAAAAGCTGAAATATTCGAGGTGGTTTTATTTTCGCACTTTTCGCGCAAAATCTTTTTCCGCGAAAATTATAACACGCGAAAATATTGCTTTACACATTCATGCAATGCTTTCAGACGGTCGCCCGCGAAAAAAACAATTCGCGAAATGTCTTTGATATCAAAATCCGCGAAAATATCTGTACGCGAAAATATTGGCTTTTACAGTAGTGGACAATAATGTCAAGATTTTTCACACTTTTTTGCCTCACTTTTTCAAGTCAAAGGCTTAAAAAAACCACCCCAAACAAACAAAAAACAAGCAAAAATACACAACGCTACACAAATAAATGGACAATTGTGAGTGCTTATTATGAAACCCTAGATTGTTTTTGCCAAACCAAAACAGGAAAAAAAGCTTATACCAGGGAGCTTATATAATGGGAGAGGAAATTCGAATCGCAAAATTGAAGCCTCCCATATATGGGAATGGGCGTGTCCATGTACCATATCTGTAAATGAATACGCGGGATGTAACTCTTAAAATGACATTAGCATAATTTAGACGGGTGAAGTAACTCTTAATAACTCATTAGCATAATTTAGACGCGTGATGTAACTCTTGGAATGGGGGCGCTATCACGCTAGAGGCTTCAAACTCTGCAATGGGAAACTGTGTACAGTGGTACCGGCCTGCTTATACTTTACCAATGTTCTTTTTCAGGTTTCTACATGTTTGTAGAGAGTGGTGAGCATGATACAGGAGAGGTAGGCTGGTTGAATAGTGAACATCTAGACTCCACCCCAGCATCTTGCTTCAATTTCTATTATCACATGTTTGGGCAAGGTAAGTTGAATACAAGACTCTTCTAGTCTCCACCACAGTCCTATCACAAGTACTGGGTGTCCAAGAATTATTTATACTGTATTTGATGAAAATATAACACCTCAATTTACTATTTGAAATATACTGGCGGAAATTTCATCCACTTTTGTTAAAGGTGTATGTTCCGATCACTTTTTTGGGGCTATGATTTTTTTTCTCACATCAAGATATTTTGATATCAGAAGAATCCTCATATTTTTCTCATTATGTCTGTGAAATCTTAGGGGCCAGAAATGTTCCATTTAGAAATTGTAGGCTAAAATGTGGTGAATTACTGCCAAAGGTGGTTAACCACCAACCAGTTTGTGTACTTCTCAATGGGCGAATATTTTGTGACCTTGTGTTTCTAAAAATAGAACATTTGGAGTTATGCAACTCAAACTTTGGAATGCGAACATTTTAAGGATGACCTTTCATGTAAAATAGAAAACAGCAAGTTGAAAATCGGGCCAGCAATCGGAACATCTACCTTTAATTTCATCACAATATCTCTATTTGATCAGGTGTGGGCCGTGGCATTGGTGAACATCGATGAAAACATGTCTTTCGATGTTAGCATATTCAAATTGTAAACCTCATACCAATGTTAAGACCCCGGCCAAAGAAAGGGCTGTGTTAAGTCAGACCGGTAGAACATTTTCTGAACACTATTTAAAAATCTTACTTAACACAAACATTACAAACAGCTGACATTAATCAACATTTTAGTGGAAATAAAAAGAGGGCATCGTACATTACCTGTACAGGGTGTCTCAAAACAAATTACAACTACTTGCGCAAATGAAACTCTGTATAGTACATAAACTTGGATGGAATTGTTCTTTGACTATGAGTGACCGTTACACAATCGCTCATTTCTCAGTGATTACTGAACCAAATGAAATGCGGTTTTCTTCAAATTATAGCCAACTAATTTGACTTTAATCTGATGTTTGAAATGTTCTATTCCGGGAATTTCCGATCACTTAAGGGTATGTTGTATTTTTTATGAGACACCCTGTATAACGTGTCAATTAAGCCTAGTGTCAATAGACCTTTTTGCTGAACATGGTTAGTGACTTCAAACATTTTCAAAAGAGATAATTTCTGTCAAGCTTAAAATAAACATTCATCAACTCTTTCTTTATAATGGGCCGAGATTTTTATATTTAACAAAATTGACATAGACAATAATCAATTTTACTCTCTACTACACAGGTGTCGGTACCTTAAACGTCTACAAAATTGACCCACCCAGCGGCGGTAGGACTTCTCTATACTCGCAATCCGGTGACCGTGGTAACATGTGGCACGGGGCTTACATTGATCTAACGGCCGACGATGAATATCAGCTGCAGTTTGAAGCCGTGGATGGCTTCAACTACACCAGCGATATCGCTATTGATGATACGCTACTGACATCTGGCATCTGTACAGGTATATATGATGTTGTATTAAAATGAGTGTTTTATCATTCAGTAGACATCAATACTGTAATTTCATTGGTTTAATAGCCAAAGAGGATATTTCCGTATCGTCCCAATCTCTTTATGATGTGAAGCTCTCTATATGATACAAAATCATTGCCATATGATACGAAAAAGTCGTACAGCTCTGTAACAGAGCGATTTGTCACTCTTATTATGATTACATTGTACACCGAGCCTCTGAAAACAAAGATGCCAACAAATAGGTAAGGTCCAACTAAACCCATTTTTTTCAAATTTTCTGAATAAACAACAAAATCAACAACAAAATGTAAGGACATTTTTGAGGATTTCTTTTTTTTTGAGAAAAAAAATGCTAGAAAAAAAAAATGTTGACATTATCTTTTTGATTTTTTTTTTCTTCAAAATTTTGGAGGAAAAAATAAAATTCTAGCTAAATCTTTAAAAAAAATTCGGACCATTTTGTTTTGTTTTTTGTTTTGATTTTTGTCTTCTTCATCATGCACTCTAACATTTGTTTACCTAAATTCTTGCCTACTGAATGATAAATTCGTTATCTCCTGTTTGTTCTCATGCAATACGAAAAATATTGATGTTTTGGGTTCGTATCACATTCGGCCGTCGAACCCAAAACATTAATATCTTTTCGTATTGCATGAACAAACAGGGGATAACTAATAGTATTAACACGTTCCATACGGCTATTAGTTTTACCATATACAAAACAGATTTTTCATAAACCTTTCCCAAATTTCAAAGTATATCTCAATGATTACTGAACCAATATTAGGCATGTTTGTACTTATTGCAATGCATTTCTTATGGTAATTCCAAATATGGCAATAAAATTCAATAATAATTACATATTTTAAAACAATTGTGACATTTTGGAATGTCATCTGCAGCCGCCTGCCGCATGGAAAATGTAAACACTTTCCACACGGCAGGCGTCTGCAGACATCCCCATGAGAAACATGCCTATTGTTGGTTCAGTAATTCTTGAGATAGACCTAAAAAGTTGGGAAAGGTTTCTGAAAAACCAGTTTTGTATATGGTAAAACCAATAGCCGCGTGGAAAGTGTTAACATTTTTCTGATCAATTCCTCAATCCATATCATATTGTAGCCCTCTGCCTTGGGTAACAAGTATGTCATGCGTGAAAATTGAAAGGTGTGCATTGCACTAGGAGAATGGAAATGGTGTCATTGTCATACTTTTGGCATCAAATGGATTCAATTGCCATCAAATAGTGTGTCATTTGGCATCTAAAAGCTGCAATTTGAATCAAATGGATTCAGTGATTCCATTTTGGGATCAGTGAAGCTGTGTTGGCTTCCATGAAGTCATTTTTGGCATCAGTGAAGTCGTATTGGCTTCAGTGCTGCCAATTTGGCATCGGTGATGTCACTTTGGCATCAGTGAAGTAATTGATTAACACTTTCCATGCGGCAGGCGTTTGAAGACCACATTCCAAAACTTCACAAAATGTTTCAAAAATGTCAAAATTATTGCATTTTATTACCATATTTGGAATCACCATGAGAAATGCATTGAAGTAAGTACAAATATGCCTAGTATTGGTTCTGTATTCTTTGAGATGGACTTGAAAGTTGGGAAAGGTTTCTGAAAAATCTGTTTTATATATGGTAAAACCAATAACCATGTGGAAAGTGTTAAGACATTATTTAAGTGATGTTTTGTCAGGTTAAATATATGCAGGTAAGGGAGGTTGGATTACAGACATCTATTGGGAAACAGCTACTTTACATCCATAATAAATTGATGCAAATTATCAGTTAGCCAATTAATGATTGAATAAAAAATGAAATAAGAAGATCATCTTTGCTTTTCTTAGGAAAATTGTTTTCATACTTTTGCTCTATGCACATCTTATGACATGCTGCTTTTTGAATGACCATGTATTTATTGCTCATTATTTATATGCAGTAACGGAAATACCCACATGACTGTCAACCTGGGGTAGACAATCATGTGTATCGCATCTCTATTCATAATAGTGTGTGTGTGCTGATCATAATAGTAGTATTGCTTTATTTCGTAATGTTTAAGAGGGATTAAAATCACGTCCTGCCCAGATCACGCCTCGCTAGTCTAGTAGTTGAGAAAGATGCTTTGCAATGGAATTCAGGAGTTCTGTCATGTTTAAAAGGAATTAAAATCATGTCCTGGCCAGTTCACTTTTCGTTAGTCTAGTGGTTGAGAGACATGCTTTGCAATGCAGAGGTCCATGGTTCGATTCTGACTTGGACCACTGTTTCAACGGATTTATATCCTTTTGTAAAAGTTAGGGTTAGAAATATATTCCAAGTCAATCCACAAAGTGTGTAGTTCCCACCTATACTCTATTTGGCTTCCTCTGGACAGTGACGTAACTTAACAGGCGCACCTTTTACGCACGCGTATGTATCTTCCGTCTTTCAACGCTTGTGTGTATTCGCCAGCGCCGCGAGTAGGCGCACACGTTATGTGCTGCAATATTAGTAGAATACGCAGTTACGTCAGTGTCTCGTGATGGCCAAATAGACTATAGACAATTCCAGGTCATGTGGGTATTTCCATTGCCGCTTATTTATCCACATCATCCCTATTGCTCTATTAATTTTGTACCTCATCTTTAATACTTCATTTTCACTCTTTGCTGCTTTCATCCTGCTTTCTGATGCAATTCTCTGTTTGTTTGGACGCTTCATGAATCTGTACTGCTCTCATCCTGATGGCTTATCTTGCACTTCCGCAATCATTTTGCCAAATCTAGTCGGTAAGTGCAATAGCTTATTTTCTGTTTGTTTTTATTTTGTTTGTTTGAGCGTACAAGGGGTTAAACATTTCTAAATAGGGTACTTGAAAGACCCTGAAAGATCCACTGCAGCACAACAATGACTTGAAATATATTATACTTAAGTGACAATCCTATGTTGAAAGCAGTACTTTCTGGTTGCTTGGCAATAATGTTGTGAAATGATGATTCAGCAACTAGTAAATTGTCATGTATTTGACTAAAATTGAACACAATTGAATAACATTTGAAAAAATGATTATTTTTTTAAGGAAAAAAACTCAAAAATAACAACAAAATCACTGTTCTACGGGTCTGACCGACCTATTCTCTTTCAAATTTTTGAACAACAAAAAGAAATCGGACAAATGTTCAAAATGTTTAGAAAATATGTGAACAATTTTGATTTTTTTTTTTTACATTTTTGATTTTTTGATTGATTTTTTTTGAAATGTTGTGAAATGTTGTGAAAATTCTTGAAATTTCACCACCCAAAACGCCAGACCAACAGACCTTACCTTTGATGCCTGTTTTTTTTTTTTTGTCACTTAATCTCGTTTGTTTGTCTTTGCGCATACGACTATGTTTCCAACTAATTGAATATATATCATTGCAGCTACTCCATGGGATTGTGACTTTGAAAGTGACATATGCTCCTACACGCAAGACAAGGATGACCCATCTCCCCCAAATTTCAACACAAAAAAAATAATCAGAAAAATGTTCAAATATTTTGGAAAATATGTGAACAATTTAGATTTTTGTTGTTGAAAATGTTGAAATTGTTTGATTTCCCCCCAATTTTTTTCGTCAATGTTTTGAAATTGTTTGAAATGTTTTGAAATTGTTTGAAATGTTTTGAAATTGTTTGAAATGTTTTGAAATTGTTTGAAATGTTTTGAAATTTCTTGAAATGTTTTGAAATTTCTTGAAATACACCAACCCTCCCAAAATGCCCGATTGACTGACCTTACCTTGGAGGTCAATTTACCTGTGGGAGTTTTTTAATTTGTCACGTAATAGAATAGGTTTGTTTGTCTTTGTGCATTTGACTATGTTTCCAACGAATTGAAAACACTTTAACGTTACTTCATTCATTGCAGCAACTCCGTGGGATTGTGACTTTGAAAATGCCCTATGTACATACACGCAAGACACGGATGACATATTTGATTGGACGCGGAAACAAGGCGGCACAAGCTCCGGCGAAACAGGACCTACTTATGATCACACAACCGGGACCGGTAAGAATTTCAAAACTAGAAATAAATTTGTTATAAATCAAGTTGAAATAGTGTTCACATACTGTACCATATTTTAAGTTGTGAATGATTGCCACATGTTGTTAAGACCGATATAATATTTTAAAACTACCAGTGTTGCCAGAGCCAAAAATAGGATACAAAATAAAGTTGACGAGTTGACATTACCAGTCAGTAAAGATGAAAGATAATACCTTGTAACACTTATTTTCTTAGAAATGGGCAACATAGCCCAAAATAGCCCAAAATACAAATGGGTGTTGCCATGGCAACAAAGGTTTTTTGAAATTTTAAAATGCATTTCAATATGTTATACCATAAGACCTTCCACCATACCAAATATAAGGGAAATCCATATTTTGATCATGCACATAACCTGGTGGTATTTAGGTGATATCGGTCTTAATTATACTCACTCCAAGTTAATCACATTTACCAAATTTTGAGCATGATAACCCAGGTATTGTATGTTATTAATACGAGGGTCGATCAATATGTAATGAAAGTGATCTTGGTATGGGATGCATGAGTGATTCTATCGAGGGATAGTGTTATCAATATAAAGTATAAACCTTTGTCTTTCAAACACTACACTTTTGGATTTTAGATACCTATGGTTATGTAACGTCATTAACATAACCGCAATAGGTTTCAACCACTCACTGAAATCTGTCAATATTTGGCTGGATATGTAATAGGTTGAAATATGGGTCGATTGATACATTTGAGTTTATCTCGGCAATGCAAGCATAGAAACAGATGATACTTTTGTAAAAAAAAAAATCAGATTTTTTTTTTTTTCAGATTTTTTTCCCAGATTTTTTTCAGATTTTGTTTCCAGATTTTTTTCAGATTTTTTTTAAACAGTTTAAATGACATTAATATTAAATTATGTGTTTATAACATATATGTGCGGCTCTTGTGATTTTAACTTCTTGTTGGCTGAACTTTGAGCTTCTACTGGTAAAAGAAAATTTTAATTTTTTTAAAAAAAAATCCGCCCGCCCGCCCCTCCTCTCTGAAAGCTGTCGAGGACAACATAACAATTTTTTTTTTGGCCTAAGAGAGAAAAAAATATTTGTAAAAAATTGAAAAAGATCACACAATACTGCTTTAATGTGGACAATAGCATAAGAAGTAGACAACAAATCTGTGTGTGTATAAACAGACCTTACATTCTTGAATCCACAGCGGACGGTTGGTACCTGTATATTGAGGCATCCAGTCCACGATTCAAAGGAGACATAGCGCGACTATCCAGCTCCAAAATCGACAAAGCACTAGTGCCGATGTGTTTTGACCTGTGGTATCACATGTATGGCGATGCTGTAGATACGCTGAATCTGTACACACGGGCCAATGGACAGCTGGGCAATCCGGTTTGGAGTCGAACGGGAGAGAGGGGTAACGAGTGGGTCAGAGGTCAAGTGGAGGTCACTGTGGGAGCTGACTTTCAGGTGTGTATCATTCTATGAGATCAGTTTTAGATGATCTGATGAAAAAAAAAAAGAAAAAAAGAAGAAATATGCAACTTCATGTGCATTCATAAACATTTGCCTGAATTCAGACTATTTTGTTGTCCAAATCGACACACTTTCTTTTATTTATTTTACATACTTTGGCCCCCCCCCCCATTTTTGCAAATTCATTATTTTGTGTTGATTATTTTATGTATTGCATTTGTCCAGCTTGTTATTGAAGGAATTGTGGGTAGCAGTTACCTAGGAGATATTTCTATTGACGACATCAGAGTGTATGATGGACCATGTGATCGTAAGTGAGAGTGTGTAATGACTGCTGATAAAAATATTCATATGTGTCAATATATTTTGATAAAGGCCCCCCCAAAAAAATTGTTTGCTTGTCCATAGATGCCCCAAAAAAAGTTGGGTCGGTCAGTCAGATTTTTTTTTTTGATTTTATTTTTTGATTTTTTTTAAAAATCCTGTATCAAGTATCAATATGAACACTCACAAATAACAATACATATGCAAAAGACAAATATCTCAATGTTAAAAACAAGTTTTATTTATGTTAGCACTGTCCAGCAATGTAAACACTTTGTCAATCAACACTTAATAAATCTCCATTCACACCCAAAACACAAGTAAAAAAAGGTGGTGTTTCAAAACATGTATTTCTTCCATTTTTATGATATTTATTTTTTTCACCAACGAAAAAAGGTGATTTTTTTTTTTTTTCAAAAAAAAAGAAGAAAAAAAAGGTTAAAAACGTCACGGTCGGGACCATAGGAGACGGTCGGTCGGACGAGGACAAGCAAACACTTTTTTTTTTGGGGGGGGGGGGGGCCTTGATATTTCATGGATGATATTTCAACCTGAAATCACACATCACTCAAAATTATATCATTGTATCATATGGAATCCTATTACAAAAAAATCCAAAATAAACAGTTCGTTCTTAAACAGCAAAGAATGTTTAAGCAATTCTCATTGATTCTTAGAGAAATCTGCGACACTTATATGAGACAACTTTAATATCTCCTTAATCGTTTAGCCAAAACAATACTCTCTGCTGATATTAGGAAGGGTAGAGCGTGTATCTCAACCGTTAAACCGAGATTCTCGAAATGACGTCATTTCAAGTAGGCATTGATTTGACGTTACTGTTTGTGATTGATTGCTTGATTGATTGATTGCTTGATTGATTGATTGATTGATTGATTGATTGACTTCATTGAAAAAACATGTTCTTACAGTTCGAAGGCACTCTTTAAATTGACAATCAATCAATCAATCAATCAGTCAACAATTAATCAATCAATCAATCAATCGATTAATCAATCAATTAATCAATCAATTAAATAAATAAATGAATCGATCAAACGATCAATCAATCAATAAATAAATACATAAATACATAAATCAATCAATCAATCAATCAGCCAATCAATCAATCAATCAATCATTCAATCAATCAATCACAAACAGTGACGTCAAATCAATGCCTACTTGAAATGACGTCATTTCGAGAACCTGGTTTAACGGTTGAGATACACGCTCTACCCTGATATTAGGACACCTATTAATGATATGATGAATTAACTCAAATGAATGTGTGAAAATATTCCTCTATACATATTTTTTGATACAAATTGTTGATTTTTATTGTATTTTATTTTGGTCCAAAGTCCAATAAGGTGCACATTTAAGCATCTTTTGGTCTTCAAGAAATGGCTTAAAAAAGCATGCTACCATTCTAGGTTGCTATAGCCACCTCCAGATCTTTTGGGGATTTGACAAGGTTACAATTTCTCCATGTTAAGTCTGTACAGTCTGTCTCCAAGTGTGAACAGGTGTATGACCAGTTCGTCTGTGGTGAACTACCAGAAGTGGCAAGCCAGCTTTAATCGTAAAATGTTGCGAGTTTAAGACTTTCCACGCGGCAGGCGGCTGCAGACGACATTCCAAAATTGCACAAAATGTTTCAAAAATGTCAAAAATATTGACTTTCATCGCCATATTTGGAATTGCCTTGAGAAATGCATTACAATAAGTACAAACATTCCTAGTATAGGTTCAGTAATACTTGAGATAGACTTTGATAGTTGGGAAAGGTTTCTGAAAATCTGTAGTGTGTATGGTAAAAATAATAGCCACGTGGAAAGTTTTAAGACTTTTATTTATGTTTTTTCTTCCTCATTCCACTAGCGAACCATATCTGTGAGTTCCAGGATTTCAATTTGTGCGGTTTTGAACAAGACGATCAAAGCGACGATACAGATTGGATACAGCAGTTTGGTCCGACTCCGACTGCATACACAGGACCGTCGAATGACGCGTCTTATGGGACTCCATATGGTAAGCTTAAGGGGGGCTGTTAACCAAAAAAATATATCAAGCGCTGTAACTTTTGAACTATTAATGTGATGTATATAAAAGTAATGATAATCCAAAATAGATATAAATCATCCAAAAGGTAAAGTGCTCAACCAGTAATGGAGTTTAATACAACTAAAACTCAATTATTGAGTTTCTGACGAGTGAGGACGGTCCTTACGAAACGATCTGTAAAACCATGTAGCAGGATCAAGTCCAAATTTTATATTATATATAAAAGCATACAATATTTGGAAATCACTACAAATGCTGAATTTTTTGAATTTCGACCAAGAAAATGTTTTTTGACAACGTAACAAAATCAGTTTTTAAAATTGCGCCAAAATAGTTGGGTTATTTAAGTTAAATTTTGGCTATTACCCTACACCTTATTCCAGAGGAATAAAGAACTACTTTGTCATTGAAGTTCTTATCTTATAATTACAGTCATCAAAAAAAGTAACTATACAGGTAATAAATGTACTTTTAACTCTAAAAATATAAATCCTACCTAGAAATATTAAATCATAAAGTTGTTGAGAAATTAATCTTCTTTAATATGGGATATTGCACCCTAGGATCGGTTGAATATTTAAGAAGCAACAATCCAAAATGTAAGGTAAAGTCACAATTTCAAATTCACATTTTACATTTCAACACGGGGGAGAGAATGACAGGTACCGTGTGTGTGGCGTATTGATCCATCGGAACAATGCGGCCGACTGTCCAACCTGCGCATGCATCCCCTAATTGCACTATCGGTAATGGATAAGGTACTACCCGTAGATTGGTCCGCGTGTAGAAAATAAAAATGTGAAAATGAAAATCGGACTTCTCCTTACATTTTTGAGTGCCACTTCCTAAATAATCATCCGATCCTAACGTGCAATATCTCATATTAAAGGAGACAAATTTCTCAACAACTTTATAATTTAATATTTTTAGGTAGGATATATATTTTAAGAGTTAGAAGCCCATTTATTACCTGTATAGTTACTTTTTTTGATGACTGTAGACCATGAGCGGGTGTGGTCGCTGCATGGCTTGATATGTATCAATGTCTTTTTAGGACAGGCACAGTCTCGATGTTGTTTGAATTATTGGATTATCAAGCCGAGGTTAAACGCCATCTTGGTATCAGTTTTATCGAGTCCACTGGGACTGCCCCCAACTTTTGGACAGGCAGCGGTGGGTTATTTATCTAAAGACATCAAAAAAAGTAACGCGGCTGTTGTAAAAGCACCTATAATTTTAAAATTGTTACTCATATTCTAAAAATGAAAATACCAGGAGACGGACAATTTAATTACGGTGATTTTGACACCTTGTTTGTTAAAATCGATAAAGTATTGTTGTCGCGGTATGTGCTTACAGATGAAAAGTGCCATTTCCATTGTTGCATTAACTCCTATTGATCTCTCTGATTCAGCGTGAAGATAATAGGGGAATTTTGATAGTTTGTCCATAGCAATGACCTGTCCTGTCTGTCTTTTCGGACCTTCTGAGCATTTGGAGTTTTAAATTCATCCTTTTTAATTGTAAAGAAGTACGCCTGTCATCCCCATTAAATTTGTCCCGGATTATGCTAATCAAGTTTACAGCACAACAAGAACAGCTAATCAAAATTCCCGCTATTATCTTCACGCTGAATCAGAAAGTTCAATAGGAGTTACTGCAACAATGGAAATGGCACTTTTCATCTGTAAGCACATACCGCGACAACAATACTTTATCGATTTTAACAAACAAGGTGTCAAAATCACCGTAATTAAATTGTCCGTCTCCTGGTGTTCTCATTTTTAGAATATGAGTAACAATTTTAAAATTATAGGTGCTTTTACAACAGCCAAGTTACTTTTTTTGATGTCTTTAGCCCAAAGTGATAGATAATCACGATGATGTTATATCTCAATATAAGAAAGAGTAGCAACTCTGTATAATAATTTGATTATTGCTGATTTTTTTCAATCTTAGGTGGATACATGTACCTAGAAGCCACAGGAGCCACGTCTGGTGATTTAGCAAGGCTTATGAGTCCTTTATTAGTGCCGAATGAAAGCACAAAGACAGTCTGCTGGGCATGGAAGTATCACATGTATGGAGACCAAATAGGGTCTCTCAACATACGCTATACAGTAAGGAGATTAGGGATGCACCATTCAGGGAAGTGTCAACCCTTTTTTATGAAATTTATCAAGCACTGTAACTTTTAAACTTTTAAATAATGTAATGTACATAAAAGTATACCATTTTGTTAATGAAGTTAGTCGTAGAATCCATTTTTGGTATCAAATTTCACAAAAATATTGATTTTTACATTTTTGCTGCCAACAATTTTCAGACAACCTAACAAAATTCACCAAAATCATCTAAAGTCAATTATCTAGGAGCGCAATATTTTTGTTTGGCTTAAAATGTGTTTGTTTTGAAAATATTGACCCAAAAGTGCCAAAAATGAGATTTTTGAGGTAGAACACATTTATTTGAAACTTTTTGGTCAATATTTTCAAAACAAACACATTTTAAGCCAAAAAAAAAAAGGCGCTCCTATAGATAATTGACTTAGCTGATTTTCCTGAAATGTTGGAATTTTTAATCAAAAACTGATTTTGTTAGCTAAGGTTGTCTGAAAAATGTTGTAAAAAACATTCTTTTTAGTAAAATTTGATACCAAAAATGGATTCTCTGACTCATTTCATTGCAAAAAATGTATACTTTTATGTTCATCACATTTATAATTTAAAAGTTACAGTGCTTGATAAATTTGGCGCCAAACAGGGTTGACACTTCCCTTAAATGGATGGGGGGGGGGGGGGGGGGGGTGATCAGTGAGGGTGGGGGTGAGTTGGTTAGGAAGTTGGGGTCAGGCCCTAAGGGTTGATAATATTGAATGGGGTTGGTACGGTTTTCAATAAAAGCAGTTCTTGGTGGAGCTGAGTTGTTCCCTTTGATTTTCTCTCTCCCATTTGGGTGTGAATTCTAATGGATTTCTAACATGTATGATTGGTTCGTGATTGTAACTTGGGACAACTAATAATTGGTTTGCTGTGTTTATAACTGTCTGATTGCACACCATATACCATTTTGCATTAACGTGGGTTTGTAGATGAGTTAAGCTAAATTAATGTTAAATTTGACATGATAATAAAAGTTATAAAATGGACAGAGGTGTCATTAGTTTGTAAATATAAAGATTTCTTACCAAAAAAACCCTTATTGAACTGCACCAATACGGAGCACTAATGTGAAGTCCAAGGGGGCTCACACCAAAAAGAGAATCAGTGACCCTCATACTCACAGCCATGAGAAGTCATGCAGGACTGTTGCTATGAATGACACTCAAACAAAAGAGGGCGCTATTTATGAGACCACTACTAAAAGGGGTCACACAAGGCTATTCTGTTTAGGTGCACCTCTTGGCTAGTTCACTAAAAATAGTTAATAAAACTTAACCTTCCCTTAAACATATTGTCTGGATAACCCAAAGATTAGGGCCGGATTGTCTTTTGTATTTCTTACATATTTCAATATTTTTCCTGCAGCTGGACAATATGAAATCCACTCTGTGGAGCATGAGAGGTAATCTAGGAGACCGTTGGCTGGTAGGACAAGTAGAGGTAGCCAGTAAACAGCCCTACCAGATGGTGTTTGAGGCGATTGTAGGGAGCGGAGAGAAGAGCGATATCGGTATTGACGATGTGACGTACACTGCAGGGCCCTGTCTTGGATCAGGTTTGTAAATTCTTTGTAGGATCTAGGTGGTCAACAAGGCTTTGCAGTTATTAGCTCTAGCAGTAGTTTGGATAGCATAGGGGTAGACTAGCTCCCTACTTCTTCCCTCTATATGGCCACCATCTTTAAAAATGGTGGACCAAATTAAAGGATTATTTTTGTATGTGATTAATAGGAGCCTCATAGTTTTCACTTAATTAGCACTGAACGACTAATTTCTTCCTACAGCACAGTGTGACAAATGTTTAATACAGTAACATTTTGATTTAATAATAATAATAATAATAAAACGTTGAGGTCATTAGCTGTGGACCAGGTTTTGATATCTGTCACACAAGCTTCCAGTCGCGAGATTGCACCTACTCTGTAATCATCATTTCTTAATACAATATATATCTGAGTGTCATCAGCATAAGTCATTTTGGAGATGCCATGTGAATCGATGATATCTTCTAATGGAGATGAGTACATGAGTTCTGGTAGACATTGTTTCAGAAGCCAAGTTGGTATTGGACCAGCATTTGATTGGGTGTTGTTATCATGTTCAAATGCACACCTGTAGTGATCCTAGAAGTGTCTGCATGTGATGTGGAATTTTTAAAACATTCTGTTCGCTCTTAGGACATATTTGTCTAGTTATTGTTTTGATCCGTCATTTTTAGAGATGATATGACTCTTTAGAGTGACTGTGATGAATCACAAGTTTTAAGATGAGTGGACTACGCATTAAGGATCAAATATCCTCACACAATTTGTAACTTCACTGATTACAAGGAAACCTCTTTTTTAATTGTTTCTGATATTTTCTATTGTTGCAGGCGGTTGCGACTTTGAACAGAGCAAGTGCACCTTCCAAAACCTGTACGACGATGACTTTGATTGGGTGCGCATCATCGGAGCTAGTCCTAGTGGATATACAGGACCCGAGAATGATCACACGCTGGGGACTGGTGAAGGTGAGTTATGATTTTGATTGGGTGCGCATCATCGGAGCTAGTCCTAGTGGATATACAGGGCCTGAGAATGATCACACGCTGGGGACCGGTGAAGGTGAGTTATGATTTTGATTGGGTGCGTATCATCGGAGCTAGTCCTAGTGGATATACAGGACCCGAGAATGATCACACGCTGGGGACTGGTGAAGGTGAGTTATGATTTTGATTGGGTGCGTATCATAGGAGCTAGTCCTAGTGGATATACAGGACCCGAGAATGATCACACGCTGGGGACCGGTGAAGGTGAGTTATGATTTTGATTGGGTGCGTATTGTCGGAGCGAGTCCTAGTGGATATACAGGGCCTGAGAATGATCACACGCTGGGGACTGGTGAAGGTGAGTTATGATTTTGATTGGGTGCGTATTGTCGGAGCGAGTCCTAGTGGATATACAGGGCCTGAGAATGATCACACGCTGGGGACTGGTGAAGGTGAGTTATGATTTCGATTGGGTGCGTATCATCGGAGCTAGTCCTAGTGGATATACAGGACCCGAGAATGATCACACGCTGGGTACTGGTGAAGGTGAGTTATGATTTTGATTGGGTGCGTATTGTCGGAGCGAGTCCTAGTGGATATACAGGACCCGAGAATGATCACACGCTGGGTACTGGTGAAGGTGAGTTATGATTTTGATTGGGTGCGTATTGTCGGAGCGAGTCCTAGTGGATATACAGGACCCGAGAACGATCACACGCTGGGTACTGGTGAAGGTGAGTTATGATTTTGATTGGGTGCGTATTGTCGGAGCGAGTCCTAGTGGATATACGGGACCTGAGAATGATCACACCCTGGGGACTGCTGAAGGTGATCACACCCTGGGGACTGCTGAAGGTGATCACACCCTGGGGACTGCTGAAGGTGATCACACCCTGGGGACTGCTGAAGGTGATCACACCCTGGGGACTGCTGAAGGTGATCACACCCTGGGGACTGCTGAAGGTGATCACACCCTGGGGACTGCTGAAGGTGATCACACCCTGGGGACTGCTGAAGGTGATCACACCCTGGGGACTGCTGAAGGTGATAACACCCTGGGGACTGCTGAAGGTGATCACACCCTGGGGACTGCTGAAGGTGATCACACCCTGGGGACTGCTGAAGGTGATCACACCCTGGGGACTGCTGAAGGTGATCACACCCTGGGGACTGCTGAAGGTGATCACACCCTGGGGACTGCTGAAGGTGATCACACCCTGGGGACTGCTGAAGGTGATCACACCCTGGGGACTGCTGAAGGTGATCACACCCTGGGGACTGCTGAAGGTGATCACACCCTGGGGACTGCTGAAGGTGATCACACCCTGGGGACTGCTGAAGGTGATCACACCCTGGGGACTGCTGAAGGGGAGTTATGATTTTGATTGGGTGTGTATCATTGGAGCAAGCCTATAATGGCTATAAGTGTTCACAAGGCAAAATTTTCGAGATATGCACCGTCGAAGATATGCGTGTTTGTAGACTGCCCAGGCCTATCCTAGGTCTAAGCAATTCTAATCAATTATTTGAAGTCTCTAAAATGACTATAAAATCATACAAAAGTGGTCAAAGAAGAAAATTTGCACTGATATTGTTTGATAATCTTCATTTGATAATCATCCGATCAAAAGTTTGGCCAACAACACTACTTTTGAAGCATTTTTATATATTTCACTTAGAGGAGGGTCATCCCAACCAATTCAACAGGCCTTTCGTGGACTGTTCCATTATTTATTTAGAAGTGTGAATCCATAAGGGACCAGAGAATGACCACACACCGGGTACTGCTGAAGGTATGATATGACATTGAATAGAATTGTGTCATTGTGGCTAGGAGACGAGATGAAATTAAAATAAAGAAACAAAGATCTACATAAAATATCAAGCTTGTTTCCAGAAGTGGTCAAATCCAATAGCTGCTCTTTGTCAAATTTTAATTAGGACAATTTTTGAGGCAGCAATTTCTAAGTGTCTTTTCCAAAAGTGTTTACTTGGAAGTTGGACCATTATTCCCTATACAAGTAAACAGTTATACCACTACTAAGATTTTAATGTTATGTCTGTTAAATTGTGAACTGTGCTATGTCTGTACTAAATTTAACAGAAGGCAGCCACTGGATTTGTTAGCCACTTTTGAAAATGATTTTACATATTGAGCTCCAAAAATATTACATGCTTACTCTATAGCTTATGGAAATTTGTATGAGATGTAGCAACTATTCAAAGTGAATTATATTTTTAATTTTCCTAGCGACAGCTTAGACTAGGTTAACAAATATATAAGCCCCCAAATATCAAGATGTGGACATTAACAGCTATTGCAATTTGCAGAAAATTGTGATAGATAAAATGAGCATTTTTAGAAAGGTGAGTTTTAATTTAGAAAAAATTCACATCCAAGACCTGTTGAAAACAGAGAAAACAACAAAAACAATAGCAGAATAAAGTCAGATGAAATAATTTGAGCTATTCAGATTCAAAATTCAAAATTCTTATTTTTAAAGGTTAAATACATAATTCATCTGTCATGATACTTTCAAAAAATCAATGTTTTCTGGCTACTGTTACATAATCGCTCATTTCTCCATAATTAATGATCCGAATCATGGGTTTTCTTTGAATTATACTAATTTGACTTTATTTTGGTGTTTGAAATGTTCCATTCCAACACCTTGTTTTCTTGTCTCATCAATACGCACAAGGTGCATTAAGTCCGGTCAAAATCGGAGCATGTCTTACATTTCCCCCTGTTTAGGTCAACAAAGTTATTATCACCTAAAGTCATGTTGTAATTTTTATTGAGACACCTTGTACTATCAGGCAGCTTTCAGGGTCAGAAGTTTGGCGAGAATATATGGATTCTCCTCCATTCAAAAAGTGTGTTGGATTCTCGCAACTTTACTGGGGAGAATCTTTGCGAGAATGGACTCTCTGATTTTCCTCAAATTTCTGAGCCTGGCTTTAATTCACCTGTTCTTCTCTCCCTTGCAGGTCATTTCATGTTTGTGGAGACCAGCTCACCACGTCTACCCGGTGACATTGCCCGCTTTGAGAGCACAGCTTTCCCTGCCACAACAGGAGCATGCGTGTCTTTCTGGTACCACATGTACGGATTGGACATCGGAGAGCTGTACGTGTTTCTACGCACAGATGTCGGCGGTCAAGAAACGGAGACTGCTCAGTGGTTTCTGGCCGGTCAGCAACAGGATGACCAGACCACATGGCTGGAGGGCAAATTTGGTATTGTTGACCCCAAACCATATCAGGTATGTGAAGAAAAAGATGAAGTGTTAAGAGTACCATTGAACTGAATTATTGTCTGATACCTCTAGAAAAAGAAGAAAAAAACCCTCCACATTTATTTAACTTCCCGCAAATATTCATATCCAAGCGAGTAGATTCATAGGATTAGTGAATATATTGTTAAAGTGTAGATTTTGAGACTTGGAAAGAGAAGCGACTGAGGTGGGAAGTGCTTTGTCAAATGCTGAATGCTTATAATTATACTCTATGATCGAGATGTGATATGAAACAGATCTATTCATATCTATTCAGATCTATTCACATTGTTCTTGTTTTTCTTCTTAGATTATCTTTGAGGCTGTCAGGGGCAAGGAATTTGCAGGAGACATCGCTCTTGATGACGTTACATTCACTGATGGAGCATGTGATGGTAAGAAAAGGCGTTTTCCACATTGTATGTTCCACACGGCAGATTTTTCAGAAACCTTTCCCAACTTTCAAGTTCTATCTCTAGGATTACTGAACCAATGCTAGGCATGTTTGTACATATTTCAATGCATTTCTCATGGTGTTTCCAAATATGGTTTTGAAATTCAACAATTTTGACATTTTTAAAACATTTTGTGACATTTTTTAATATTGTCTGCAAACGCCTGCCGTGTGGAAAGTGTTTTAAAACTTCCCAATCAAATCTACTACTAGATTTGATTGGGTAGAAGAATTTTGGATGGCTTTTAGCTATGATGCCTCTTGTTGTTCTGACATTGAAACTAAAAAACCCTATAATTTGGTCTCAATTTATCGACACACTGTTTTTTTCTTCTTCCATTACAGTGATGCCAGATTATACCGACCCTGGTCTATTGCAACATTTATTTGGTGGTTTTTTTTTGGGGGGGTGAATTTTTAGTGAATTTCAAAATTGTAAAATATTTTCAAACATTTCAAAAAAATTCCAAAATTTGTCAACACTTTTTAAATTTCCCCCAAAAATGTTTTTAAACTAAAATATGTAAAAATGTATTTTTTGGGGTTGAAAATGTAACAAAATAGTCTTTTCGTCACTTAGATTGTTATTTTTTTTCTTACAGTGATGCCAGATTATGCCGACCCTGGTCTATTTGGTGCCAACATCACCTGCGACTTTGAGCTCAGCTACTGTAGTTGGGTACAGGATCGCGAGAACGATGATTTTGATTGGATCAGGAATACGGGTCAAACTCCCAGCGCTGACACGGGACCTGCGGGAGATCACACGACTGGCACCGGTAAGTTTCTATAGTATGATCAGTTCCAAATTGGTGAAGCCTCATTACAGCAGCGAATTAATACAGAAGGAGGCGGGCGCCCATGAAGGCAACAAGCGCACTGTGCATCATATGCGTGAAACATATGCATTGCGCAAAATCCGCTTGTGTGTGGCCATAATAACCAGTAGCCAGTCCATTTGACTCTGCCCTCCTACTCTCACCAACCCTACCTCCTACAATTCTTTGCATGTACTTTATTATATCATTGCAGGTTGGTACATGTACGCGGAAGGTAACGAACCAGTAGCCAGTCCATTTGACTCCGCCCTCCTACTCTCACCGACCCTACCTCCAACAAGTCTGATTGGCAACTGCTTCTCCTTCTGGTATCATATGGTCGGTTCAACCCTGGGAACACTCAACGTCTATGTGGATATTGATGATTTACACTTGTTGGCATTCTCCCGAGATGGAATACAGGATGTTGGATGGAACCAATACCAAAGAACACTGATAATAGATGATGATTTCCAGGTATTGTTTGGATAAAAACTTTGCTACAGGATGGGGGGGGGGGGGGGGGGGGGGGGGGGGGGCTAAATCAAGAGATGAAAATAACAAAACAAATACAGATGAAGACATAGAGGCATGCAAATCAAAAGATAAAGTTCTTGTGCGGCAACAAGCAATCAATGTTTAATTCAATCAAAATATAAAGAATCCCTAACATTACAGAGATAGCCACAATACAATTTAAACGGTCAAAGTCACTAAAGCAGTCGGCTGTGTTGCCTGTAAAATCAAACATGTCTAAACATAACAAAAGGTAAACTAAGAAGTACCCGCATCCGTCGCCATCTTGTGTCGCCCAGAAGGGTGCCACACATGACAGTTGATGCAGCACGCAGAAAGGCGTCGCTGACTATGCAAAAATGCTTCGCCGACGACGCGGGGTTTGAAAAAATGTGTCACCCATCAGTTCTTCTGAATTAGCTACTTCTTTGCTGCTATTGCGTTCCACAAGAAGAGGTTAAGTCTAACAACAATAGCTCTTATTTCATTCCAAATAAAGATTAAAAGGTCGAAAGAAATGATTATCCTCACGCGCAGAATGTTAGCCCTGGGTAACATAGCAGTCGGTCAGAGATAAATTGGCACAAGTCAACTCGTCCGTCAACATCAAAACTTGCAAACAAAGAGTAAAGATTCAAGTGTAATAATCAGGTGAGGGCAGGAAAGGCTAAGGCGTTACAATATTTTTTGCTTTTAGTTTTTAGAAAAGTGCAAGTGGTTTTTATAATTAGGCATATAATCCTGTCCTTTTTTAGCCTATTTGCAGGGTGTTACTGAAGTTCAGAAATTTACTATATTACACATTTTCTGAATTTGAATTTTTCTTTTATGATAAATGTCAAAAAACTTGCATTGTTACAATCCTAGGTATAATATCCATAACCACAAATGCATATATGCAACCGTTGAAAAACAATTGGCCCTGGAGGGAAAGGGCACGGAAACTTTAATGTCACCACACCCTGCATTTTATGAAACCCCCTTTTCGGATTGCTCCTTTTTATATATTTTTTTGTTTTAAAATTATAATTTGTTTTGCTTTCTTGCAAGAATTTCTACTTTTTCAAAATGAAAGTTCTTTGGCAATTAGTTGACTACTAAAGTTTAAAAATCAGGAGCCAATCCACTATTTAGGAGTATTGTATGTTGATGTTTTTTCAGGTATCATTTGAGGCAGTAATTGGACCACAGTTTGTCAGTGATATCGCCATTGATGACATCTTATACACAGAAGGACCATGTTCACCGTCAGGTAAGTACACTATATCAATGAAAAACCACTGCAGTTGACCACAAATAGCCAACCAGATGATATCCTGCCAGATGATATCATGCCCTCCATAAAATATGTGTATCATCTGTGCTAGGCATGTTAACACTTTCCATGCGGCAGGCGACTGCAGACGACAGTTCCAAAATTTCACAAAATGTTATACAAAAATGTCAAAACTGAACATCATCACCATATTTGGAATCACAATGAGAAATGCATTAAATTAAGTACAAACATGCCTAGTATTGGTTCAGTAATTCTTGAGATAGGCTTTGTAGGTAGGTAAAGGTTTCTGAAAAATCTGTTTTGAAATTGTAAAATGAAATAATAGCCGCGTTGAAAGTGTTAACATGACCCGGTTCTACCGTTACACACATGCAAGACCCGCGTCAAGTAAGGAGAATGTTGTATTCGTGTAGGCCTACACATACAAATTCTTAACATTTGTATAAGCTTAAACTTAAAATGTTTCAATTTTTTCAAACTGCAACCAGTTAAATGAAAATAAGTGTAAACAAGGGATTTCACAATGTATTGCTGTGAAAATACATGCATTTTATATTGAATGACCTGTGTAACATAAGAGAAAATATACGGGATAGTGCATGCCTATAGTTTGATCAGTTCCAAATTGGCGAAGCCTTCTTACAGCAGCGAATGAATACAGAAGAACGTGAGCGCGAGAAGGCACTACAAGGGCACTGTGCATCATATGCGTAACATGTGCGTGCGGCCAAAATCACTTGCGTGTGACCATAATTACATGTGTACGCTTGGATTATTTTTGCAAGCGGAGAGATAAAAAACGAATATTTCTTGCCAATTTGGAACTGATCAAACTATAGCCTTTCCACAGCAATAAGGTATATTCTAGGTAGGTGGACAGTGATAGAAATGGGTAATTTATTGAAAATGGTCTCCATTTAAAAAAAGAAGAAGAACTCAATTTTGCAAAAATCCATATTAACCAATACTCATTTTGGGCCATTACAACAATTTCATTAATTTATTTTGCCTATAAAGCTTTAAGGTTATAAAAATGGTGTTTCATCACAGTATTATAATACAGAAATGCGTTTATAAATTGTTCTAACATAAAAAAATGCACATTTTTATTTTATAACAGGAACATGCGACTTTGAGTTGGATTTCTGTGGGTGGATGCAAGACGCCAAGAACGATCAATTTGATTGGTTGAGAGACATGGGAGATAACGTGGACCACGGGACAGCGCCTAAATTGATTGATGTTACTACTGGCACCACACGTGGTAAGTTGTTTATCTAGTTTAGTAAAATGTTTTAAAAAAGGTTACATTTGCCCAACTGACCCAGAATTTGTGAGTTTAAGATTCTGTGAAGGGGCGGAGAGATCATTTTTATTTATTTTTCTATGGAATATAAATATACATGGTTAACTTTTGTTTAAGTAAAAATAACCTATTTATGTATGTCACAAATTTGGTAATATTTCCCAGAATAGTCTTTCCCATCTCATTTATGTAGGTTTCTTTGTTCAAAATAGTCTCATCGATTCCTTGATTACGTGTATCTGAAGACAAATCCATCCTCTACAACTCGGACTTCATCGCCATGCCAAGGGGCCAGTGCTTACAAAGTCTTTATCCCTGATGTTCTTAAGATATACAACTGTATGTATCTCTAAAGTATTCTATCCCATATTCTTCATACATGGTACATTGCCTACATTGACTCATCCAGCCCCAGGATATCCGGTGAAAAAGCCATCATCTACAACCCAGACTTCACCGCCATACCAACCGGCCCTGTTATTGTCCAAGTTGCCCTTAAAATATCTCTAAGACATATTACCCTATCTCCTTCCTACAGGTTACTTTGCCTATATTGACTCATCAAGCCCTCAGAAAACTGGCGATAAAGCCATCATCTACAACCCAGACTTCACCGCCATACCAACCGGCCCTGTTATTGTCCAAATTGCCCTTAAAATATCTCTAAGACATATTACCCTATCTCCTTCATACAGGTTACTTTGCCTATATTGACTCATCAAGCCCTCAGAAAACTGGCGATAAAGCCATCATCTACAACCCAGACTTCACCGCCATACCAACCGGCCCTGTTATTGTCCAAATTGCCCTTAAAATATCTCTAAGACATATTACCCTATCTCCTTCATACAGGTTACTTTGCCTATATTGACTCATCAAGCCCTCGGAAAACTGGCGATAAAGCCATCATCTACAACCCAGACTTCACCGCCATACCAACCGGCCCTATTATTGTCCAAATTGCCCTTAAAATATCTCTAAGACATATTACCCTATCTCCTTCATACAGATTACTTGGCCTATATTGACTCATCAAGCCCTCGGAAAACTGGCGATAAAGCCATCATCTACAACCCAGACTTCACCGCCATACCAACCGGCCCTATTATTGTCCAAATTGCCCTTAAAATATCTCTAAGACATATTACCCTATCTCCTTCCTACAGGTTACTTTGCCTACATTGACTCAGACAGCCCTCGTAGAACCGGCGATATAGCAATCATCTACAACCCAGACTTCATCGCCACGCCAACGGGCCAGTGCTTACAATTCTGGTATCACGTGCATAGCAGCGGCGTCGGTACGCTGGCCGTCAACATGTACAGAACATCGGATAATACTCTTGGCGATGAGTTGTGGAGTAAGAGCGACGATCAGGGAAATGTGTGGAGGTTTGCATCTGTTACCGTGCAGTCTCAAAGTGACTATTGGGTGGTAAGTATTTCAGTTTAAGCCCTTCAGCATGTATAAGTAACACTGCCAAACGGTTATGCATAGAAAGTGTTGCTTTGTACATGTTCAGGGACAGGAGCACTTACAAAGTTTTGATAGATGTGTTTTGGCCCTTGAACATGCTTAGAGCAGACTGCCCAAAGGTTATACATAGGAAATATTATTTTATACATGCTGAAGAGCCGGATGGGGATACAAGAGTACTTTTTCAAGCACTGCTCTGATTTGATCAACCCACCATAGTATATTGATTATATTCTCATTGCATGTATCTCATTTGTGGTGAATAAAACTGAACTGAACAAGTATTTGACCAAACAGCACCGATAACTTGATTTGATATGAGGTGAAAATAGGTTTATCATATACCTAGCACAGGTTTAAACATACTGTTAGTAAATATTTCAAAGAAACGCTGTTTTGCATGTTAGCACTGAGGACAGAATGATAACAAAGTATATTTGTACTTATTATCCAAACGCCGCGAATGCGAGAGGGACCGGGTTCGAGACAGTGTATTTTTAAGGTCTTTGTTAATTTAATTCTCGCCAGTTTGTCTGAGTCAATATATTATTTATTCATTTCACTTACTCGGCTGGTATCAATGGTTTGATCCTCGCGTTTATTTAATTGAGTTTCACTTGTCATAGATTCTGTTAGAATCATGCTTATAGGCCATTATAAATTGTTAATATTTAACTACATGTATTTCGGCTGCTAGAGGCTTTCAACAAAGACTTTGTATACATAAGTGCTCGTTCGTCTGGTATTCATGTAAACACAGTCCCTGTGGTCTAGTGGATTATCCAATCACCGCGAATGCGAGAGGGACCGGGTTCGAGACAGTATATTTCTTTGTTAATTTAATTCTCCCCAGTTTGTCTGAGTCTATATATTATTTATATTTGTACTTGTTAAAAACACTTTTGTTGTTTCTGAATTTGTCTTTTCTTGTGTAGGCTGCCATAGTGGGCTCAGTAAACCAAGTTGGATATGGTGATATGGCCATAGATGAAGTGAACATTGTGGATGGACCATGCAGTGCACCAGGTATTTAAAGTTTTACATATAATATCAAGGCTCGTTCACACTAGGCCACATTTGCAGTGCGATGCGGTGCGGCGATCTTACATCCACCGCAGTGTATGGCAATTCATCGCAGGTCACGCTGGGTTAACACAGGTCACCGTATGTGGTGGCAGAATAGAAGAACCTCAGCGCATATGCAATGTGTCGCAGCCTGCCGCAATATCGGTTGAATACTTTTGAACTTCATTGCAATAATGCACCGCACCGAGGGGGGAGTTGGGGAGCGGCAGTCTATATGTGACCGGTCGCGTCAAAAAGGACATATTGTCGGCAAACACAGTTTTGAGATAGAGGCCAATATATTTGGTAAAATATAAAGAAAATAATAGGAAAAAAAACATGCTTCTTCCAACTCATCTTGTGAATAAAAAATCAGATCACCTTCAACATGGTATCATTTTCAAGCTTAAAATGTGTTCTTTCAAGTCATGACAATAACTCAGAATTGACTCATGCCACCAACATGTCCATTTTGACGTGACAGGTCACATATTCAAGTGTCTTTAATTGGGATATGAACAAAGAAGGGGGGGGGGGGGGGGGAGGAGATAATTATACTCACAATTGTTCCGTGTATCTCCTGTCCTGAAGAACTCCCAAAACTTCAGTTCTAATTTTGTTCTCAAAATTTCAAAATTTAGTGGGTAGAAAGACATATGAAAACTCATGTATTTTTCTATAATTCTTCTAGAAAGAAAAAATTTCATGGTTTCTATACAATGATGTGTGATCTCCTCCCGTAGGTTTCTGTGATTTTGAGGATGGTCTCTGCGGCTGGGTCAACGATCGCACGCAGGATCAACTAGACTTCATGCGCCACCGTGGCAAGACTCCCAGCGCAGACACAGGGCCAGAATTTGACCACACACTAGGAACAGAAGATGGTGAGGATTTTAATGTGATAAATGAAATAAAAGTAACGTTAATTATTATCAAACTCATACTGAAATAAATTTGATGTTTCTTGGTTCTTGGTTTTGGTTTCCTCCATAATGCTCCGCAAGGGAGTTCTAACAGGAGTATCTCTGTAAGGCCCCCAATTTGTTTTTGTTATGTTGTCCTCGACTGCCCGCTCCGGATTTAGGGCCGCTCCTCAGATTGATTTTTTTCTTTCAGATTTTTTTGTTTTCAGATTTTTTTCAGATTTTTTTTCCAGTTTTTCTTTTAACAGTTTAAATGGCATTGAATATTAAATTAAGTGTTTATAACATATATGTGCGACTCTCAGAGTGATTTCAACTTCTTGTTGGCTGAATTTTGAGCTTCCGCTGGTAAAATTAAATAAAAAAATAAAAAAAAATAAAAAAATCCGCCCGCCCGCCCCTCCTCTCTGAAAGCTGTGGAGGACAACATAACAATTTTTTTTGGCCTAACTTAGGAATATGTGTGTACAGACACAGACTGGGATGATCCCCTACTCTTTACGAAGGAGTCTGTGACCTTTTAACGTGCTCGGGATAGCTCTTCCGATACACAGGACCAACATTTTTACGTGACTTCCGAACCAAGGTGCGCCTATGTACATGCCTACTTCAGTCTGCACGGTCTGAAGGAGAAGGCTTGGGGACGAGGCTGTGTTGGTGTATTGTATTGAACTCACGCTCAAACGATCCTCCAACAGAACCACGGTGCGCAGCAGTGTTACGGCCATCTAAGCGACTGCGCCACCTTGCCCCTGTGGTAAGTTGATGTTGGACAATAGATCATCTGTGAGATTACATGGATGACTCTGACACAGGGGAAAAAGGTGTGTATTTTTTGCAAAGAGCTCATGATATTCTTTGCACTTGTCAAGGGGACATCTGGTAGCCTTATTTGGTCATGTTATGTTATCATCCTTGTCACTTAACCTTGACCCAATTAGGGATATTGGTAGTTAACAAATTTGCTCACTTAAATGTTATAATCGGTGCGTTAGTTGATCGGACCTATATATCACATGTTAATCCAATATATTGAATTGATTGAGCTTATGATGTAAAAGAAAGTTAAAATGCATGTAGACTATAAGGTCGGTATGCACACAACAGCTTAAATCTGGTCTAACTTTAAACCTGGTCTAAATAAAGAGTAGTCCTTCCCAAAAGGATCTTTTTATGCTTTGATGAGACCATTGTACATTTTTAATGAACCTTTTTAAAAGGGCAATACATTTTAGTGTTAAATCAAAGATTTTCTAGTACAGGGATTATGATCTCTATTGAAATGTCTAATAAGAACTGATACTATGTATGTTTCATAGCACCTGTATGACATGACATGTTTGAATAGAGCGGTGATTAGAATGGGCATTGGTAGTCTCTTGCGACAACAGCATGGCCCTTGTAGTGGCTGTTGTGACATTAAAACTAACGTTAAAAACATAGTGGCATGGTAAAGTGTAAATACTTCTTACAATTTCAACATATTAAATTATCACATATATTCACCGTGTCTGATTGATTTTATTATATGTGTGATAATTGTACATAAACTACTCCACCCAGTGTTTTTATAGAACTAAATTTGAACCCACGCGCACAATGGATAATGTGTACATATTGTTCTGATCGATATTAATAGTGCAATCGTTCAGGGAACGAGAGTGAATATTTATTGATGACTTTGTTGAGTTATTTCATGACAGGGCTAAAATACTACACATTCTTTATTTTGGTCCGAAACACACATAGCTTCAAACGACTTGGCACACATAAGTATCCCTGTACTAGGAATTCACTGGTTAAATTAGCATGATTGGGCAACTCCAATTTTCCTTTTGGACTTTGCCAGGGCAAATAAAAGGACATAAAAGAATAAAATGGTCCTTCCACTTAGACCAGGTCTAAAGTTAGACCGGGTTTAACTTGTTTTTGTGCATACTGACCTAAGAATTTGGGCTCTCTTTATCTTCACCTTCTTTTTTTTACTGTAGAATGAGATAGATAATATGATATATACATTATTTCCTCCCAAGGTTATTATGTGTACATGGAGACTACCTATATGAATGAGGGTGAAGAGGCGTGGCTTGTGAGTGAACATTTTGACCCGTCAGATGCAGACTGTTTTACATTCTGGTATCATATGTATGGTAATGGTAAGTAGATTGAAGTGGGACAGTGATTAGTTTATTGAAAATTTTGTATATATAAATTAAACCCCAGTCCGTTGCAGTCCGTCCCCCCTCCCTCCATCCGACCTCTGTGTGTTCTACCTTCTTTCCTTCCTTCCTTCAACCTGCCCAAACACTCACCCACCACTGCAAATTATGAAGGTGTACTTTTGGACAGTGTACTATTGGGTGTACTTTTGAAGTTCCTCAAAACTGTGTCAAATGCCTTTCAGAAGTCCAAGAAAGCCATGTATGTACCTTTTAACCTTGAAAAATATAGTGGTAAGTAGGTGTGATGATGGTTAACCTACATATATGGCTTTCTTGGGACCTCTGAAATGCATTTAACAGTTTTGAGGAACTTCAAATGTGCACCCAATAGTAAACGCTGTCCGAAAGTACTCCGTCATAATTTGTAGTGTACCCTCCTATCCTATCCACCTACTCTCCCACCCACATACCACCTGCCCATCCACCTAACCACTCACCCACACATCCTTCACCCCTACAAGCTTCCATCCTCCTACCTATATTCTACCTACTTTACCAAGGGTTCAAATTTGGTCAAATTTACCTTTCCCCCAAGTCTTATCTCATCAAAACCAATAGTTATGGAATTATTTTACTACAATTTGTGTCACTTTTTGTGAGCAATTATGATTGTAATACTCTCCATCTTCATCGCCCTCTTCATCTCAGGTGTGCCAGTATTGGTCGTGTACACGCAGGATGTGACCACAGGGATAGTGAGCGAAGACCTGCGAATCTCCGGCAATATGGGCGACGGCTGGAACATGGGACAGATCAATATCATGAAGTATCCGCAATCGGAATACCAGATCAGGATGGTTGGCATCGTTGGGTTTAATCACACTAGCGATGTGGCTCTAGATGACATGCAAGTTACGTCGGGACAATGTGGATGTGAGTAGGGTTAACTGCCTTGAGCTGGGTTGGAGAAGGAATGGGTGAGGGGACAGGGAGGGGGTGATGTATATGCAGTCAGAATATCAGATTAGAATGGTTGGCATCGTGGGGTATAATCACATAAGCGATGTGGCTCTATATGACATGCACATTATGTCTGGACAGTGTGGATGTGAGTCAGGTGTACCTCCGCAAATGGGGTGTAGAAGGGATGGGTGAGGGGGTGGGGAGGCTGCGGGGAGGGGGTCTTAGTCCTAGATAATGTGACTGATTGGTATGAACCTGTACCACCCAGTGGTGGGGCTGGTGGTGGTGGGAGGGGGGCATACTCTAGTTTGTCGTGAAAAGGTCAAAATGAGACGTAATCACACCGTCTGCCTTGATGAAAAAATCAAACAATAAAAATATCAAATACCCTCAGATCACTCAATGATCAAGGCCAAACTCTTTCACTACTCAGCTTATGGTTGGGCAGTATCACAAATACATGTACAGTTACCCTCTTTTTTGTGGCCTCTCATGTCTGTGATAAACCCCTGTATTATCAGTACGGCGCCCTCTATAATCATGGACGACGGTCGGAGATTACAATGGAACGCGGGCTGTCTTTAGGAGATACAATGGCGTTCGACATAACAATTCGCATGTGTTTAAACGAACATTAAAACTGCGCAAAAGCATGCTAAAGCTAAGCAACTGATCATTTTAATTATGGCCATGGGTTAAACATAAGTCGTAAGAATATAATGATGCATATTATTTAATGAAGTAATAAATGGATTGATCTTTGTCTTGATCTGATTCCCTTATTTTATTTTTCTAGATGCCGACCAGTGGGATTGCGATTTTGAGAAAGATGTATGCACCTATCAGCAGCCTACAGATGATCAGTTTGATTGGCTCAGAGGTTCTGGTGGCACAAGCTCAGTGGGCACAGGACCATCCAAAGATCATACCTTAGGGACAAGTAAGTCATAAAAGTTATTGTCGAACTTGAGTATTTTCAGGCATTTTGACTGAATTCAGTTTATTTTTGTGTTCAAACTTCAGCACTTTCTATTTATCTCAGCATGTTTTTGGCTTTAAAGCTGATTTCAAGCCATTATTCAGATTTTAAAAAGTCATGTAGTTGTAAAATCTATTGTGAGGCTTGAGCATTATCAGGCATTTTGTCTGAATTCAGGTGGTTTTTTGTTGTTGTCCAAACTTAGGCATTTTCTATTTATCTCAGGATGTTTTTGGTCTTTTTAGCCTAATTTCATGAAAACTGAAGGCAACATGCGCACTGTGCATCATATGTGTGACGCCTGTGGCTATAATCGTGTGTATACTCTTTTGCACTCGTGAGATAAAAACCGAATATTTCTTGCCAATTTAGAACTGATTAAACTATAGAGAAGTCTCACACTACCCTTTAAATGGTCGCACCCAGCCATTAACCTAGAATTGTTAACTTACAGGCCTGGGATACTATGTGTTCATCGAAGCGTCCTCACCACGGGTAGCAGGAGACATAGCGCGGCTAGACTCAGCCACTGTGACGTACACCAACACACCGGTGTGCATCGATTTCTGGTACCACATGTACGGAGATAATATAGGAACACTGAATGTGAGGCTGAGAGAGTCCGGAGTGCTGGGAAACATTTTGTGGGATCGTGTGGGGACAAGGGACGACAAATGGTACCGGGGACAACTGTATTATATACCAACTCAAGACTTTCAGGTAAGTATAAAACAAAGGTAGACTAAAGAATAAAGATACACTGATACACCAGTGTGCAAATATTTCCGGTCGTAGGAAATATTTTCCCCCTCATTTCTGATGATTTTCAACATTGGAGGAAATGCAGTAAATGTTATTTGATTTGGTTCAATATTTTGAGATCAATCATACCAATAACAATACCAATGAAATTGGCAAAAAGTAAATCAAAATGATACATTTTAGGTCAGTCTGCTCCTTTATAAAGTTTTTGGGTGGCCTAAGCCTAATGTCAGTATTTGAGCTATGATTAAAATGTATTTTGTGATACCGTTGCATAAAATATTGTTACTATTACACATACAATGTTATATTGTGGATTTTGTTGTGTAACTAGGTGTCATATGAGGGAATTGTTGGTGCAAGTTACATCGGTGATATCGCATTGGATGATTTGAGTGTTTACTATGGAAACTGTAAAGGTAAGAATATATTCAGATTTTAGCAGTAAATATTTCATTTAATTTTTTAGTACAAAATGTATTTCTATTGAAAATTCTTATATAGTGGGTGTGGTTTTGGATGTCAACAGGCAATTTGATTGGTTTTTGGCTGATTTGCAGCCGATACGTACTATGTATAATGAGACCGATTATATATATATATTTTTTTAAAAGTGTGTATGGTCATCGTGATCATCAGTGTTGTCGTGCATATAAGGCAGTGTTTCTGGGTGTGTGTGTGTGTGTGTGTGTCCTACAGTGTTGTAGTCGAGTCCACCCTACTCAGGTCCGAGTCCGAGTCCGAGTCCTTACCTCTCGAGTCTGAGTCTGAGACCGAGTCCTTACTGTCCGAGTCCGAGACTGAGTCCGAGTCCTTCATGTCCGAGTCCGAGTTCGAGTCACGAGTCCTTATCATGTATTTAAGTGCTCATTAATTTTGCTATCTATAATAGGCCAACATATGAGTGATGTCAATGTAATGATGCATTTTAACCTTCGCATCCCCATACATGGAAAAATCTTGACACTATTTTGAATCATAGGCATAAGAATTGATTCAGATATTCAAAATGTGTCCATAAGTTCATAGATTGAGAAATAACAAACTTGATTAAAAGGTGTGCTATTTTGTAGAGCAACCCTTCCCGTGCTGTTTCACCTATTTCATTTCCCTGAAGATGTCATCCCTAATTCCATTAATTTTTTTAAGAGGAAGCTGAAAATTGCCAATGAAATATCCTCTTTGTAGGAAATGTTATCATTTTTTTAAACAGTACAACATATACTGACACAAATACACCTAAAGACCATTTACATTGTACAAACAGCCTTCGATTGCACATGATTATTATCACTTTAAATTATTTATAGGTTCCCTCGAATTGTGTTTTAATGCTTGTAATGATTATCAATAGGTATTTTCAACAGCATATTTTAACTGTTCAGATGTATTTATGGTGATTAATGACATTATTTCGAAACTGTTGAAGATTGGATGACTATAATAAGTATTTAATTACTGCAAACAAAATAAGCTTGGACTCGGACAGGACTCGGGCACAATTACCGAGTCCCTAGTGCCCGAGTCCGAGTCCGAGACCGAGACCGAGTCTTTCACCTCAGAGTCCGAGTCCGAGTCCTTCAAAATAGGGACTCGAGACCGGACTCGAGTACTACATCACTGGTGTCCTATAGAATGCAATTATTCGAAGTAGGAAGTTGGTAAACAACTCGCTGGGTTCAGGGGGAAAATGTGTTGTTGTTTGATTAAAATAAATCTAACAAAGAGTGTTTTATTTTTATGATAGAATATAAAAATGACCAATAAACTAAATTAGAATGAGAATAGAATATAGTTCGCAGCTGTCTTTATGTTGGTCTCATAATGTATAGGCTGTACCATATTTGTGTTGTCATGTATGGGCGTGTATGAAGAAGAATGATAATTTCTATTTGTTTATTTACTCTTTTGTTTTTTTACTCATCTCTTTGGTAGATATCTCAAAATAATCTTAGCTAACAAGCGATGAAGTCAATTTTTAATTTATTATTTGTGCTCTCAAGCATTTTTCTAAGCTTTAAAATGACATCAAATCTATCAAAATTGATCAAGGCATTCAGATTTTACGAGTGAATATGACTCCTAATTTCTTATTTTTTTCTTTATTTTTTTCTATCCGTTTTCATCTATATCTTGAAAAAACACAGCCGCAAAGTTCATCCTTTAGATGTGCTGCCTCACATGTGGTTTTGTGATAATTTATTGAGTTTATATTTTTATCCCCTTAATTTTTCCTAGCTACTCACACCTGTGAATTCCAGGATAATTCCCTGTGCGGCTACATCCAAGCAACAAACGATGACTTCGACTGGCAACAATTGAGCGGACCTACACCGACAGCTAACACAGGACCAAGTGTGGATGTGTCTTATGGAACCGCTTATGGTAAGGACCTGGGGAAGGGAGAGAGGTTTGAAACCATGAACCATATTTCATATGCCAGGCATTAAAAATCGGAAAGTAAATATTTTTCACTTTCAAATGAAGATATTTTTGCATTTATTTAGCCAAATTTTAGGCAATTTAGCACAAAAGTCGGCTGTTTTCTCATATTTCAGGGAATTTCAGATTTTTTCACCTGATATGAATATCATGCCTGATATGCCCGCCCTAAAAAAAACCCTGACTGATTTGACCATTGTTTTTCTGTCGCAATTTTTGAAATTTGGTACTATTACTAAAATTTAGGGGTGGGGTTCTACCTAAAGAATGGCTGATTTGACTATATTTCATGATTTTAGCGAAACTCGATCCATGGTTACGTATATGGAATCACAAAATCATACCCTGTGTATCAACAATATGATATATAATCCTTAGATAGAAAATGTACAGGATTTACAGCAAGTTATATGCCCCTTCCCTTCACAGGAAAATAAACTTAAAGGCCTCTACAGCAGGAATTTGTTTGTCGGCCTTTGATGCAAGTGCATATACAGTACATACATTGTTTTGCCAGTATTTTGTTTAGGAGCCCACAATGTCATTTAATGGAATAACTGCTATGCTACTTTAACAGCTTTAAGCTTACTCCATAGTGCCACGGATCTCCAAACAAGACATTACCCATTATTTCTTGCTATGATTTAAAAAAATTACTTCCAGGTAAATACATGTACATTGAGGCCACGGGAAGGAATGGCTTAGACAAGGCGTCCCTGCTCACGGCAATATTTTGTTTAGGAACCTATGATGCCATAAACAAAAATAACTATTATACTACTTCACAGCTTTAAGCTTACTCCATAGTGCAACGGATCACGAAACAAGACATTACCCATTATTTCTTACTATGATTTTGTCCTGACAGGTAAATACATGTACGTTGAGGCTACAGGACGGAGTGTCTCAGACAAGGCCTCGCTGCTCACGCCAACATTTTTACCGGATCCAGGAGTACCGGATATATGCTGGAGGTTTTACTATCACATGTATGGCGCTGATGTTCAGTCCCTCGCTGTCAAGGTATGTGGTCATCAAAATCATTTTGACACAATTTCTTCTATTCAATCTGATTCTTTTAAAATTTCTGATCAAAAATGTTTATAAAAAAACAAAACATTTTTGAAAATTTTGGGGAAAAAATGGGTTGGACGGGCCCGTAGAGCAGGATTTTTTTCATCGCCTTATGCTACTTTTGGACATAAGAATTATACATTTTACTTTGTTTACACTTACGTATATCGTCCATAATTTTAGCTATTAATATCGGATCGTTTGAAGTGATTGTTCTTTTGCCACCATACGTAATGTAACAGATGGCCACATAATTACAAATAATTACTATTTCAAGAAATAAATAGATGATGTTCAAAGGCATCTTTCCTTATCTGCAAAAATGACTGTTCCCCCCCCCTCATTTTTTGCAAATTTATAACTTACCCAAAAATTACCCACAGATTTGATCATCTGCATACACTTAACATATCGTCGCTGTTCTGTCAAAATGTTTTTCTGGCCCTTCAGCATGTATAAAGTAAAACGGCCCAACAGTTATGCATAGGAAGTGTTGATTTATACATATTCAGTTATAAAATTTGAAATAGAAGTGCAAGGTCTATCACTTTATTAAAGTGCTGAGTGGTCTTTGATTGAAATATTATTTTTTGGGTTAAATTGGTGTCACTTTATAGTTTGATAAACAAATGGAATTGTCACCTTTGTTGTTACTTGTACGTAAACAGTCACTGTTATTATATTTTGATTCTCAACCCTACAGTTGAACGGGCAATCCGACAACCTATTCATCAAATCTGGTAACCAAGGCAACACATGGTTCTCAGCCTACATACCCATCACAAGCACCACGCCATACCAGCTTGTTTTTGAAGCCATCGTAGGAGGGGAGCTTAGTGACATGGCTATTGACGATGTGACTTACAGTGCTGGACAGTGCCCTCCACCGGGTAGGTATAGTGATAAAAAGTTGCATAAGGGTTGAGGGCTGGTAATCAAGAGTCAAGGCAATGCTAGGTTAATTCTCAGTATTTTATCTGGTGCCAAGTATCAGGCCATACCAGCTTGTTTTTGAAGCCCTCGTAGGAGGAGATCTCAGTGACATTTATCCATGACAGTGTAACTTACAGTGCTGGACAGTGCCCACCTCTAGGTGACAAAAAGTATATTGGTTGAATGCTGTAACCAATGTTTGAATCTCAGTATTTTTCCTATGGCAAGTGTGAGGAAATATCATATTGTATTTGAGTGAAATTGATACCAAACATCAGGCCATACCATCATGTATTGGAAGCCACAATAAGAGGGGGGGGGGGGGGGGGGTTGAATGACATTGTCATCAATGAAGGGTCCTATAATGCTGGAAAGTGCCCAGGGGCATCCCCAGACCCTTTTGAATGGGGGGGGGGGTTTAGAGGTCTCGATTGCGGACAAGCATCCCCAAAAAATAGTAAAAGGTAGCCCCAATTTTTTTTGCAGTCACCTCGTGAATTTCACGTAAGGTGGGGGGGGGGGGGGGCGGCTGTAGGATCTAACATTTCGCACGGTTACAAATTTTTGCATGGTCAAAAAAATGTCACAGTCACAAATAATCGCACTGTCAAAAAATCGCACAGTCAACAACAATTGGGCAATTTTGGATAATCAGCTACAGCAACACACCTCACCGACAATTTTGTTTACAAAATTGTTATGGTCAAAATCGCTAATGTACCAATGGAACCTCGTTTGTGCCGACAAATTTGAAGAATGGGGCAGATTATGCCGACAGATTTGAATAATGGGGGGTGGGGGGGGGGGGGGGGGGGGGGTCACACTCCCCCTTTGGGGATGCCCTTGAAAGTGCCTACCAGTGGGCAGGTACAATTACCAATTTAGATCAAATGTTTTAGAATGGTATTGAATGGTTTTGGTAGCAAACCAGCAGTTCTGCAAACAATGTGATCTGTACGTAAAGTAATAGTGCTTCCAGTGCCCTCGACCCTCCTTAGTTTATGTTTAAGCCTATGTGGCATGAGGATGGTTGTTAATTTATCTACACAACAGTACACAAATACCATATCAATATCATCAAGGATTGAATCAATATATGGAACAATCCTGTATTGGAATTGATACACACATGTACATTAGTCAGTAATGATTAATGTGATTTGAGAGCATGTGTGGTCTAGTGGATAGCATGCTGGGTTCATGATACAAAGGTTGTGAGTTCTAGCCCCGCTATAGCCAACATGTTTGTATCCTTGGGCAAGGTACTTAATCTCAATTGCCTCGTCGACCCAAGCGAGATTGGAGAGCTGTTAGGGGATATTACAATTTAAGTGCTGATACATTGTGTGCGCCGTGTCGGTAGCCTGGTAAATGAAGCGAAGTGATTGTGATGATTTCCTAATGGCAGCAAAAACCAGTGGTTCGGAAGTCACGTAAAATTGTGGTCCCGTGCATCGGAAGGGCAATACTCGAGCATGTTAAAAGGGTTACAGACTCTTTTGTAAAGAGTAGGGGATCATCCCGGTCTGTATCTGTTCACACATCTAACGGACCCCAATGGAAATAAGCTACAGGGTGTCCCCAAAGTCTATGCACGTCTTTGAAGAGTCATATCTCATAAAATATAAATCATATGGTATAAAATTTAACAATATTTTGATAGACGAGATTTGGGAAATTATTTTGATACCAAACACAACCCTATAGTGAACCCACAACATTATAAAACTGGTTGAATTTTTTTGGCCGTGTGAGACCCACCCATACTAAATACCAATATTGTTGCTAAAAACAGGTGCGCATAAATTAACGGTATGAAAGCAACGTTGCGCATTAGTCACAGTTCACTGATTACCTTGAAACATTAATGTTATTACCAAACTCGGTGACTCACAACATAAATAGGCGTAGTAGACAACATTGCACAGCAAAAGTCTTCATTCAAGATGGTTTACAGCATAGATAAGCGAATACAAATTGTATAGTTCTACGCTGAAACAAATTCAGTTCAACTTACTCAACAAAAGTTCAGAAAACATTTCAACGTGAAACGCGCACCAGGAAGAATATCCATTCTGAAGTTGGTGGATATATTTTTGAACACAGGAACTGTGCATGATTTGTCTCGATGTGGCAGAAAAAAAGACTGGTAGATCAACAAGTCACATGTTTGACAGCTGTGTGATGTGTGTGTTCACTTTTCTGTTACGTTATTCAATTTTTTAGGTCTGTGTTTTTGCAATAGCACACGTCTCTGTATAAATGGAAAACATTTAAACTAAATTTCATTATAGAAACGAAAAATTATGTGTGATATAAGTTGTTATTATGATGGGATCACTGTACAGGGTGGGTCAAAAAGACTGCAATAGTGGAAAGAAGCCATTTTGTTTTCAAAACCAAAATGAATTTTAAAACTTTTTAAACGTTGCAAGAATGATGTATTTAATCCTGACTTTGTGTGAAAAAAATAAAGTCGATCGCATTTTTCGTTTGTCTTTGGTGAACCTTTTGACCAGTGCACCCATTTCACACGTTTGTCCACGAGATACCCAAAATATGCATTAGATTGCAAAATGTCTCTCTTTCAAATTTGGAAACTTTAGTTCATTTGTGATGTTATTGGAATTTGATGCATCCTTTCTTTTTAACATGTAAGTTAGCATAATCAATTATAATCATACCCATGCTAAGAAAGCGTATAATGTTCTAAATTTTAATAAAAAACTGACATTTTCCATTTTTTTGTTGGCGGGAGATCCAAATATGAAAATGCAATGTGTGCAATTTCAAATGAAAATTCCTGTGCTCATGGACAAACAGGTAAATTTGATTGTGCCGCAAAGAGGGTCACCAAAGACAAACAAAAAATGCGATCAACTTCATTTTTTCACACAAAGTTAGGATTAAATACATCATTCTTGCAACGTTTAAAGAAATTTAAAATTCATTTTGGTTTTGAAAACAAAATGGCTTCTTTCCACTATTGCAGTCTTTTTGACTCACCCTGTAGGTGTAGACCGTAACATTTTAAAGATTACAATTGACGGATCACTTTCCGTGTAACCAACTCTACCCGTCTTTTTGTTAATCTCAATAGGTATGGATTTATGAACTTTATTCCTCCGAATTATAATACATTTTAGCAGTAATACGTATTTTATATCTAGGGTGGCATTACAAACAGATGTTACTCCAATGTTTGGTATCAAAATTATTTCCCACATCTCCTCTTTCTAAATATGTATTCATATTTTCAATACGACTTATATTTTGTGAAATACAAAGCTTCAAAGTCGTGCATAGACTTTTGGGACACCCTGTATATAAGCTTATTGGGTTATCCAGGGTCGTTAGACCCAAATGATCTCAAATCAAATCAAATCAAATTATTGAAACAAAATGTTATTTTCATTTTCTTCCAGGTACCTGTGATTTTGAAGACGACACATGCGCATATGTACAGTCTCAGGAAGATGACTTTGACTGGGTTCGCTTTTCAGGCAGTACCTCAAGCGGTGCTACCGGTCCTACCGGGGACCACACCACAGGATCAGGTAATACATTTCACATTATAAAGACCAGGATCTTTTCAACTTGTCATCTTGAAAAAACGTCTCTCTGAAATCTTTAATTATGACAAATGCTGAATAGAGTACTTCAAATGGCCTATTCAAACTCATAGGCAACAAATGCCACTCACACTCACATAGACTATCATTCATACCCCACCTGAATTATGGAATGGGAAGGCCATAGAAAAAACAAAACAAAACTGTTCAACCCACACGTTTCGAATTTAAGATTTTGTCTTCAATTTTGAAAAATTATCAACATTTTCCTAAAATTATCCACATTTTCACCTTAAATTTACCAAAATGTTTACAATAATGTTCAAAAACAACAATCCCCTCAACACCTGAAGGACCAACCCTACCGCTCGTAGAACAGGTTTTTGTTTTGACACATACATGGTGTCTATTTGTTGTGCAACTGACTCGTATGCCTCCCTGGAATATGAAACTATACTCTAATTCTTCAAACTGAAAAGAAATACCCATTATACTTAGAAAAACAAAGATAGTCTGTCTCAGAAGCCCGCCCGCACTGGTATATGAAATGAGCTATTTGATTTTTTTTCTTTTTTCTTTTTTTGATTTTGATTTTTTTAAATTTTTCGAAAAAAGTTTAAAAAAAGGTCTCTGAAGCTTGGATTAGCAAAAAAAAGAGAAGAAAATCACATACCCCATAGCCTATTTTCTAAAAAATCAAAAATGTGGACTCTCTTCTGATACTTAACAAATGTATAACATATTTATACTATATTGCTCTGACACACAGGATTTTACATGTTCACCGAAGCAAGTTCACCAAGAATCTATCAGGAGAGGGCGGTATTACAAACCCCTATCATCTCGCCGACGTCCAACCAATGTTTCGGCTTCTGGTACAACATGTACGGCGCAGACATGGGTGACCTCTCCGTCTACGTCCTCAGCGATCCTGGCGGTACGGCAGACTATTCCATAAGGTGGTCGTTGTCCGGGCAACAGAGTGTGAGCGGTTCGGATTGGCAGTATGCTCAGATCGGATTGATTGAGCTGCAGTTCTTTCAGGTGGGTGCAGTAAAGCATGACCAAATTGTGTCTCTTGGGGGCGCATCTTTTCCTGATATTTCTAAAAGACTTGTGGTCGTGGGGGCCGGAATGGTTTTACCTTCAGATATCCCATTAAAAATTACAGGTGTTTAAAAGTTGGATTAAACTTTTAACAAAATCATGTGTGTTTGAGCTAATATTCAGCAAATATTGAATAACATTTAGATATCTCTGACAGATTGTTTTTAATAAACAACTTGACCTCCAGTTCAATTCCTTTTCTGCATGCCATTTAATTTAGTAAATATTTACAAACCCTTTATTTTGTTAAACATTGTAAATTTCGACAGCTTTAAACCATTTTTATGAAAAAATCAAACAAAAATGTGTATTGGCAATCCTATAAGACAAAAGGCCTTTTTTGGTCCGACTTTGCTACAAAACCTGCTTCATTACATAACACTACCGTATGATTTTTTTGTGCTCACTTTGCTTTTATAATTCTATGTTATTTCTCTTCAGGTATTCATTGAGGGTGTGATAGGAAGGAGTTACCTCGGTGACATTGCTATTGATGATACCATACTGGACGATTTCTATTGTCAAAGTAAGTCTATGACCATGTCTGTTGTATCAACTTTATATTCTGTGCCATTATGCATTTATTTTAGGGTTCAAAATAGGACATGATTCATGGGAATTTGAATTTATACCCCCTTCAAATTTGACCCATTTTCTCCCCCCTCACAAAAACATGCCTGTGGAGTTAGGGTTAATGTTGTACTCAGGTACTGGCACTTGCACACTGCCAAATAGGGTCACCTTTTCATCCATCTGGTTTGTGAATGACCCCCTTTTCAAATCTATTTTTGGCAAATCAATGGATCTTCGGATTTTGCCATTAAAAATTGTGAAGTTTTGCTAAAAATGGGGGGAAATTTCAGTTCTTAGTTAAACATATATGGATCCATTTAATTTGTTTTCTTAAAAGTATGGTAACATTGTAAACCCTGATTTTTCTTCAAATTCATTAAATTTAAGGGCAGTATTGTGTGTGTGTGTGCCAATGGGCATATCCATATTTTTAAAAAGAATATTGAGTAACTACACAGGTGCTTTCTTTTCTGATATAATATTGACGCTGTTCTGTCATAACCGTGTATATATTTTCCGCCCCTTCAGCATGTATAAAGTAAAACTGCACAAGAGTAATGCATAGGAACTGTTGCTTTTTACATATTCAGTGGCAAGAACACTTACATAATTTTGATAGATGTGATTTTGGTCCTTTAGAGCCGACTGCCCAAAGTTTATACCTAGGAAGTATTACTTTATACATGCTGAAGGGCCAGATGGAGATATGAGGTTTTGACAAAATAGCAACGATGTGTGAATTCAGATTATTAAAAAGAAACCATTTAAGGGGAGACTCAAGGAAGTCACTTTATGAATTTTGTGAGTGCTGTAATTATTGAACTATGACTCAAATGTATATAAAAAATTCCATTTGTTTCCACTTTTTTTCACTTTTTAAATTTCAAAAAATATTAGATTAGGTTAAAAAATGAGAAATGTTGTCTTTAAGTTAGTGTCTTAAGGGAAGTGTCAACCCAAAATATATGAAATTTATCAAGCACCGTAACTTTTAAACTAATAATGTAATGTACATAAAAGTATACAATTTTTCAAATGAAATGAGTCGGAGAATCCATTTTTGGTATTAAATTTCCCCCAAAATAGTGATTTCTACATTTTTGCCCAAAAATCACTTTTTTTGGCGCCAAATTTTTTCAGACAACCTAACAAAATCAGTTTTTAATTCAAAATTTCAAAATTTCACCAAAATCATCTAAAGTCAATTATCTAGGAAGCACTTTTTTTTGTTGCTTAAACATTTTTAGTTTTAAAAATATTGACCAAAAAGTGCCAACAAAATGTTTTTTTATCTCAAAAATCACATTGTTGGCACTTTTTGGTCAATATTTTCAAAACTAAATATTTTTAAGCCAAAAAAAAAAAGTGCTTCCTAGATAATTGACTTAAGATGATTTTGGTGAAATTTTGAAATTTTTAATTAAAAACTGATTTTGTTAGGTTGTCTGAAAATTTGTAAAATTCCTTCAAATTTGAACTTCTAGAAAACATCGGTTTAGTTAAAGTATTGACATTTTCCACCATTTAAAGCTAAATGTTCACGGAATACACGGGCGTGTGACCTAAAGGCGAGTATACCATTATGAACAATCAAAATAAACTATCAGATTCAATTTATATTGTCACAATGTGAAGAAATTGGAAGAAAACTGAAATTTAAATGACGGTAAGATTGACCTTTGTTTACATTTTTAGACATTGTTTTGCGCTCTTTTGTTTTTCGCATCTACGTCGCAGATATTAAGCGGCGCGTCTAGTATTACGCACGGGAATATTCAGCGCGCGACGCAATGATCGAACAGCTGTCGCAGCATTTGAAAAGCGCGGAACTCCGCTTAAATTCCCGCCAAATAACCATGCGCCTTTTCCTGACTCAAACTTACCAAAACAACAATTTTAAATCACCCAAAAGAACGAGAAATAATCGCTTCCGATTAGTAACTTATGATGGTAATGATAGAATACATATAAAAGTATAAAATAATAGAGAAATATGAAATTCAATTTTTGAAACAAATGCCGGGTTGACACTGCCCTTAACATCATCATCAAGCGATTTGGGCATTTTTTACTCAAAATTATTTTTGTTAGCTTTGTTCAAAAAAAAATTGTGTCAAAAAAGTGAATTTTGTGATTTTCTCAAAGAATCAACATTTAGGGTCAAAATTGATGCCAACTTTAGATTCTCTGATCCATTTCCTTTCCAAAAATGTATACTTTTATATGCATTTGATTAATAGTTCAATAATTATAGCACTCACAAAATTCAAAAAATCAAATCAAAAACTACCTTGAGCCCCCCCCCCCCCCCCCCCCCCCCCGCCCCTTAAACAAGCAAGCATAATAATTACTGTTTTACCAATTTACCAGCCCTGCCTGTCGAAGCTGACCCAGCCACTTATAAAGACAATTGTACCTGTAACTTTGATGGCCTACTATGTCTATGGGAGGAAGACACTACGGATGACTTTGATTGGACCAGATACAAGGGTTCTACTTCATCTGGCAACACCGGACCAGGCTGGGATCACACGTCACAATATGGTGAGTATTGAAATGAATGGACTATACGTTTAAGAAAAGAGTTTAAACGGGTTCGCCTTAGGACAAGTTTTAATCTGTCAAGCTTTCGTCAGGATTAGCTCTGACTTCTTCAGGACCAAATTATTATAATATTAAGCAAAACATAGAGATTGCCACTTCTCTATTGTTATCATCATTTGGGCTGCCCCATGCCCGGTGATTTGAGAGTAGGTGCCCTTTCCTACTTGTGAAAGATTGGTGGCTCTGAAAAGAGCCGTTCAGATTAATTGCCGCTTTTCCACTGAACAGAGATGGTGGCTCTGAAAAGAGCTCTACACGTAGGTTGTCACTGGCCTACTATAAATTTTGCTCTTATAGAACCTCCAAAGGACTGCCCCTTGACCAATGGACTATACGTTATTGACTAGCAGTACCCTGAATTGAGGATGTACACATGCCTAGAAGAATGGTTGGCCTAAACAGATGGATCGATTTTTAATCACAGAATGTTAGGTTTTAACACTTTCCACGCAGCAGGCGTCTGCAGACGACATTCCAAAATTTCACAAAATGTTTAAAAAATATCAAAATGGTTGAATTCCATCACCATATTTGGAATCACCATGAGAAATGCTTTGAAATAAGTACAAACATGCCTATTATTGTTACAGTAATTCTTAAGATAAAAATCTGTTTTGTATAATGGTCAAATTTATAGCCACTTGGAAAGTGTTAAGTTGCTATTTGGCTTGGGTTAGGATGTGGTTCAAATCATATCTAGTGTAAGGGCTCTCAGCAGGTGGCCTTTGTGCCAAATCTGCAGACGACATTCCAAAATTTCGCAAAATGTTTAAAAAATATCAAAATGGTTGAATTTCATCACCATATTTGGAATCACCATAAGAAATGCATTGAAATAAGTACAAACATGCCTAGAATATTGGTACAGTAATTCTTAAGATAAACTTTGAAAATTGAAAAGAATTTCTGAAAAATCTGTTTTGTATGTGGTAAAACCAATAGCAGCGCGGAAAGTGTAAGTAGGCCAAGCTACTACTAGAATTGCTATTTGGCTTGGTTTAGGAGGTGGTCCAAATCATATCTAGAGTAAAGGTTCTCAACAGGTGGTCTTTGTGCCAAATCTGGCTCTCAAAAACCCTGAATTGCTCTAAAAACTAAAGAAAATGTAAACTTTCCCTCTTACGACAATGTCTTTTTTAATATCGGCGATCCTCCATAGTTTCTGATTCCGTATCCAGACGCATTGGCAGTGTTCTACTGCCTAAATACAGCGTGAAATCTATTCACTCAGAGTTTGATACAAGATTTTTTCTTAGAATGATTTTAACCCCCTGAGAACTACCGGCCAATTGGTCAGAAAGATGGATACATCATTTATTGCACCAATGAGAGACATTGTTAGAATAATTGTATCCCTGATAAAGATGGGAGTGAAACATTTTACAAGCTGCATTTGAATTGGCTATTCATATGAGTACATCTTGTAATAAACCAATCAGAACCACTGTAAGATAGACAGGGGTTAAGGGTATGATGATATTCTGCCAGCAACCAGTAATATAGATTTCTTTTCAATCTTGCTTTCACCTCCAAACATATAGATTTATTAAGTATTTTCTCTTCTGGCATCTTTTAATCCTAGGATACTACATGTATACCGAAGGCTCGTCACCACAGTTGGCAGACGACAAAGCCCGTCTCCTCTCCATCGTGATACCCCAGACAGACATAGGGGGTAACTGTCTCGAGTTCTGGTACCACATGTACGGATCTGGTATGGGTACACTGAATCTGTACCAGTCCGATACGAAGGGGACAGAGACGTTGGTCTGGAGGAACGCTATCGGCAAAGATGACCAATGGATGGTGGCTAGGAAATATGTGGAAAATATTAATAGTGATTTCCAGGTGAGAGCATAATTAAGCGATCATATATTCTTAAACATGTTTTTTGTCAAGGCAGAAATATCGAAAGTCTTACAGGTTGGTGCCAAGAGGCAACTTGTTTGCTGATTCCTTGAGAAGTTTAGATGTAAGAACATCCCATATGCTGGTGTGATAATATAAATTACCTTTTTAGGCGACGAAAAAAACCCCAACCCTGTTGTAAGGGCCCCACCGACCCATTTTGTTGTTGAAATTTTGTTGATTTTGTTGAAATTTGTTGATTTTTAATAAAAACAATTATTACAATTTTGAAATTGTTTGAAATTTGATGAACATTTAAAAGAATATTAAAATGTTTTTGAAATTGTTGGTGTTTTGTGTGTGAAAATGTTCAAGAAAAATGTTGAAAGGCACCAAACATTCCAGAAACTTTTTGCACCCCCAAAAAACTACCCAACTGACCCTACCTAAGAGGTTCGTTTGCCGGTACAACAGCGTTTTCCCCGTCGCTTTAGGGTAACTATGATGGAACTAGGAACCTCAATAACAATGTCACAAGAACAAACAGATTGATACATACAGGAGTCTTATCAGTTGATTAGTAATTTGAATTACAGGGTCAATTTGTTTGCCAAAAATTCTTTGTTGCCGTACAAAATTTGCAAAATATGGTCTTATACATAGAACTCAACTCACAGTAATTGTGAAAATAGTGAAATTATATCCCTTTTTTTGTGGAATATCCCTGAAATTGAGTCCCATTTACAAAACATATTGAAGCTGTTTTGAAACCTTTAGATATGGACCAGGGTTCCTGTCTGCACCATTTGTTGTGTGTGAATAATTACTTCAGGTTTCTTTGTGTAAACTATGCATATACCATATTTGTAAACTGCCTGTTTATCAATTTTGAAATAATTTAAGATAAGTTATTTATTGTTGTTATTTTTTCATGAATTTGTAATTATTTTTCCAGTTTATAATTGAGGGGGTGATTGGCAGTAATTTCGAGAGTGACATGGCCATAGATGACGTGCTGTATACCGTAGGAGAATGTCCTCATCTACGTAAGTCGCAATAATTCCATCAGACTCTGTAATTCCACCACTGCAATATTTTTTCTTTCAGGTGATTTTAAAGAGATATTTTAATATGACCCATCACCAAAATAAAAGCATATGAAAATGTGCTATATATGATATGCAATGTTAACATGCTGAAAAGCATATCAAAATGTTATGTAATGATATGCAATGTAAACATGACGAAAAGCATAATTTATGAAAATGTGTTATACATGTAATTGATATGAAATGTAAACATGATGAAACTATGAAATGTGAAAATTATGTGAACATGAATGTAAACATGCCGAAAAGCATAAGAAAATGTGTAAACATGCTGAAAAGCATATGAAAATATGCTATACATGATGAAAAGCATATGAATGTGTTATACATGCATTTGATATGAAATGTAAACATGTTGAAACTATGAAATGTTAAAATGATGCGAACATGAATGTAAACATGCCGAAAAGCATAAGAAAATGTGTTATACATGTAACGATAATGCAATGAAAACATGATGAAACTATGTGAAATGTGAAAGTTATGTAGTAATAAACAATAAAAGATAAAACAAAACAAAACAAAATCACGGTATCTATTGAAGTTAAACTTGAATATAAAATGAAATAAAGAAATAAAAAAACACACTGAAAATTCAATAACAAAAAATTGCATTTGTGAAGCTGAACTATTTCATCGTGCCAACTTTGGATTTGGACTCTAACATGTTTTTTTCTGACAGTGGATCATAGTGCAGTTCAATATGGCCGGACCTTCCCCAAGCCCTTACTATACAGGGTGGTCCAAAAAAAACTATACCCAACTTTGGAGGCCATTTTCTCCTAGATTATAAAATATTTTAGTAATTTGGTTTGCATATTATTAAAGCATATATCGTTGAGCATTATTGGTGAAAATAGGGAAGATATTACATTAACATTTTTTGAGATATTGCTATTTTTAGCGAGTATGTGTAAAAATGGCTATTCCACGGGAGCTGTCAATGCATCAACATGTTTGAATATGACATGACACAATAATGTAATGATGCGATAGTCCTTTGACAAATGTTTTTGCGAGAGCTTTTATTTACACTAAAATGGATAAATAATGGATAAATAATACTTTTTAATAATAATGCAATATCTTCATTACATTATTGTGTCATATCATATTCAAACATGGTGATGCATTGACAGCTCCCGTGGAAAAGCCATATTTACACATACTCGCTAAAAATAGCAATATCTCAAAAAATATTAATGTAATATCTTCCCTATTTTCACCAATAATGCTCAACGATATATGCTTTAATGATATGCAAACCAAATTACTAAAATATTTTATCATCTAGGAGAAAATGGCCTCCAAAGTTGGGTATAGTTTTTTTTGGACCACCCTGTAGGTTCAAGAGAAATGACTAGATATCTTTGTGCATATTGCCTCCTTTAATTAAACACAGGAATGTGCGATTTTGAATATGATATATGCGACTTCATGCAAGAGCCTGATGGTGGCCTGGACTTCTTTGATTGGCAGAGAACAATGGGACAAGACGTAGAGGGCGGTATTGAGGACAAGACAACACAGACACAAACAGGTGAGACATTAGATGAGAGAGACAATGCCATCAATATGCAAGAATGGCTACACTAATCCAAATCAATATAGGTATACAGTAATGAATAGGGCCCTACAATAATGGCAGCTTGGAGGGATTTTTGAGTAAGCAGACGATGTTTACCCCTGGTCTTACTTTAGACCTGGTTGAAGAATGAAAATAAAGAATAGTCCTCCCAGAAAGGATCTTTTTATGCTTAGATGAGCTCATTATGCAATGTTAATGGACTGTATAAGGGGCAACACGTGTTAGTGTTATAATAGCCTAATTACGTGAGTCCAATTTAAGTAAAATTGAGGTCATGTTGAACCAATCCAAGATGTTTACTCACATTTTAGACGGTTTCATAAACCAGGTCGGCCGACTTTTTCTCAGTAATGGCTTGATCCACTTCATTTTCCTGCGAGAATTGTTTTTCTTAGGATGCAAAGTTGTGAAGAGTGGATCAAATACGTGACTTACAGAATAAATGTCCTGGTCGCGGTTGATAAAGTTAGGCCCCCTGTCGTCGTATCCAAATTGTTAGCATGTTCTCCATTTATTTATTCCTCCTCAGGGTATATGATGTACGTTAATCCACGAAACGCCCCGTTACCCGGAGACAACGCCATCCTATACTCGGGCAAGTATCCGGCGACGCTGATCGGGGACTGCGTCAAATTCTGGTACTATATGAGCGACGCTGGCGTGGGGTCACTGACATTATGGCGGTCAATGGGGGGAAGTCTTGACGGACCGCTATGGACCAAGATGGGTGATCAGGGGGAAATGTGGCGATATGGCTATGTGTCTGTAACGGCTAATGATGAGTTTATGGTGAGTATTGTGATTATCTGAAGAAATTGGGGTGTCTAAACGACTTCTTCATCCTATCAACACCCAAATACCTGACCGACCCATAATTTGAGAATTAAAAAAAGAATTGATTGACTTTTACACATTTTGTGAAATTCTTTTGAGGAATTTTGAATTGCTTTTTACTAATTTGGGAATTTAAATAAGAATTTAGAAATATTTTTGAAATTGTTGATATTTTTTGAAAATATTTAAACATTTCAAAAATTGTTAAAATTTCACCAAGATTATCACAGGAATCAAGGAGTTATTATTTACTATAATAATTCCTTGCAGGAATGTTGACAAATAAGACATCATCAAGCAAAAAACCCAAAAGAAACACTTGACTGACCGACCCTACCTGAGAAGCCCAAAATTCATAAAACAGGGGTTTTATGGTCGTCTTATAAAACAGTTGCAATGCCACTTGATTGATTAATTGGATGATGAGTCTCCAAGATTCCTCCTTAGGCCTCCCCCCCCCCCTGTTCTACTGACAAACAGACCTCTCAGGTAGGGTCGGTCGGTCAGGCATGTTTTTGTAAACACAAATTTCAGGAATTTGGGGGGAATTGTCAACAATGTTCCAAAAAATGTCAAAGAAATTCAAAACAATTTTAAAAATGTCTAAAATTGTCTTAAAACCCTAACCAGTAAAGCTAGTTTTTTGTGCGTATCGGGGGGAGAGGGGAAAAAGTACTCTTTTTTTGACCCGAAAAATCACCCAGCACCCCCGGGATTCGATCGGGGACCATCCGCACCCAAGTCTGTCCCTCTACCAACTGAGCTAACTCCCTAGCGCATATGCAGGCACAAACTCCGTGCCCACATATGCCTGCGGTAGGTGACGTCATCGCGGCAATGCAGCAGCACGTGCGTGGAGATAGTTTCTGGCAGTGAGATTTAGTGAGATTCAGTGGGGTTTATTATTTTTAAAAAATCTAAAAAGAAAATTCTAAAATAAAAAAAATCTAAACAAAATGGGTCAGTCGGGCCTGTAGAAAACAGGTTTTTGTTTTGCCTTATCTCATAAAATGTCCCTCTTATATTTATAGGTTGCATTCCAAGCCTCTGTACAGTCCACATCTACCGGCATCATGGCCATTGATGATGTAGATATATCCGAGGGACCATGCGACCCACCAGGCTACTGTGACTTTGACAGTGATAAGTGCGGATGGGTGAATGCTGACGGAGATAACTTTGATTGGCTGCGAACCAGGGGGAACACTCCTAGTGGCGGAACGGGTCCAATAAATGATCATACAACTGGCACACCTTATGGTAAGTGATCTTTTGTATTTGTAAATTTTCACGGGCTTTTCACAGGCTTAATAAATAAGGCAAAATTTGTTGTTTTGTTGTTTGATTGTCCTCGTCCGCCCGACCCTCAACATCCTTCCACCCCGATTTTTTTTTTTTTAATTAAATTTTTTTTCCTTCCAAATTTCAATTTTGTTGTTGACAATTTCAATTTTATTACACATTTCAAAATAAAAATACTCATCAAAATCTAAGATTTTTTTCCCCGTTTTGGTTACCACAACAAGTACATCTCATTTTACTTTTAGTACCTGAAAAAAAGGGCAAGGAAGAAAAAAAGAAGAAAAAAACCTTTCCCAACCGACCTTCCCATCTTTTGAAAGTGATCTATGGACAATCAAACATTTTTTGTTGTTGCTTAAGGACAAAAATATATGCTCTCCTCCATATTCAAGCACATATATTTTATTCTGTTTTTGAGAATCCCTCAAATATTCATACATATAAAAAATAATTTATTCCAGTATGTTGTGAAACTACTTTAATCTCAGGATTGCAAGTACCATTGTTTTTAGACAAAATTACTAAATTCTGGAAGATTTTACCTAAATTGGGGTTTGGAAAAAACGACCTCCTGAAGAAGGAAAGTTGTTCAATTTTTGTTGTTGAAGGAAGTAACCTCACAGTTGGCTGTTTTAAAATTCTTTTCCAGGTTTCTACATGTTTGTAGAGAGTGGTGAGCATGATACAGGAGAGGTAGGCTGGTTGAATAGTGAACACCTAGACTCCACCACAGGATCTTGCTTCAGCTTCTATTATCACATGTTTGGGCAAGGTTAGTAGATTTATGACGATATTTTAAGTCTCCATCAGAGGTTAGTTGAACTTGCTATTGCACGATTGTCTTATAATTATTGTGTGCACCCTAACAGATCTTACGACAACTCTACCCCCCTTCCCTTCAAAACAAGGATGGGAACTATACAAAAATGCTAGCATCTGTTAGCATGTCATTTTAACGTCATGTGGATTGACACTAATTCACTGCCACTCCACACTGTTTCCAAAGTTAATGCATAATGTTTTAAAAGTAGCTTGCCTTTAGAGATGTATTCAATCTCAATAAAGTGTACATTTGACTCTCTTGAACATCAATAATCCATCTTGAAATATGTAGGGTAGAAAGCAAATGGCCGCATTGAATGTTTGCAAATTGGACCCGACCAATGGCCTCAAAATACCTGTACACACAGTCTGGCAACCGTGGCAACATTTAGCACACGGCTCAATTCGAGTCAAAATGCGTAATCTTCTTGTGGCAGTTTGATCATCATTATAATTCTCATACCTCCCAATCCAGGTGTTGGCACATTGAATGTCTACAAACTAGACCCAACCAACGGCCTCAAGACACCGATGTACACGCAGGCTGGTGACCGTGGCGACATATGGCACGGGGCTCACATCGACATGATCAGTACCAGCGAATACCAGATACAGATAGAGGTGGTGGATGGATTTAACTACACCAGCGATATCTCCATTGATGACACGGCGTACACACCCGGTTCATGCAAAAGTAAGTTTTGGATTAAATTGATCTTTGAGTTTCGCTAGTCATAGGTTCTGCTAGAATCATGCTTATAGGCCGACATATAGCTAATAGTTACTACATGTATTTTGGCCGCTTGAGACTCTCAACAATGACTTTGTATACATTAGTGTTTGTTCATCTGGTGTCAATGTAAACACAGCCTCTGTGGTCTAGTGGGTAATCCTGCGCAGTGATATTTCTTAAGGTCTTTGTTAATTTAATTCACGCCAGTTTGTCCGTGTTATATTATTTATTCATTTCACATACTCTGCTTGTGATGTTTGCTCGATCCTCGCATGTATTTAATTGAGTTTTCACTACTCATAGATTCTGCTAGAATCATGCATATAGGCCAATATATCAGTTAATATTTACTAAAAAATATTTAGTATAATTCACTGGCTCGAGACAGTGATGTCAGTCACTGCATTATTCATTATTTATGGTAACATTGCAATCACTGCTTTATTAACATAAATAATACTTGCAGCTGCAATTTGAGGTATCACTGTGTATTCAAAGTTATAATTTTTTGTTTAAAGGAAGGGGTCCCGTAAGCTCAACATTATGCATTATATGTTAGAAAAATAACTATCGAGCATAACTTTTTAATTATATAGAACAAACACCACACAATATGACAAAAACAAATTAAAAAACACCATCTCTCAACATGCAATTTTTCAAATTTGCAGCGATCGAAAGTCCCTGTGTCGATGAAGCCATAGTTATACAAAGCACATGCGCTAATTTGAGCACGATGCCCATGATGTCAAAGACACCGGGACTTTTAATCGCCGCAAATTGTTGTGACTAGTATGATGTTTTGTTCTATGTAATTACACAATTTCGGCTCGATAATTATTTTTCTAACAAATAATGCTCAATGTTATGCTTGCAGGACCCCTCCTTTAACATTTTATTTTGTTGCATCGTGCTATAGTTTTATTGATTTTAGAATCTATAAACTGATCGTTCTCTGTACTTTGAAAATTCTCCCAAACCTATGCATGTCTCATTTATTTGTCCCTCAATTGCTACAGCAGAAGGAAAGTGACCTATATTTTAGTCAGTTTTAAATTGGCGAGAAATATGCGGTTTATCTCTCTCTGCGCACAAAAGTAATCCAAGAGTGTGCACACAATTTGTTTGTCCATTAGTCAAGTGATCTTGACCGCACAAATGCATCACGCATGTGGTGCACAGTGCGCTCTTTGGATTCATGTACGTTCTGATTTAGTTCGCGGCTGTAATGAGGCTCGCCAATTTGGAGCTGATCAAACTAAAGTGTTCCTACGTCTGACTTTCTAGACATGTATGCCATATCATGCATAATCAAATTACAAAAATGTTAATTTTTTTTACGGCACCATGTAAATTGTAACGCATCACATCATAGGGTACATTTTGTCTGCCAGGCTTATTTTGAGAAATAGTTTGTAAAATATAAAGAAAATAAAAAGAAATATTTACCTTCTTTTTCTTTCCTCACATTTTTAAAAGTACTGCTTCAAATTGCAAAAACTAAGTACCATTTTTTTTTGGGAAAAAGGTAGGCAAAATGAACCCTTTTGATGTGAAGCGCCACAATTGCAATGCTTTTTTGCTGTCTGCTAACCTTCACTTTTATGCTTGCCTACCATTGCTGATTATCATTTGTTGCTTTCATGGATGCTTCACCATCTGCTGCTAATCACCCTGCTGGCTTCTACTGCTCTTATCAACTTGAACTCAAAACCAGGTGGTGATGGTGAGTACATAGAAATAGGGGGAAAATCTGTACACAACTGTGACCCATCACACAGAAACAGACTATTATAGTCTTCAAACCTTATTCGCAGAAGAAGAAGAAAAATATAAGAAAAAAGGAAATGAGAAGTAATTATAACATCCTAAGTTTAAGTTGCATGAAATCTGTGTTCCGAGTCAGATTTCAGTATGTGTCATTTTAAAGCTAAGAAAGAGCTTTTTATCATGAATTCTAAATCTTGATTTTTATATCTGGCTACAGCTAACTGGTCTGGTTAAGCTGATGAACTGAAAAAATCCATTCAATAGTAAAGTGAAATAAATAATTTGAAATTGACTAGTCTGTATTTGGAAGGATGCAGCATAAGGTTACAGTATCTTCACATAGATATTTATGCACCTCTAAGTAGAAAACAGGAAACTAAAATATGCGGAGTGCATTGAAAGTGTCTAATTGCACTCCTCGTGCACGCCGTAGATGGCATGCACCACATGCTTTGATTTGATTTGTTGTTCCTGCAACACGGGCTCGCCAATTTTTACTGCGGGTAATATAGAACTTGTCAACATGTATTTTATTCGTTATTAAAGAGATTAAAAGTATGCACACAATTGTGATGCGATCTGTGAATACCCGCCATTATATTGGATATTATTTATATCATAAGAAAGCTGAAACTGTGCTGATTACAGAACTGGATCATTTTCCTTAGATCACTACAAAAAAGTTATGAGCGAATGATGATTGTGATGTCATAAAAAGCTACAAAAACAAGAAATCATGTATACAGACCAAAAAAGATACATAATTCAATAGAATAACATTATAAGGCTAATCAGAAAAGTGACTTAAAAGTAAGTTTTTGAAGGTGAAATTTCATAAAAGATGACACAAAAATATTGGACAATAATTGTTAAAAAAATCTTTACAATCTTTTTTTATTATTAACATTTTACCCATAATCCATAGTTTACTTTTTGTGACATCCGATGGGTTTTCACAGATCGCATCACAATTGTGAATTTTGATTTGCATGGTTGTGTATGAATTAGGTCAATACATGTGTATGTTTTGTTTCTCGAGAAAACCTGATTTTGTTTGATCAAGGGATTATTTATTACCAGGAATATAATTCTGCTGGTAAATTTAGTTTCAACACAAACTAACTGTGTCTTTGTGTTATTATTCTGCACAGCTTCTCAGTGGGATTGCACATTTGAATCTGACGCGTGCAGTTACACCCAGGACGCAGACGATAAGTTTGATTGGACGCGGCAACAAGGTGGTACAAGCTCCGGCTATACTGGACCTACATATGATCACACCACGGGAACAGGTAATATGTTATGATGGAAGATATCTAAAACACTTTTAGTTAGAAAAAACCTGTCCTTTGGGCCCAACTTAACAATAATTTGCCAATTGGCTATTTTCAGGGGTTTTTCTTCACTTTTTTAACTTTCAAACTTTTTGACATTTTGTGAAAAATTTAAGATTTCTTTTCCCTGGTTTAAATTTTTTCTTTAAACTTTAAACAGAAAGATGTAACATGGCTCTTTTGGCTTAACTATAGAATACCCCCATTTTTATTCACTGTTTGTTCAATATTTAAGAGTCCTTTTTTGAAAACATGTGGTGGATGATATACTGCATTTGGCGTCCCAATGGGTCCGTTTTTTTTGGACTGTCCCCATGCAGTTTGAAGTTAAAAATTGGTAAAATCAGCATAATTTGACTATATTTGGACCAAAATTGAAAAATAAAATAAAATAAAATAAAATAAAATAAAATAAAATAAAACAAAATAAAATAAAATAAAATAAAATAAAATATAATATAATATTATATAATATAATATAATATAATATAATAAAATAAAATAAAATAAAATAAAATAAAATAAAAGTACTCAAATTAAATCTTGTTTCTCTTTTGAACCCACACACAGCTGATGGTTGGTACATGTTCATAGAGGCTTCCAGTCCTCGTGTTAAAGGTGACATAGCGCGACTCTCCAGTGACTTAATAGACACACCCAACATACCGACCTGTTTTGATCTATGGTATCACATGTATGGCGACGCAGTGGACACGCTCAATCTGTACACACGGAGCAATGGACTGCTGGGTAATCCGGTTTGGAGTCGAACGGGAGAGAGGGGTGACGAATGGGTCAGAGCTCAAGTGGAGGTCACAGTGGCGGATGATTTCCAGGTATGTTTTCTTTGCATTGCTTATTTGTTAACACTTTCCACGCGGCTATTAGTTTTACCATATTCAAAACAGATTTGTCAGAAACCTTTCCCAACTTTCAAAGTATCTAAAAAATTACTGAACCAATACCAGACATGTTTGTACTTATTTCAATGCATTTCTCATGGTGATTCCAAATATGGTGATGAAATTCAATAATTTGACATTTTTGAAACATTATGTGACATTTTGGTACTGTCGTCTGCAGAAGCCTGCCGCATGGAAAATGTTAAGCATATCAGTTTGTTTCGTGGATACAACCAATGCCCATAATTTAGCATTTAATTTAATTTGGTGTAATTGAGGTCTTGACTATTAGCTATTTTTATGGTTTTTTTCATTTTCTAATAAAAAAACCCAAAAATTGAAGGAGTTGAAAGTTGACACAGGTAATATTCTGTTGTATCATTAAAAGTAGAGAGACAAAAAAGAAATACAAAAAGAAATATATATATATTTGATTTGATACTCAAATAAACCTATTTTCTCTGTGTTAGTTAATTTCTAATAGGCAAAACAAAAAAGAAGTTTGTTTCCAGTAGCAAGCCTGAAAAGTCAAATGTGAAATGTGTTTTTTTATTTTTATTTTTTTGCTCGAATTCATAGTGGAGATTCACTTGAAATGGTTTTATTTAGTCAAATCTGTGCATTTTTGTTACTCTTATCCTCGCTAAGATGTGATATTCGCCGCGGATTGCCACTTTCGTGTTGGACACAATTTTGACAAAATATGGCGCCCTAACAATATTTCCCCGTTTTTTGTTATATTCTTTTTTTAATACGCAAGAATCAAGCGTCTCAGTGAAATGCACGCACACTGCTGGAAACAAACTTTTTTGTTTTGTTTTTTCTCTGTGTTAGATAATTTTTATAAGAAGCCTACATTTTACTTTGCCTTTTTTTCTCCAGCTTGTGATTGAGGGAATTGTGGGTAATAGCTACTTGGGTGATATCTCCATCGATGACATAAGAGTGTACACTGGACCATGTGAACGTAAGTAGAATGAGTATTATATTAAAATCTATCATCTAAACCTGGAATACACTGTATATTTCACCCAATGCACACACCAAAACCATGTATCTCCATCCAGCCCTTCAGCTTGTATAAGGTAATATTTTCTAAATATAACCTTTTGGCAGTCTGCTCTTCAGGGAAGTGTCAACCCTAATATTTTGATGATCAACTTTTGCTTCTAAGTTTGAGAATATTGAATAAAAGTACATAAAAGTATACATTTTTAGAAAGGAAATTTGATAAGGAATCCGATGGTGATATCAATGTGATACCAAATAAACTAAATTTTGAGAAATGAACCAAAAAGAGATTTTTTTACCCCAAATTTTTCAGACAGCATAACTAAAAAATAAAAAATGGTAATTTGTTCTAATATACATTTTTGTAAACAAGACAATTTTGTCTAGGAGGCAATTTTTTCTTTTACCAAAATAAGGCTTGGTTTTGGAAATATTGCTAAATACATCGGAAAAGTGTAAAAGTCGTGTTTTTTTGCATACATTTCGCTATAAATGGATGCATATCTCGAGTTTAAAATCCATAATCGAAAAAATAAAAATTTGCCTCCTAGCGCTGAAAGTCCTCTACACAATGGTAGTAAAAGCTTACCTGATAGTTTGATATTTTTTTGGTTATGTTGTCTGAAAATGCGTAAAATTCCTTCAAATTTGAACTTCTAGAAAACATCGATTTAGTAAAAATATTGACATTTTCCACCATTTGAAGCTAAATGTTCACGGAATACACGGGCGTGTGATCTAACAAGCGAGTATACTATTATGATCAATCAAAATAAACTATCAGATTCAATTTATATTGTCACAATGTGAAGAAATTGGAAGAAAACTGAAATTTAAATGATCGTAAGATTGGCCTTTGTTTACATTTTTAGACATTGTTTTGCGCTCTTTTGTTTTTCGCGTCTACGTCGCGGATATTAAGCGGCGCGTCTAGTATTACGTACGGGAAGTTTCAGCGCGCGACGCAGTGATCGAACAGCTGTCGCAGCATTTGAAAAGCGCGGAACTCCGCTTAAATTCCCGCCAAATAACCATGCGCCTTTTCCTGACTCAAACTTACCAAAACAACAATTTAAAATCACCCAAAAGAACGGGAAATAATCGCCTCCGATTAGTAACTTATGATGGTAATGATAGAATACATATAAAAGTATAAAATAATAGAGAAATATGAAATTCAATTTTTGAAACAAGTGCCGGGTTGACACTGCCCTTAACATGTTCTGGATCTCTGGATCTGGATTATTTTATACTCCAATTAAGCAGGTTACTGCATCGCATTAGAGTTCCCTGTAACCTAGGGAAGTGTTCAAGGGCCCAAAACACATCTATTAAAACCTTGTAAGGGCTCCTGCCCCTGAACATGTATAAAGCTACACTTCCTATGCATAACCGTTGGGCAGTTTTACTTAATACATGCTGAAGAGCCAGAAAAACAAACACGGTTATGACAGAACAGCAACGATATATCTGGTTTGAAGTGTAAATTTAAGATTTCTGACTGTATCGATCAACAATTTGATCATATAGCATATCCACCCCCCTAAAAAATAGAAAAATAAATGCAATTTTGGAATTTGTTTTAAAGTTTCAGCTGCACATCTCAAATAAAAAAAGTTTCAAGTTCCCCCAAATTTCTCGCCCCTAGGTTTTTGAAACATGCAGTAGTACAATTGTCCCCACGTCTCATTTTTTGCTTGCTTCCATAGCAACACACACGTGCGAGTTCCAGGACGCAGGTCTCTGTGGATTCACAAATGATGACAAGACCGACTTTGGTGACTGGACGTGGCAGTTTGGTCCGACACCCACTCCCAACACAGGGCCACAGAATGATGCGTCATATGGTACTCCTTATGGTAAGTGTAAGGGGAATAATGATATCAATATAAATTGCTCAAAAAAGTTCGGACATTTTTTTCAATCACAATTTGTTGGAATATCTCGGGATATGTTCATTTAGTGTAATATATCATTTAAAAGCTGATGTGTTCATCTTTACAATGATATCCAATTTGAAGCAATCGCTTGTTCCAGTGCTCAGCCACATGCTTGAAAACATGGGGAAGTCGCAATCTGAAAGTGCCAAAATCAACACTATTTCGTGCTTAAAAATCAATAGAGATCATCACACTACACTGGAGTGGTCAATGTAATACTTCATTGAACAGACGACAAAGATGTTCTTTTGAGCACGAAATAGTGTTGATTTTGGCACATTCAGATTGTGACCGCCCCCATGTTCTCAAGCAAGTAGCTGAGCACTGGAACAAGGGATTGCTTCAAATTTGGTATCATTGTAAAGATGAACACATCAGCTTTACATGGATATATAACACTAAATGAACATATTCCGCGATATTTGAAAATCATGTGCTTGAAAAAAAATGCTGAACTTTTTTTGAGGAGTTTATATTGATAAGCAGCAATGGAAATACCCACATGACTGTCTAATTCAGTGAGGGATTATTTATTATTTTTCACAAATTTATTATAATTTTTATTATTCATATCTGTGCTAAATTCCCATTGTTGAAGCTTGTCGTCATATCATAAAAACGTGGAAGCCCTCATTTTCCCCCCTCATTGCTATAATACCCCTAGCCTTGGAAAAATTGTGTGGGATGTGTTTATAAATGATACACAAGCACCTTTTATCGCCTCTTTTCAACACAACAATAAATCGAACCAATTTAGCGAGGAAATAATAAAAATAACAACTATAGTTTAAAATCATCAAAAATTGGTGAGGGCAGAGAAACATGTTTATTACTTTATCTGGCCTACCTTTTTGAATAGTCTTCTTCATATATCAGTTAATTCCAGAATGAGTCATTAACCCCCTGAGAACTACCGGCCGATTGGTTAAAAAGATGGATACATCATTTATTGCACCAATGAGAGACAATGTTAGAATAATTGTATCCCTGATAAAGATGGGAGTGAAACATTTTACAAGCTGCATTTAAATTGGCTATTCATACGAGTACATCTTGTAATAAACCAATCAGAACCACTGTAAGATAGACAGGTAGACCCCAGGGGGTTAACCTCTATCCTTAAATAATGTTGAATTTTCTAGGTGGATACATGTTCTTAGAATCATCAGGCATCAAATTAGGAAGTTATGCCCGGCTTTTGAGCACTGTGTTGGTACCGGATCAGAGCACTGAAGTAGTCTGCTGGGCATGGAAGTATCATATGTACGGAAGCCAAATGGGGACTTTGCAAATTCGCTCCACGGTAAGCTTGTGTTATTGAAATTTTATATTCAACATTGTCAATTGTAAACTGGAAATCTTTCAGATTTTCAGCTGATTTAAGTTTTTGGTTGCTCAAATTACCACATTTTCTTTTTCGTTTCAGCCTTGTTTGACCTATTTTACCAACATTTTACACCTTTTTTTTTTCACCTTTTGAAAAAAGGTAGTATCAGTGTTTTTAAGAACTTCAATGTCAGATCTGCATTTTGTCCCAGGTCAAATCGACCCATTAGAAATATGGGTAGCAAAATCAGTTGTTTGGAATTTTAATGGAAAATAATCGTATCAGTAGTTTTTTAGATCATTTTTTTTAATCTGTCATTCATTTTTTCAAAATTTGTGATTTTTATCTACCATGTATGGTATTTTTTTAAGAAATAATATTAGCATTTTGCTTGACGGAAAAACAGGTTTTTTGTTTCACCTTTTATGCCAATTATTATTTATTTACAGAGTAAGTTATTATTTTTAACACAGTATTTATTTGATGTCATTTGCTCTCATCCTAAATCTGCAGCTGGACAATATGCAAGCTGTTCTGTGGAAAATGAGCGGTAATCTGGGAGATCGTTGGCTAGTGGGACAGGTCGAGATGACCAGTACACAACCTTACCAGATGGTATACGAGGCAGTCGTAGGTGGCGGACAGACTAGCGACATGGCTATTGATGATGTCACATACAACGCAGGGCCGTGTCTCGGATCAGGTTAGTAATACTAGTTTATACAGTACAGTAAGGCAAAAAAAGAAGTTGTGTTGTCCTCAGTGACCGTCCCTAAAATCGTAAAAACTAGGTTCGCATTTTTTTCTTTTCTTTTTTCAATATTTTTTTTTCTTCATTTTTTTTTAGATGTAAATTTGATCTTTAAGTGTCTAAATGTTACTATTTCTTGCTTGAAATGAATAAGTAAGCTTAAATAAATGTTTTTTAGACTATTATCACACTATAAACATTAGTTAAATTGACTTAGGGCCTATACCAATTTTGTCTCAACATAAACCATTTAATTTTTATAGCCAAGAAAAAAAGAAAAAAAAAGAAGAAATAAAATCCGACCGTCCGACCGACCCAATTTTAAATTTTTAGCACTTGAGGGCAACCACCCTGTTCTACAGGTCTTTTATTTTGTTTGCACATTTTTAGATTTTCTTTTGGAAATTAAAAAAAAAAATGCAATTTTTGAAATATTTAGAAAGTTTTAAAAATTGTGGAAAAGTCACAGAAATTTCACAATCTTTTTGAGAAAAAAACCAACAAAAAAGAGGTCCGTTTGCCCGTAGAACATGGTGTTTTTTTGTTGTTACATAACCATACTAATTTTAATCCTGTATGGCTCGTGTGCCTCAGTTAACAACACAGGGAACCACACAAAAAAACCCATTTATGCCAGAACACTTATTACAGACATACTGAGCCTCGCTTTTCTCCTTCTCTCACTCCAGGTGGTTGCGACTTTGAACAGAGCAAGTGTACCTTCCAAAACTTGTACGATGATGATTTTGATTGGGTGCGTATCATAGGAGCTAGTCCTAGTGGATATACAGGACCTGAGAATGATCACACGCTGGGGACTGCTGAAGGTAAAATATGATTTCCTTTAAAATTGTAATGTCTATCTAAAGTAAACCTATACAACAATATGACGAGCAGCGGGCAATCTGGAGAAAAAAACCGCGAACAAATAGAGAACATGTGATTGGCCACTCATGTGCCAACAACCGCATTTGGGGATGGTTGATGAAGGGTTAATTTAAATTAGAATGCTCTCCATTCACCCCCGAAAATGAGGGTGTCACAACAGGCAAAATGTGCATCTGCCAGACAAGCTGTCTAATGCATACTTATATGTGACGCGATCAAGAGGAATGAGTCGGATGTCGGGGAATCCCAAATTGAGATGTGGCCAATTCAAAATGGCGGCTTACATAAGTTTTGATGGAAATTCATGTATACAATTTGACATAACTTTGGAACAAAACGTCGTATCGACATGGGTTTTTCAGTTTCTGAAAGCTCTAAGTGTCTTCGTTAAAACTGTATTAAAAACTCACTTTCGACCAGGGTCGACATCCGACTCATTCCTCTTGATCGCGTCACATATTCTGAAATGTAAATTAGGTGTATATATTTAAGTTGATACATCATCTATGTAGGGGTATGTCGAGTTAAATCAAATAAACATTGCTTATGCCTAAGGGTTAAGGCACTTAACCGTAACATTTTCCACACGGCAGTCGTCGTCGTTCACAAGAAGACTTGATGCATGGTCAGGACCTTAAACACACCTTTCAAAACCACTAACATTCTCCATATCTCTCCACCTCTCCTCCCTTAGGTCATTTCATGTTTGTGGAGACCAGCTCACCTCGCCTTCCCGGTGACATCGCCCGCTTTGAGAGCACAGCTTTCCCGGGAACAACAGGAACCTGCGTCTCCTTCTGGTATCATATGTACGGAGACGACATCGGAGAACTGTTTGTGTTTCTACGTACGGACGTCGGCGGTCAAGAAACGGAGATGGCTCAGTGGTTTTTAGCCGGCCAGCAGCAGGATGACCAGTCCACGTGGCTGGAGGGCAGATTTGGTGTTGTTGACCCCAAACCATATCAGGTATTATGGTAGCTCGAAAGAGGTAGTTAGGTGGTAATTATCATGAAAGAGATAGGCATTTGGTACTTATCATCAAGAAGTTAGTCATTTGGTTATCAAAAAGTTTGTATTAAGAGTTGGTTAGTTGGTAATTTTCATATAAGACTAAGTCAATTGGTAACATTATCAAAGAGTGAGTCAGTTGGTATTGATTAACAATTGGTTGATATTATTATAAAGTTAGTCAGTTTGTAGTATCATAAAGTTAGTCAGTTGATATTATCATAAAGTAGTCAGTTGATATTATCATAAAGTTAGTCAATTGATGTTATGATATTATCACGAAGTTAGTCAGTTGATAATATCATAAAGTTAGTCAGTTGACATCATAAAGTTAGTCAGTTGATATTATCATAAAGTTAGTCAGTTGATATTATTATAAAGTTTGTTACTGAAACACCGCAAAATATAACTTAGTTAGGAAGACAATCTCTCTCCAACACCAGCGAAATCCACACACAGGTTATTAAAGACATAGGGTGAAAACGCCTTTGTAAGGCAAAAAAAAAAAAGGTGTTGTGTTGCCCTCAGCGACCGACCCTAAAATCGTAAAAACTAGGGTCGCATTTTTTTTTTTTTTTTTTTCAAAATTTTTTTTCAAATTTTTTTTTAGATTTTTTTTTTTTTTAGATTTAAATTTGATTAAAAGTGTCTAAATGTTACTATTTCTTGCTGGAAATGAATAAATAAGCCTAAATAAATGTTTTTTTAAACTATTGTCACACTAGAAACATTAGTTAAAATTGACATATGGGCATATACCAATTTTGTCTTGGAAGGAATTCCGACCGACCGACCCGAATTTAAATTTTTTCCACTTGAGGGCAACACAACATATTTTTTTTTTTGGCCTAATTCTGTGCATGACTCGCGAGCCATGCAACTGGGTGCCAAAAACACTCGGCTAATCGGAAACATAAGAGCAAAATCCCATTCACAAATTTATTTTATTTTTTATACATAGATTATCTTTGAGGCTGTCAGGGGCAAAGAATTTGCAGGAGACATCGCCATCGATGATGTTATGTTTACCAACGGAGCATGTGATGGTAAGAGAACCTACAATCCAGGCCAATATTGTTGGAAGACTTTTACCCTTATTCCCTCACCCACTGATTCAATGTTCAAACCTGTTTTTTGGATCAGGTGATGCTGGGAGGACTCAACGTTGCCCAGTGGGGGTGATGGGAGTAATCGAGGGTAGACAATGGCTTCAAGATTTCTTCAAAGATCTGCTTTTTTTAATATTGCCTATTTGACGGAAATTACATTAAAATAGAAATAATGAAAATATTTGACATTTTTTAAATTTAAGTCTTTGATTTTTTTCTTGTGTACATTTTTGAAAATTCCTGTGAAATAACGGATTTTGCGCTGGGTGGTTTTTTTTGTGGTAAATAACCCACCTTCTGTCATTGTTCAAAATGATGAGAAAGCAGCTTTTCCTGCTTATAATAATGATTTTGCAGTCAGTTTTCAATTTCCATTATTGGGCACCATAACAGGTATAATGAGCCTTCCTCACCACCTTACTTCATTTGTATAATTTGTTATTTTTTCATTTAGGCGATGAACAAAATAACAACTCTGTTCTATGGGGGGGGGGGGGGGGTGGTGGAGTTCTCAGGTTGGGTTGGGCGTTTTTTTAGGGGGGTGAATTTTCATTTATTTCCAAAATTTTCAATTATTTTCAAAAAATTCCATTTTTTTCTCCAAATTTGCCATTTTTTTCTTCTTTCTAAATGTCAGAAAATGTTTAAAAATATATTTTTTTGGGTTGAAAATGTAAGATTTTTTGAATCTTTTTCCGTCACTTTTTTCTTCTTCTTACAGTTATGCCAGACTATGCAGACCCGGGTCTTTTCGGTAAAAATATCACCTGTGACTTTGAGCTCAGCTACTGCAGCTGGGTGCAGGATCGCGAGAACGATGATTTCGATTGGATCAGGAATCGTGGAGAAACTCCCAGCGCTGACACTGGACCGCCTGGAGATCACACTACTGGCACTGGTAAGTTATGACTGGATTACATTTATTTTTTGTTACATAAAATGTACAATTTGTGATACTAAAAACCCACATTTTTGTTGATGATTTTATTTTATTTTTAAATTGAAGAATGCATCGAGAAATATCAATTTTCAAAATTCTTTACATTTACTTTAATTTGTAATTGAAGGTTGGTACATGTACGCTGAAGGTAATGAACCAGTAGCCAGTCCATTTGACTCTGCCCTCCTCCTCTCACCAACCCTACCTCCTACAATTCTTTACATGTACTTTTTTGTATCATTGCAGGTTGGTACATGTACGCTGAAGGTAACGAACCAGTAGCCAGTGCATTTGACTCTGCCCTCCTACTCTCACCAATCCTACCTCCTACGAGTCTGATCGGTAACTGCTTCTCATTCTGGTATCACATGGTCGGTACAACCCTGGGAACACTGAACGTCTATGTGGACGTTGCCGGCATACATGTCATGATATTTCACAAGGAGGGAATACAGGACGTGGGATGGAATCTCAATCAAAGAACGCTGACAATTGATGAGGATTTCCAGGTATTGACAATTTTGTTTAGATGGCACAAAAATACACCTGTCTATGGAAGCGACTGTCCCATTTTCCCCCCCCCCCCTTTTTTTTAACAAAATATTTTGAATATTTTGAACTTCTTTTGATTCTTTTTTTGAATTTTTTTTTTTTTTTTTTTTTTTTTTTGATTTTTAAAAATGCTCCAACCAACCAACCCTACCTGAGAGGTCTGTTTGCCTGTATAACAGGGTTTTTTCCTGTTGCTTTACTGCAAATTTTATTTTATCACTTCTTGTTGAACAAACAATCATAACTTCTAAAATGATGTATTCAATTTTGATTCTAATTAATGAGGAAGAATTTTGCCCATAAAATGTAAATTTCAGATTGTTTAATGTGAGCTGATGATTACGAATAGATAACGAAAACGAAAGCACCTGATCAGGATTTTTGCGATTAGATATATTTGTGTATTATTTGTAATGAACTGCTCCCATAAATGTTTACAAAGTTACTAAGACAGTGTAAGCTGTGCAACTTGATAGATATCTTTAATAAATTGTTAAAGACTTATACCTGTAGCATGGGATAATCACCTAGCGCCTTTTCAACATCATGTGTTAGTGTGGTCTTTCATTGTGTAACAGGCATTCTTAAACAGCTAAGAAAGTTTAAGCAATCTCATTGGTTCTCAGAGAAATCGGCGACATCTCTATGAGACAATAGAACACGGGGAGGTGGGGCTTACGTTTTAACAGCGCGCCCGACCTTCACAATGCGTGGTTTGCTCCATAACGCGCACTTCTGCAGTGCGTCTTTAGCGCTTTTCCTGCGTTTATGCCGGCGCTGCGACGCTTACGCATGGTTTACTCATCGCATGTGATTGGATGGAATGTTTGTGGGCTATTCAATCCTAGCAGGGGTAAAAGTTGTCAAATGTGGACAATAAAATGTACTTATTTCTTTGATAAATGTCTAAAGTATGATTGTTTAAGAATGAGAATAAAGGTATTGTTTTTAGACCGTACCCGTGTTATATTGTCTGACATAAATGCGTTCGATAGTATTATTTTTTGCGTAGAACAACTCCGCCTGCGGCGTCGTTGTTCTACTTAAAATAATACTATCGTCCGCATTTATGTCAGACAATATAACACGGGTACGGTCTAAAAACAATACCTTTATTCTCTAATTACAATGCAGATTTGTTCTTTGTTGCCTTATGACGTACCTGCCCTCATCTCAATTCACGTTGTTGTTTGTTTTGTTTCAGATGACCATCGAGGCCATCATTGGACCACAATTTGCTAGCGATATCGCCATAGACGATATTTTGTACACAGAAGGACCATGTCCACCATCAAGTAAGTGTAATTTACAAATACAGTCGAGTTGTAAAAAAGGACGACTTGAGAATTGAATCAATACTATAGGCGAGACAAATCACTCACTGGTCGAGTCTGAGTAGAGACAGGTCATTGAGTGGTAGATAGAGTCTTGAGTTAAGTTATCTGGTATCTGGGGTTCAAGTTAAGTCTCAAAATATTGAGTTGAGTCTGAATCAAGTTGAGTCATACCAATTGCATACCAAAATAAGAAATTTCACAGATAAAAAAAAAAGAATTCTTGTGAAAAAGGAAAAAAAAATTGAAATTGAAAAAAAAAAAAAAAAAAAAAAAAAATCCATTGAAATGGAATGGGGGCGATCCAAAAGAAAGAAGCATGTTTTGTAACCATTTTCTGAAGCATCTGTTGCAAACCAAAATACCAGAAAAATGGTGTATGTAATTTTAATAATTCAAACCAAAAAACAAATCAAAACACCACAGTCTAAAAATAGTACAGGAAACCAATGTAGTTGATTTGTGTGAATGGAGGGGGGGGGGGGGGGGGGGGGTACCGTCTGAAGAACAATCTAGGTATATAATGACATTGTACTTGGTCTAAAACGTTGGTCCAGGAATTTCTATATAAAAATGTCATTCCGCGATATGGTTATATCGACATTTCATTAAATCAACCCAGGAATATTATATATAATCCGAAACTCAAACATCCACAACTAACCACTTATTAGACAACCACACAGCAATTGGGAGGTTTATCCTAATAGTCAGGGAAGATAAGCTATTATGTCTCTCTGTGGGGATTCTATAAACATCCCTCTGAATGAATCATCAACAGTCTATGCATCAACTAAACAAATATAGCTTTGACTCTATCACAGACTGCAGGACTGTTAAAATAAACTGCATATAGGTATATGTAATTTACAAAGACTACAAACATGGCTGCCCCCACTTATGTCTAGAAAGACCTAAATGTGTAATTTTTTGCAATCTGATGCTATAAGGGTGGCTTCGCCCCCCAAAAAGAAGAAAAGCAATAAAAATGGATCATGATTTTATCATTTTCTATTTAAGTGATATGTGATGAGCTGATAATGTAGAGATAGACCTGTTGCTTCCACAATGACATCAGTTCAGTAAAGCTTTGTTCCGCCACATTTCCGATATTCTTCCTTTCATAGCTCACTTTTCATAGGTTGTCACCAACTCTTCTGGCAATATGTCTAAAATATTTGGCTCCTGAAAAAAGTCTCATACTCACTCTTTCCATTACTCTTCCATGATATTCTCAATATCTTGTGCTAACAACATCAAATCTTAAAATCTGATATGTTTCTATATTGTATTGTGTATTTGATATTAAAAGGGACATGCGATTTCCAGTTGGATTTCTGCGGTTGGATACAAGACACAAAGAGCGATCAATTTGATTGGTTGAGAGGAAACGGCAACAGCACCGACCACGGGACATCACCTATTGAAGATGTGACCACTGGAACCAGCATAGGTAAGGCAATAGAAATTAAGATATTTTTGAAATTTTCCAAAAAGTTTTCAACATTTTCAAAATGCTTTATTTACTTTTTGTTACAATTTTTTAAAATTTTTAAACACCTTGATTTATATTTGTGGAGAAAGCAAATTTTAATATTAGGTTTATCAGTTGTGTTCAAATCACAGATTGATAATAAGGTTTTGTACAAACCAAGGTGGTTCTTTGGGCATTATAGCAATACACCTTCGAATGGAAATAACAAGTAGAAGCTATTCTCTGTCTTGACACTGATGGTTAAGTGACATCACAATAATTTCTTTTTAAATATTTTGGATAATAATACACCCTTCTAATAATAATAATAATAATAATAATAATACACTGTTCTTATATAGCGCAAGCGCATTTGGTCAATAATTATCACTGCCATTTTGAATCAGAACATATTTTTATTTTCATTCTGAAGCAGTGGCGTACCCAGAAATAACCCCGTCGGTACATTTCTGATTTTGACCATGCAATTTTTTTCTGCCGGTTTTGAGGATAAAGTCACTCCTAAAATAAACCAGCGTATTGAACTGAAAGGTATTATAAATATTGCGCACTGTTTTCCACCTTGCGCCGGAATAAACCGTATACTTCACAAATTTAAATATTGAAGTGTCTCAAACGACACTGCCTTGCTAGATACGTTATAATTAGACAGTGTTACATTTCATACTTGTGTAGGAGGTGGCTGGGTGAACGTAAATGAAAATCTGAAAAATCGTTGAAACTTTGGGATATTTGTGGGTTTTTTTGAAGAAGAAAAAAAGAAAGAAAAAATTGAAATTTCTACTTTTATGAAAATCTAACGTGCATCAATTTACTAACACGCGCGGGAGCGTTGAGACAAAAGATTGTTTTAATATGTGACCAGTCGCGTCAAAAAGGACATGTTGTCGGCAAACGCAGTTTTGAGATAGAGGCCAATATATTTGGTTAAATATAAAGAAAATGATAGAAAAAACATGCTTCTTCAAATCATATCTTGTGTTTACAAAGTCCGATTACCTTCAACATGGTATCATTTCGAAGCTTAAAATGTGCTCTTTCAAGTCATACCAATAACTCAGATTTAACCCGTACCTCCAACATGTTCATTTTGATGTGACGGGTCACATATAGCCTTACAAAAAAAGTATTCAACCAATGATAGCAAAAGTAAACATTTTTAGAAGGCCCTCAAACCCGGGGGGGTGGTACTCACGTATGTCAGGTATACGGGGATGTGCCGCTCCAGTGGGTCACTTTTTCATGAGACATCCTTAGCCATGGGTAGGCTTTTCAGTGAAAAATCCTTAGACATGGGTCCTGTTTTCGCGATTTTCACGAAAATTTGCCAAAATTAGGTAATTTTTCGCGAAAATTTGCCAAAATTAGGTCTATTTTCGCGAAAAATCACCCTTGGAAATGGGTATGGGTTTTGAATCTCCAGCGGCACACCCCCGACCAAACCAAATCCGAGTACCCCCCCCCCCCCCCGGGCCCTCAAACTGGGAATTCAAACATGCAGTTCAAAGGATAGGATACGTACCCAACAATTTATTTGTAAACTCTAAAACATTATGAAGTTTAAAACGTTCAGGTTCACTCACTTCCCGATATAGTATATTATCTCAAAAAAATAAACCTTGACAACCAGTATGTTCCGATTTCACAAGGAACTCAAATATGCTCAGTAAAATATTATTGAGCTTTAATCAAAATATGAACATTTCAATAATTTTTGAACATTGTTAATCACAACATGTACTTATAGGTCCTATCTAAATTCCAATAGCATATTTGAATTCCTTGTGAGATATCCGTTCAGAAAATATATACTTTTTATGGGGCAGACCAAGTAGTTATTGTGATACGCTAATTCGTATCTCATGGTGTAAAAAGGTTAATCTGGAAATGCAATATGAAGGGTGGCGAGTTCAAAACACATGGCCATATATCTCAGATTTTTAGTACCGATTATTGATTTAGTACCGATTATTGATTTTGAATTAGCCAACAACAATGCACCTGGTCTGGGAGTGACAGGGACTTTTTGTTTGTGGCCAAATATGCCTCGAGGATTTATCACAATATTCTTGTCAGAAGGCCACCTGAAACACTGGTAACAATATTGACATTTGTGTGGTTCATTATGTGACGCCGCATGTCAAAACCAGGCACAATTGGGCAGGAGTTCAAAATTGAGTTATTGATGTATTATACAAATATAGGCTTTGCACTTTACAACACCACTTGTTTTATTGAAATCGGACATTTCTAACTCGAGTTGTAACATTTTGAATTTGGACTGCCTGAAATGTAAAAAATTAGAAAACGTCCATTAAAATTGTTTGGCATTTTTCTCCATTCATAACTCTGCCCAATTCCACCTGGTTTTGACATGCAGTGTCACATATTATCTCCTGTGTATAACTTTTCATGTTGTTTCTTCTGACTAATCCGGAAGCATTTGTCAAAATGTTGATACTGTACACACAGGGTGTATTCAGGGCTCAAATTAATTGAAGGCATCGAAGTCAATTGCCTTCGATCTACATGGGTAGGCCTATCCACCTTGAGGCCCTGAATTTCTGGCTATTTTCATTCCATTCAAAAGTACATCATAATGGCCTTGGAGAAAGTCGGTGCCTCTTTCAATATGCCTTAAATTACATGCCCTGTATTAGTTCATGAAATTAGTTTCTTAACTAAACCCTGCTTAAGGGCATGTCACAATTGACATTGTGTGTGGTTTATCTTCTGTGTGTATCATGTTATGTTGTTTCTTGTTACGGGCCAGGATAAACCACTTGTCACAATATTGACATTTGTGTGGTTTATCTCCTGTGTGTTTAATTTCATGTTGGTTCTTGTGACTACATGTAGCACATGTGAAGCACTTACTATACAACATTGACATAAACATGTGTGGTGTTATCTTCTGTGTGTGACATTTTATTTTGTTTCTTGTTACTGGCCAGGATAAAGCAGTTGTCACAATATTGACATTTGTGTGGTTTATCTCCTGTGTGTTTAATTTCATGTACGTTCTTGTGACTAGCATGTGTGAAGCACTTATTACAATATTGACATTGTGAGGGTTATCCCTGTGTGTTTAATTTCATGTATGTTCTTATGACTCTAAGCATGTGTGAAGCACTTACAGTATTACAATATTGACATTTGTGAGGGTTATCTCCTGTGTGTGTCATTTCATGGTGTTTCTTGGAGTGAACCTGGCTGAAGCACTTGTAAAATATTAACATGTGTGAGGTCCACCTCCTGCATGTATAATTTCATGTCACCAGCCTGGCTAAAATACTTGTTACAGTATTGACATTTGTGTGATTTATCTCCTGTGTGTGTCATTTCATGGAGGTTCTTGGAGTGAACCTGGCTGAAGTACATCTACTAATTGTAACAACATTGACATTTGTGAGGACCATCCCCTGTGTGTATCATTTCTTGTTGCAATATTGACATTTATGTGGTTTAGTATCTCACGTGTGTATTATTTCATGTATTTTATTTGTCGTAAGCCAGGATGAAACACTTATTTCAATATTGACATTTGTGAGGTTCATCTCCTGTGTGCATTATTTCATGTCTATTTCTGTCGCTAGCACATCTGAAACATGCGTCACAGTATCGACATCTGCGAGTATCATCTCCTGTGTGTATTATTTCATGTTGTTTCTTGTTTGAAGCCTTGCTGAAGCACTTCTTACAATATTGACATTTGTGTGGGACGTTTTTCTCCTGCATGTGCCATTTCATGGCGGTTCTTGGAGCTAACATGACTGAAACACTTGTTACAATATTGACATTTGTGTATCATTTCATGTCTATTTTTGTCATTAGCCAGGATGAAATACATATTGACATTTGTGAGGTTCAACTCTTTTGTGTATTATTTCATAGTCTATTTTTATCGCTAGCTTGGATGAAACACTTGTTACAATATTGTCATTTGTATGGTTTGGGTTGTCATTTCTGTGTGTGTCATTTCATGGTGGTTCTTGGAGCTAATATGGCAGAAACACTTATTACAATATTGACATTTGTGTGGTTTATCTCCTGTGTGTGTCATTTCATGGCGGTTCTTGGGGCTAACATGGCTGAAGCACTTGTTACAATGTTGACATTTGTGTGGTTTATCTCCTGTGTGTGTCATTTCATGGCGGTTCTTGGAGCTAACATAGCTGAAGCACTTGTTACAATATTGACATTTGTGAGGTCCATCTCCTGTGTGTATAATTTCATGTTGTTTCTTGTTACTAGCTATGCTGAAGCACTTGTTACAATATTGACATTTGTGTGGATACTCTCCTGTGTGTGTCATTTCATGGCGGTTCTTGGAGCTAACATAGCTGAAACACTTGTTACAATACTGACATTTGTGTGGTTTATCTCCAGTATGTATCCTTTCATGTATTCTCTTATGACTATCTCTGGTGAAACACTTGTTACAATACTGACATTTGTGTGGATACTCTCCTGTGTGTGTCATTTCATGGCGGTTCTTGGAGCTAACATGGCTGAAACACTTGTTACAATACTGACATTTGTGTAGTTTATCTCCAGTATGTATCCTTTCATGTATTCTCTTATGACTATCTCTGGTGAAACACTTGTTACAATACTGACATTTGTGTGGTTTATCTCCTGTGTGTGTCATTTCATGGCGGTTCTTGGAGCTAACCTGGAGGAAACACTTGTTACAATACTGACATTTGTGTGGTTTATCTCCTGTGTGTGTCATTTCATGGTGGTTCTTGAAGCTAACCTGGCTGAAGCACTTGTCACAATATTGACATTTGTGTGGTTTATCTCCTGTGTGTGTCATTTCATGGCGGTTCTTGGAGGTAGCCCGGCTGAAGCACTTGTTACAATATTGACATTTGTGTGGTTTATCTCCTGTGTGTGTCATTTCATGGCGGTTCTTGGAGCTAACATGGCTATAGCACTTGTTACAATATTGACATTTGTGTGGTTTATCGTCTGTATGTGTCATTTCATGATGTTTCTTGTCACTGGCCTGGTTGAAGCACTTATTACAATATTGACATTTGTGTGGTTTATCTCCTGTGTGTTTTATTTCATGTAGTTTCCTGCAGCTAGCCCACCTGAAACACCTGTCACAATACTGACATTTGAATGGTTTATATCCTGCACCTCTCGCATTTAAATTCCTGTTATTTCTTGTTCTCCTTTGTGTCCACCTCTCCCATACTGACTGCTGTCGCACATTATGGTCCTTATACCAGTAGGGTTTGATACGCATCTCATGGTGACGGAGATGGGTGAGAAATTGAGGCACATCCCAAAAATAACGCTTACAGTATCTACAGACCAAGGGTTGAATTTGTCTGAATGCCATATCTGCAAAAATAAACAGAAAAGCCTGATATCATTTGAACATTTAATTATACTTTACAAAGTTTATGATCTTATACAGTCAGTTTTTTAAAATTAATTTGTATATACATAAGGGTGAGTTAGAAAGAATGGGCACTTTTTCACAAAGGCATCATGAACATTTAAAGCCAATTCACAGGATAGTTGATTTGATATCAATCCATTCAATCTACATTCTATCTAGATAAGCTCTTTGATCTGCCAGCCATAAATGTATTGGAGTTTGCTCCGTCGGAGAGGAACTTTGTATAGGTATAGGTATGTGCCGTCCGTCCTAACCCCCTTTTCAGGTCTGCTGGTCTGTTCGGAACTGTTCCTCTTCCATTTATATTGCCTCGCTCCCTGTTTGCTCTCCGCTCGCTCCCTGTTTGCTCTCCGCTCGCTCCCATCCATTCTATTGATGAAAGATCGATAAAGCTTGTCGAAAACAGAATGCCATATTTATTTATTTTCATTTTTTTATTTTTTTTATTTTTAAGTTTGTGATTTTTGGGTTCAACATATTCTGGGTCACCCTGTATGACACATTCGTTACATAATGAAACATTTTTCAAGGTCAATCTTTGCGCTTGTAAACAACTATTAACTACCTCCAGCAGGCCTCAAAATTTGTCATTTTAAGGGCACGGCCACTTTGCCCTTAAGAATAACCCATTTTAAAGGGCACCGAGGCCATGTTCTGGGGCACCAAGGCCAAACCAAGATTTGAATCAAAGGCATCAAGGCCATTTTATGTTTACGTTATTTATAGCATAATTTTACATGTAAACCTCACTAGGACTTTTAATATATAAATACATTATACACCTATCAGTTGTAAGACGCACTATACGACCCCAGGGAGAGGTGCGTCGTGGGTGCGTCGTTTACCAATAATTCTTGACGGAGGGTACGTCAGTGGCAGCCTTTGGTCCGTCAAAAAAATGATGGAGGGTGCGTAAAGGTCCGTCACTTTACATGGGTGCGAATGGGCTGATAGTTGACTGAGGGTGCGTATTTGGATGGCAATGGTCCGTCGTTTTTTTGACACAGGGTGCGTCATGGTACATGAGAAGTTGACGCACCTCGGTAAAGTGACGCACCACTCCCGGGGGTCGTATAGTGCGTCTTACAACTGATAGGTGTATTACCGCACGAGATGTGACAGTCTTTTTTGTTTGTCAATCAACATATTTTAATACCATATTAAATGCAAACTGGGAAACCAGGAGCCTTTCTCCTCCCTGACCATCTGAACCGGGAGGGGTCTATGAACCCCATTGACAGTCAATCAACTCTTGAATACCATGTGCTGAGGCTAAGGGAACTTTGCCATCTAGACAACAACACAGGCCAAAGGTTGATGACATCCAGGCAGAGGTGGGTGTGCAAGCACAGGAGATGTTAGACTCTCAATCCAATTGAAAAATAATTAAAAAACGAAAATCATTTTCAATTTTTTTTTCAAGGTTTTGTTTTAATTTTTTTTTAAAAGTTATTTATTTATATTTAAATTTCTTTATTTATTTGAATTTATTTATTTATTTATTTAAAATTATTTATTTAAAGTTAGTTCCATCAAACTTGGGGAAACCCTAAATCTAGTCGTTTCGTCCGGTACGGTTTGAGCCGTGGGGCCTCAGGCGGTGCTGCTGTTCATAAGGGAATTATACCAACACCAAACATTTTTCGCGAAAAATAATTCATATTTTCAATGCAGATTTCATCTTCATTTGTAACTTTCGGATTTGTCAAACCCACACATATTATTCAGAATATCAGTCTACCTAAACACGCAGACACATTTTGGTTAAATTACTATTATTAGGCATAGCACAATGCACACACACAGAGTCTGCCACTGGGAGTATAACACCAGTGAACAACAACATATGAAGAGCTGTGTTGCATAAAGCCCTACATACACTTCTACCTGTTACTCATTTTGCATTATTGAATGGATGGCTTTTCACAATGTGGAATGTTGTTTGTATTGTTGCCTCAATTGGCGTGCATGGATGAACTAATCCAAGTCATGAAGACAGCCATGAATTATTTGGATTAATTAATCATGCAAAATGAGTAACATGTAGGAGTGGTCTGTAAGCCCTTATTCAAAACAATCTTTTCATATAATGTATGCAGCTCCACTTTGAAAAACACCCCTATATAAAATTAATTATCCTCACAGTAGGCACTCCATGTAGGGCAGTGAACTTGCCATATATGGGTAGTCATGACCTTGGACTATATAACCTTGATCCAGGTATAAATACTTATCATCCGGTTTTTTAGTTATGACTGTTTTTACCAATTCTCGAAATTTGCTCTGAACTTGAATATATTGGGCCAATTTAAATAAACCTAACCTGAGATATTGTACTAAACACTTCAATCCATTTAGTGATATGCTCAGATTTTGCATCCTTTGAGTGCCTACTGTGAGGAAAAGACTGAGAATTTAAATATGGGTATTTAAGAAATGGAAAAGCTTGTTTAATTTCTAAATCCATCAATATTTGTCAATCAAATTGGGTATACATGTTATATATCTATTACCGATCACTCTTATGATGGGAAAAAAATTGTCGGACATTGCTCATTTGCATATTAATGACTTGAATAGATAATTAGCTAATTTGCATATTTAATGAGCTTATGAAACTAAATTATAGTTTAAAAGATTGGGTATCGTACAGTTAGCCATAATACCAAGTTTGATTGCAATACACCATTCACATCTGGATTTATAGCATTTACGCATATTAATTAGCTGGACTTAGTCACTTTTTTGATTGCGGTCAGTAAAACTGGTCAAAATGACCAATTTCACTAGCTTATTTTAGCTTAATTTAATATAATTTTACCATATTTTTTAATTTAACATGGTATATAGATATTCAATTGTTAAAGAAATATGTGTAAATGGTGTTTTGAATGTTACATTATTAACAAATTGAGCTCTCGAAATCCTGATAAATTATATTTGTGGGCATTGTTACTGTTTTTGGCAGGTTTTTGGCCATTTTCCGAATATCTCAAAACACCGTACCACAAGAATGCATTGACCGATTGTCATAATTCTTTTTGGAAAATAAATCTTTCATTGCAATCTTTCATTTGAATCCAATTTTGTACATGTCTCAATCATTTGAATGTTATGTGTGCTATGCCTACTATTATGTACACCAAAATTGTTTAGTGATTTGTTTGCCCGCGTGCGTGCGATGGGCGGCAATGGCTTCAAATTGACGTTGTTTACATGATGTGTGTTCCGATATAGCTACATTGCTATGCCTTTTTATGGCATGTTCATGTGTTAAAATGGTCTCGGAAATGGTCGTGATAGGAATGGAATACATTTTTAATCATACATGTATGTTAGTTGTATTTAGAATCGGAACACCCAACCGGGAGCCAAAAGGGCACACAGCCGCTGTTAAAAATAGGGCACGGCCATTATTGCTGTGATTTTTTTACTTAGCCGAGGGCATCGCGGCCAAATGCGAGAGCACGGAGGCAATGGCCGCAATGGCCATCGTGTAATTTGAGCCCTAATGAAAATGATTCATTCAGTCATGATATTAATTTATACTAATAATTTATTTACTATTGGAAATTGATGCCTGATATTTCAGCCTTTTTTTCCCCTTTTACTAAATACAAAGTTCCATGGTAATTCTTAATAAACTTCTTACCCATTCACAGCGATTTATCTCCAGTATGATTTGCATACAGACTAGATTGTGATGAAAAAGCTACCAATGAGATAAATAAGAGGCCAATACAAAAATGGTGAAATGGAAATGAAAGTTGTGGTAGAGAGAGCCTGTATGACAGGAAAATTACAGTGAAAAGTAGAGGGCAGTCTGCATACAGAAATTGCCATAAGCTCAGAGGGTGCTGTGTGTGTCGATCAATATATGGTTTGGGTCTGATTTCAGTCAAAAGACAAGGATTGAGTTGAGGGAACCTTGTAGAAAAACAATAACAAACCTTGTTGTAAAAAAGGATGAAATTTACTGTACAGGCACTGAATTCTTCTTCATGGATAGTTTTTGTTCCAAGAACAATATTCACAATTGTAGGACCAAACTGAAGCTGGCTGGCCAAAACGACAGTTGTGATAAAATCGAACAACATAGGCCAGGATTCTTTCTAGCACTTCATGCTGCTATCTGCAAATCCAGATACTGTGTATGAACACTATGCGGGTCAAGATCTTAAACCCAGATTTATGCAACCTGTGCATGATTTTTAGATGCCCACACAGGCAAAATGTAGATAAAGACTAATTGACATACCATATGTGTGGCTAGTGAATTTTTTTCTTCTTCTCAGACCAAATAAAGAAATGATGGGATTCTTTATGACTGTTTATGTATTGATTAAATTAGGCCTTAAAAAAATGAAGGTTTGATTGGCGTAACATAGAGAAAAAAAATAGGGTAGGGGTAGGTCGGATTTTTTAATTTTTTAAAAATCTATAAAACGTCTATGAAATTTTATATACCAGCACACATACCATACAGACATGGCACAAATACACATTTTCACTGTTTCTCTGACACATATTTTGTCCTTTTTATTCAGTATAAAGCAGATATAAAACTTTAGGCTGAGGTCTCTCTTCTTCATCATCATGTTCTGTATAAATAAACAATATGTGCCAATATCCTATATCTGCCAGTATGCTGGCCGTTTCTTCATTTTCAACAGTCTTGTATGACGTCCCGTCTTTTGAAGCTTTCACATGTTCCAGACGCAACCCATCTTGAATACTATCACCCGAATTGTTCCTGTAAATTTACTTTAAGTAACTTATCGTACAAAACCTTCTTTCCGCAAAATGCTTTGACGGACACGCTGTATTCCATCTCGACGAACGGGCGCGGTCATGAAATTGTGATTTGCACTATTGGATATTCCGGGGATATTCCTTTTTCTGATTGCTTGCACCACTAGGAAATGTTCGAGAAATTGTTTTTTTTTGGTTTTTTTTCTTCTTTTTCTCACCCCCCCCAAAAAAAATGTTTAGGGTCGGTGGTAAAAATAGGGTCGGTCGGGTTACGCCAATCAAACACATTTTTTTTTAAGTGCACTGTGTTAATATTATTTAAATTATTTCTCCACAATAACAACATGATATATGTTCATATTTTCGTATCAAGATCGAAAGACATCTGGGTACAAATACCGATTTAAAATACATGAAAGCAATTCATAGACTCAACCACAAAACCTGAATCTGAATTCAAATGTCAACGTCTCAAAGTTCTTCAGTTTGTCAAAACCTAATGTGGAATGCTTTTTTTTTTTAATTTAATTTTTTTTAACGTATATAAAATATTGAAATCCTTGTAAAAGTGACCTTTTGTATTTAAAATTATGTGATTAATGAAAATCTGTGAAAAATCTTGGGATTTTTTTTATTTAAAAAAAAAGAAGATTTAAAAGAAAAGATTTTTTTCTAACGCGCATCAATTAACTAACGCGCGCAGGAGCTTTGAGACAATTTTTTTTTAATATAGCCTTACATCTCATTTCTGTAACAGGTTACTTTGCCTACATTGACCCGGAAAGCCCTCGTTTATCCGGAGACGCGGCCATCATCTATAACCCAGAATTTGTGGCCACTCCAGCCGGCCAGTGCCTACGATTCTGGTATCATATGCATCATGACGGCGTTGGCTCATTGTCCGTCAACATGTACAATGTGTTGGATAATACGGTTGGTGACGTGCTGTGGAAGAAGAGCGGTGATCAGGGTGACGTGTGGAGATTTGTGTCCGTCACATTGCAATCGCATGGAGATTCTTGGGCGGTAAGTGGATAATTTTTGTAATCGTATAATGATCTTTGGGTGGTATGCTAAGCTAGTTGGGTTATTTATTTAATAGATCTTTTGGTAAATCTTCATTTTGTCTAAAATCACCCTTTTCCATAGCCTTGTGGTCTAGTCGTTTTGTTTAAATATAGTGAGTTAAGTTTAGAGTTAAGGTTAGCGTCAGGGTCGGGTTCATGGTCAGGTCTGTGTTTGGGTATAGTTTTAGTTTGGGTCTGGGTTTTGGTTTGGGTCAGCATCTGGTTTTTGTATTTGGTTAAGACTTTTGGTTAATGTTCTAGAAATTAATAGTTTGTAACGTTAATTCCATCTGGTTATAATTTTCTCTTCAGTTTTAAATTGTACACCTTCATTGAATGAATATCGTCAGCCTGCTTCGATAATTGCCTAACTCACTTTTCAGCAAAATTAAGTTTTTCATAAATCATGACTATTACATTATCCACATGCTGTAATAATACCTAAGTCATTGACCAATTAAAAGTGTTGATAAATGCACAATTTCAATTCTGCCTTAGTCAGCCTTGTGAGTTAGGCAGATTGTAATAATGATGTAAAATGTTTAAAATGTGTCATGTGTACTTTTATTAGGCCTATAACAAGCCACATTTCACTTAAAGGTATATCTCCAACCTAATTCTATCCAACAGCTACTGCTCCGGTTGGAATTCACCTGCACTATTCATGGTGCTATTCAACATATCGTCAGCCTGCTTTGATAATTGCCTAACTCACTTTTCATATTTTTGTTGTTTTCTAAAAACTAGAAAAAATGAGTTAGGCAATTATCGAAGCAGGCTGACGATATGCAAATATAGTGTCAACATTTACACATTTTTTAATGATATAATAATAATAAACAGCATTTATTCAAGCGCTTGATACATAAGTTTTCCAAGCGCTTTACATGATTACCACGATAGATAATTACAAGAAAATATACACAATTGCCCACAAAATATGGTTTAATTACCTTATTCAGCAACTGTTAATGAATGACCCATCAACTTTTAAAGACCTATACTTGAATAATGTCTTATGTTGTTTCTGTTTAAATCTAGGCTGCCAATTTAAATTGCACATCTTCATTGAATGAATATGCAAATCTAGTGTCAATATTTACTCATTTTCTAATGATATGGTTTAATTACCGTATTCAGCAACTGTTAATGAATGAGCCATCAACTTTTAAAGACTTATACTTGAATAACATTTTATGCTGTTTCTATTTAAGGGGGGACTTAAGGAAATTTAAAAAAAAAAAAAATTGTGAGTGCTGTAATTATTGAATTATTATTAAAATGCATATAAAAGTATACAGTTTTGGATGGGATTTGGGTCAGAGAATCCATTTTTGGCATCAATTTTGACCAAAAATGTTTATTTTTTGAGATAATCACAAAAAATACTTTTTGGGGGGACAAGGTAACAAAATTATTTTTGAGTAAAAAATGCCCAAAATTGCTTGATTATACTATTAAGACACTAATCTAGGGACGATTTTCTCACTTTTTTCTTCTAACGCCATATTTAAATCTAGGCTGCCATTGTAGGCACCGTAGGCACAGTTGGCTTTGGTGATATCGCTATAGATGAAGTGGAGATAACAGAGGAAGGATGCAATGTGCAAGGTATGGTATTATTATTTATATGGGCCTTCCAAACTGTACAATAAAAGTGCGTATTGAATATTGTGCACCAAGTTCCCGGATGTGCGTCCAATATTAAAAAAATATTGCAGTCCAATATTTTTTGTGCTGTGCAGAAGATGTGCGCGTGAGTATATATTCGCAGAGAAGGTCAGTTCGGGCTAACTTATTATTTGTTATCAAAACAGTCTGTTATATGAATAATAATAATAATATTGAATGTCTTATTTTCGGGTGATACAAGTATACATTGCACTCGCTATAAAAATATTCTTGTATCACCCTCAAAGCCATTCAATGTTATATAAATATCTTCCTAATAAGATTATAAGTTACGGATATGGTGTGTGACAGAGGTGTACCTTCATTTTTTCTCCAACCAGCCAGCCGGGCTGGTAGCATATAAAAGTTACCAGCCCGACTGTAAACTTACCAGCCAAACAAGTAATCTTCATTTACCAACAGCAAAATTCTTAAGGGCCAGCCGGGGGCGTGTATATTTGAAAAGTTATCCGCCACGGGCGTGCGGGCGGGTACTAAGGACAGCTCTGGTGTGTGATATGCTGACTGCATGGTGCGAAGATCAGGACACAGATCAGACTATTAAGAAACGGACTTATAAAAGTCCAATTTTAGATTGCAGAAGAAAATACCCAAATTATTTGGAGAAAATTCTAAAATAACCAGTATGGATTGGAAAGCCAATATTATATAAAGCCATTAGGCCAAGTAAAACAAAACAACAGTTGATCGTCCCCGCCCGCATCCTTTTTTCGTGCCGCATTGATTTTTTTACTATTTACTATTTTCAATTTTTATAGTAAAACTTTTCGAAAAATTGCATGTAAAACTATTAAATGTTTAGTTGCTCCAGTAAAACTTTATTAAAACTGTATCTGTACATTAAATAAATGCATAGACAATGTAAAGAGGCTCAGACTGTAACATCTTTACTTCAAAAAGCCGGCGGCCATCTTGGAAAAAAATAGTAAATAGTAAATAACAAGCCCCTCCCGCATCCTTTTTTTGAAAAGTCCGGACGATCAACTGTTGTTTTGTTTTACTTGACCTTATACCTTCTGTACCTTCTGTTTTGTATGGCTTGTTTGATTGCAAGATCGGTATAAGAGATGGATTAACCCTAACCCTGCTAAATTCAACAGAAACTCATTGCGCAATCACTCTAAGGTACATATGGGCTGCGAAAATTTAATTTTGGGAACCCTACCCCGGTAGCGTAATGCACGATCATCGGGACTCCTGCGGCTCTGGTTCGATATCCTCAGGGGCGGCACACACCGGTGTTTTCTGTGTTTATTTGTCCCATCTTTCCCCCCCGGTTAGCTTAATTGCTAAAGACACCTATGAGGGGTTAGGGTTATGGAGGCAATGGAGACCTGAAAGAAAAGGGGGGGGGGGGGGGGACACACAACAATAGATTTGGTTGTAGTCCAATATCCTTTATCATTTGTTTTTCACAATCTCTGTCTAGAGTAAAGAAACAACCGGCAACTCTGAAAAAACTTGCTAGGAAAACGCCCTTAAGCATAACTCATCGGTTCATAACATGTGATGAGAGGGGCAACAGAGTTTACCGAAAACAAAATAAAACAAAAAGTCTTTTATGAACATTTAATCTTACCAGGGGTATATATTTTTGAAAAGTTGTCAGTTTTTCTCCTGCGGTACTGAGTTTCTTCCATGAAAATATTAATTTCTCCCTTTTTATCTTTGTGCCTTTTGTTTACACCTCTTCTTTTTCTTCTCTTTGCTCCTCTCTTTCCTTACTTTTTCCATTTCCCCTCTTTTTCTCTAAAAAAGTGCCAGCATTTACCAATTTCAAAGATGTTGTTCCCTACCCTCAAAAGTAATGTATTTTCAAGTATATTTACCCATGAATCCTATTCAAGAATACTTTACCTCTAATAATGAATAAATTACTTCTCCTTAGGGTACTGTGATTTTGAGAATGGTCTGTGCGGCTGGGTTAACGAACGCAAACAAGACCAACTAGACTTCATGCGTCACCGTGGCAAGACTCCCAGCGCCGATACAGGACCAGAATTTGACCACACCTATGGAACAGCTGATGGTAAGAGACTTTGTTTTTGGACTCAAACTCACAACTTTCCAATTATGAGTCATTGCTCTTTCCACTGGACCACACAGGGCTGAAGTGGTTGTTTTTGTAGGGAACATTTGAAGCTTATCGTTTTACCCTGTAATTTCCCTCAGTACTCAAAGTTCCCCCTTTTCCCGAAATTTAAACCTTGTATCATAGAGGGTTGGGGAGCTATTGAACCTTCTGAAATGGTTTTGATGCATTAGAATGATGATAAAGTTGCTTTTATTTAATCCCTTTATAACCCAGGTATCCTCTGCTACACTATTGCCAGAATCGTAAACATTCTACTTTAGAACCTTGGAATTTCGGTTCTATCTATGAAATCAACAATATTAGACCTATTGAAAAGCTAACATAATTCAATAGGTGTTATAATTAGTTTAATGGTAATGAGCTTTAATCTGTTCATGAATATCTTACTCATAGGTAACACCGAAATTTCTCCCATGATAATACCCCTCACCTAATTTTCATGGCTCCACAGTGAGAATGTTTTATATGTTCAAAGTACTCTTAACACTTTTCCTGCGGCAGTCGTCTGGATGACAGGTCCAAATTGTCACAAAATATTTCAAGAAATGTCAACATTATTGAATTTCATCACCATATTTGGAATCACCATGAGAAATGCATTAAAATAAGTACCTACAATCATAGCTACAATCATAGGAAAAAGGTGTTTGAACACTGACCCTAATTGCCATGCTTATTGGACCATAACAGGCACGCTATTTGAGTCACATGAAAATTAAAACTTGTTTCTGGTAGCCTGAAGTAGCCCCTTACTCATATCCCTCCCCCTTCCCCACCGATCAATGTTGAGAGGCCCTGTGCTGATGGTGTGCAAATTGTGGGATTCAACATTGATCAGGAGGGGGGGGGGGGGGGGGGGGGGGGAAGGGGGAACACTTTACATTACACCTACAAAGTGTTCGAACACTTCTTTCTAACATTGTAGTATTGTTTTAGTAATTCTTGAGATGGACTTTGAAAGTTGTGATAGGTTTTTTAAAAAGTCATCGAACTTGAAAATATTGTAAAGACGGGACGGATACAGTCTAATGATTGGCGTAACAAGCTACCCATAGCAAGTGTTTGAAAAAGGCAACAGTTTTCTTGGAAATGAGTGGTTTTGATACCCTTAGCAAGGACCCACGTAGCCCCGCGTTGTGACGGAAAAAAACCCACCTCAATACAAATTTTATATTACATGGATGCATCCACCTTTATATCTCAGTGGACCTCGGACCTCAGACCCCCTCCCCCCCCCCCCCCCCCCACCCGGGCCATTTTGCTTTCTTTTTATTTGATTTTTCTTTCCTATTATTTGTTTTTAATCACATGGCAACCGAATGTCGCAAACTGTGGACCTTTTTGCCGTCTTTATTTGATTCTCAAGTACTATTTGACTGAAATAGCTGGGTGTTTTTATGTGATTGTTATCTCCCTAGGGGTTATTGAGCAATCCCTGTCATGATCAAAATGGCATCCGGTGTTTAAATAAAGATAAAAGTCTGTTTTGTATCATGTTAAAACTAATACTAGCCACATGGAAAGTGTTAAAATCCAGGGGGGGGGGGGGCACTCAACTTTTTTTGGGTAGGGGTGTACCGCCCAGGGTCTCAAAAAGGGGGGCTACAGAACTGAACTGAGTGGATTTTATGGTCTTAGGAACTGATTTTTTCAAAAAAGTAGGTCTTGAGAACTGGCCTATAGTTCAATTTTGATTAGCAAGAACGAAAATTTTCGACTCTTTGTTGTTTTAGAACGCAACATTTTCGAAGAATTGGGGCTTTGGAACGCAAAATTTTGCGACTTTTGATTTTTCAAAAAAAAATGGGGTCTTAAGAACTGATGTAGGGTCAAAAGGGGGTCATAAGAGCTAGCAGCAGAGGGAGAAAACGGGTGTCTTCTACGCGGCACATACCTATACCCTTTTCTAATGTCAGTGCCCCCCCCCCCCCCCGGGTTAAAATCAGCAAATGATTGATCCTATTATGTGTGTTTTCCTCCTTAGGATATTATGTATACATGGAGTCTACCTATATGAACGAGGGTGAAGAGGCGTGGCTTGTGAGTGAACATTTTGACCCCACAGAGGCTGATTGCTTTACATTCTGGTATCATATGTATGGGAATGGTAAGTGCAATATTTTTTGGGAAAAAAAGAACTAAAGAAAAATGAAGATGAAGAAGAAGAAAAAGAAATTCATTTTGTTTTTACAGGGTCAGAATTTTGTATTAAGTTGCGAAAATCAATTTTAGATTCGCACAGCTTGATTTATAAAAATGTATAGATTCTCCTCCTGTTTATTTTGTGTATAAACTTAATTACTTTGCAAGAATCTACTTGGATTTTCGCATTTTGTTAAGGAGAATCTTTGTGAGAATGGATTCCTGGATTCTCGCCAAAATTCTAACCCAGATTAAAAAATCACAACGATATACTCCATAAGCAGACCCTGCGTCAGGGGTAGTGTGTTTACAGCATACTAGACTTCAAATATGTGACATGATCAAGCAAAATGAGTCACATGTTGGCATTTTGGTATTTGTCCATCATTCAAAGGCAGGTGGACAATGCTACAGTATGGTCCAAACCCCACTATAAAATCGAACTTTTAGTTTTAAAGTTATAAACAGTTTACCAACTGAGAAAACAAAGTAAAAACATAAAAATGTGTCACTTCTTTTTACCTATAACTCAAAATCAATATTCCCGACATTAGACTCATTCCGCTTGATCGCGTCACATATTGCAAACAGAAATGACTTTTGAGATAAAAATCTATAGGATCTGATAATTTTCAGCAGACTTATTTCAAATTTGAAATCAAAGGTACTTAGTTAACGAGGTGGAAGTGATGGTAATAATTAATCTTTCCTTCATGGTGGTTTCATTTCTCGACCGAGATTTGAACCCAGGACCTCCTGATTTCCAGACAGGTGTTCTACCAACAGAGCTATCGAGAACAATTGGTATCGAAGCGCTAGAAATACATCTAAAGTCATGGGTCCGTATGCACAAAAGAGTTAGACCGGGTCTAAAGTTAGACCTGGTCTAAATGAAATTTATTCATGCCTCAAAATCAGTTTTCCTCTGCATTTTCATGAGATATTTTGTGCTATTTTTGAACTTTGCATCCAAATCTTTACAATTTGTTAGCTTATTTGAGAAGGAAATGTAATTAAAGGTGTGCTTTCACAAAAACTAAAATCCACTTAGACCAGGTCTAACTTTAGACCCGGTCTAACTCTTTTGTGCATACGGACCTTAGGGTTCAACTTCCCATGTTTCTCTTGCTTCTCTAGCAACAAGCATGATGTAGAAATAATATTAATTCTATCAAATTAAACATGAAATCAAAGTTCCCGTGACCTCCTGAACTCGATCCAGACAGGTGGTCTACCAAATTTTTACAACAAAAATACATTTCGTAACTTGATTCCCTTGAATTGGCATTTTCTCTCAAATTTGCCCTCAGAAATGTAATTTTAATTAATGCATGCATTCTCCTAGAGTTTTTTGATTTAATTTAGCTCAGAATTCTTTGTGAAATCAAAGTATACTTTATTTATGTATTCTGATCATTTTGACCATGAAATATTGTAATTTTGTTAATATACTCAAAAACCTTTAATTTTGTTTCCTTAAAATCAGGTGTTCCAGAACTGGTCGTGTACACCGACGATCTAACCTATGGTGTGGCGTACGAAGACTTACGCATCACTGGTAACCAAGGCAACGCATGGAACATGGGACAGATCAATATTACTAAGTTCATTCAAACAGAATACCAGATTAGAATGGTTGGCATCGTTGGGTACAATCATACCAGTGATGTGGCTATTGACGACACGCAGGTTACTTCTGGAGAGTGTGGATGTGAGTAGGGTTAATCATTTGTGGTTGGGGTAAAAAGAGGGGTGGGTGAGGTGGGTTTCTGGTGAAGTATATAATACAGTCAGAATACCATCAGATCAGATACCACCAACCCCCTCCCATGCTCAACAAACCAAACTAACCTGAAAGGTCTGTTGGCTTGAAGAACACATTTTTCTCCATTGTTTGGGCCGTTACATCTCCTCAATGATTGATTAAGGATTCTACAATTATGGGATAAGAGCCTATTTTTTTATACTGCATATAATTATGTAATAACATGTTCTGTTAAATAAAACTATTAATCAGTGTGCTCGCAAACGAGTTAAGATCATGTCATGATTACATGAGCGGTGATCTGTCAACAGCCTTCTGAAATTATGCATCAAGTCTGTCAGAACCAAACAACGACGCTATGGTGTATATTCAATGCAAAGTGACAAAATGAATGTAAAAAACAACAAACAATGAAACATGAATATCTCATATTTCCAGTTTGTAAAAACCATCAAGCACATAAGTGTTATTATAATTTTTGAAACTGCGCAATTCTTTACTGGCATTTTTCCAGCAAGTCTGTGCAAACTTCAATTAAGTCTATACCTGAACCTATCCAGACGACAATAGTCACCAACCTTTCAACTATAGCTCCATCTATCAATGTCATCCCTAACAAGTTAACTGTGGCTTCCTATCAGCATGCGGAGTTTCAGCCCCCTGAATAGGTGTTATGCACAATAAGGCACATTTTGTTTGTTTGTTTGATTGTCCTCGTCCGCCCGACCCTCTAAATCATTCCGACCCCAACTCTTTTTTTTTTTAAATTTTTTGTTGTTGAATTTTTTTAAAAAATCAATCAAAAAATTTCAATTTCTTTTTATGAAAATGTCATTTTTTTTACAAATATTAGTTGAAAATAAAAATACTCATCAAAATATTACACATTTTGTTCCCCCGTAAGTACATCTCATTTTACTGTTGGTACCTGAAAAAAGGACAAGTGAAAAAGAAAAAAAAGAAAAAAAATCCCGACCGACATACCCAACTTTTAAAAGTGATCTATGGACAATCAAAACACTTTTTTTGGCCTAAAAATCCTGGTTTTTAATTGCAGATTCCTCACCGTTCTTCTGCACATTTGAGAGCGGCTTATGTGGCTATGCGCAGGCTGACGACGACGAATTCGATTGGGACAGGAAAAAAGGCAGCACTAGCTCCACGTCAACTGGACCATCAAAGGATCACACTCTGGGAACAGGTACTCGCTTACTTTACTTACTTGCTTAAAACAGGTGATGTCCCCTATGATGGCCTTCCACACTTTTCGGTCTTTCATGCTGTCTTGTTGTTACAGGTGTCCAATCCTGTGTCTTGCTTGAGAATGTAGATAAACATCAACCAAAATACCAGACTACCAAGATTGTTGGCACTTGAGGGCAACACAACAATTTATTTTTTGGGGGCTTATTTTGGGGAGGTCACCATACAATTGGGTATTTGATATGTGTTGTTTCCATCAGTTGACATTGAGTACTGCTCTCAGCATTCTGTTGTAGCAACCATTATGCTCTTTCTTTAACTTGGGAATAATGGTCCATGCTTTTGCATCCTTGTAACAGCACTGACAGGGTTGTCAAAATGGAATGAAATAGCCTCAAGTCCAAAGTCCAAATCAGTTGAAAATAGCTCAAACAACCAACTGAAATTGTGTAATTATTTCTTTATTTCACATCACTTTATTAGCATCATAACACATACAAAATCGATACACAATCAAGGAAAAAACATGTAAATCTCAGAGTAGTTCTCCATTTAGGTGGACCACTGAACAAAACAATGAAAAACAAAAACAGTACAGACATGTTAAAACATTAAGATAGATAACCGTATTGAAGGAACCTGCCCTGCAGTAAAACATTATTATTGCACGTTGAGAGTTGGATAATTGTCCCATGTGGGTTCCTTGTTATATTATCTCACATTTTACCCTGGGGCACTACCTGCCTATCTAACAGTGTCTATGATTGGTCAATTACATGATATACTTATTTGAATGACCACTTACAATACGGCTTCTAAAATATTTCACTCCCATCTTTATCAGGGATGCATTTCTAACAATGTCTCTAAATGGTGCTACAAATGATGTGTTCAAACATTGTTAACACTTTCCACGCGGTTATTAGTTTTACCAATACAAAATGTATTATTCAGAAACCTTGCCCAACTTTCAAGGTCTATCTCAAGGATTACTGAACCAATACTAGGTATATTTGTACTTATTTTAATGCATTTATCATGCTGATTCCAAATATGGTAATTATATTCATTAGTTTCGACATTTTTGAAACATTTTGTGAAATTTTAGAATGTTGTCTGCAGCCGCCTGCAGCGTGGAAAGTGTTAAATCCTCTAAATGTACAAGGTATAACAGAACCGTCACCCATTTTATATTACAGCCGACGGTTGGTATGTCTTCATAGAGTCCTCCTCGCCGCGAGTCAAAGATGAAACAGCGCGCCTTGAAAGTCCGGTCGTGGAGCAAGGCCCCAAGTACTGCGTAGACTTCTGGTATCATATGTACGGAGCGGATATAGGCGCGCTTAATGTCTACACCAGAGCTAACGGTAGCAGTGATTTAGGCTCACCGTATTGGAGCAGATCGGCGACGCTGGATGATTTGTGGTATCGTGGATTCTTCCCTGTGTCACGGGCTACCGCCTTTCAGGTTGGTTACTTGTGTAGGGATGAGAATGTGTTGGTGGGGGAGGGGTGAAGGGGGAGGGGGGGGGGGGGAGTATGTGGGGTGAGAGTGGCAAGGGGCTGTATTTGGGGTGAAAGTGGGCCTTTCAGGTTGGTTCCTTGTGTAGGGATGATAATGTGTTGGGGTGGGGGAGGGTAAAGGGGGTGGGGGAGTATGTGGGGTGAGAGTGGGAAGGGGATGTATTTGGGTGAGAGTGGGAAGATGGGTGTGTTAAATGGATTTTATGGAAGCAAGTAAACTTTGTACAAAACAATTGTTTAGTTGTGTGAAAAAGCCTGTGCTAAATTTGCCAAGTATTAGTTATCTTATGATCTCAACTGTAGCTAAATCACTGAAAACCAGTTTAGTCACCTAATAGATCAAAATCCATAACATCGTACATTTTTGATATTTTATCCTGTACACAAGCTGTCATAAAAGGGTCACCTTTTCAAAAAGGTATACACCCCTCCCCGGAACACTTTAGATTCTGTGCCTGTAAATATGTTGTAATTATGGCATGTGACTGTTTTGTTATGGAAATGTCACAGATTTTAGACCAGTGTTACACTCTTATATTCAATTAGAAATTGACAAATTTAACCACAACATTTTTTTTGGTTGAAAATGGGACCTAAATATTTTGACTTGCTCTGTATAAAGATGTGATCTATTCTATCTGTTATTCTGCAGGTGGTGTATGAAGGAGTTGTGGGATCAAGTTACCTTAGTGATTCAGCCTTGGACGATATCAATGTGTATGAAGGAGCTTGTGCACGTAAGTATGGGGAAAATTGAGAAGAAAAAAACCCCAAACAGATTAGGCCAAATTAAATTAATTGTTTGTCTCAAAGCTCCCGCGCGCGTTAGTTAATTGATGCGCATTAGAAAAACAAAAATCTGAAAAAACTTTTTTTTTCTTTCTTTTTTTCAAAAAAAAAAATTCCCAAAATTGCACCGATTTTTCAGATTTTCATTGATCACATCATCTTAAATACAAAAGTTCACTTTGACAAGGATTTCAATATTTTATATTTAAAAAAAAAAAAAAAAAACTTGGAAAAAAACCCAGCATTCCGCATTAGTTTTACAACAGGAGAGGAGCTTTGAGACAAACAATTAATTTAATTTGGCCTTATGATGTGTTCCTACCAAATGAGACTCAAAACTACAATCATAGAAAAAATGTGTTCAGGCACTGACCCTAATTGCCATGCTGTTTGTACCATAACATGCACGATATTTGAGTTTCGTGAAAATTGAAAATTGTTTCTGGTAGCCTGATGTATCCCCTTCCTCACTCCCCGCCCCCTCTCCACCGATCGATGTTGCGAGGCCCTGTGCTGATGGTGGGCAAATTGTTGGATTTAACATTGATCAGGGGGAAAGGGGGAACACTTTACATTACACCTACAAAGTGTTCAAACAATATTTTCTAACATTGTAGGTTGGTCATATTTGAGATGTTTATTAAACAAGGAAAAGGGTAAAGTTCCTTGAACAATATGTGACACAACTTGAGTAAATGAGGCACAATGCGGTAGCAACAAATTTTATTTAAAGAGCAAAAATGTGGGACAAGGTCATAATAAGTCAAATGCATACATCTAGTATCCAGCCCAAGTAAAATTCATGAAAAAGAGTTTGAACTACATTTTGAGGTATTTAATTTTCATTTACTCGATTGATTTGTTAACAAAACCAAAATTTTAAATGTCCATGACTAGACGATTTGTGTTTGATGTTTTGAGACAAAGTGATTTTCAATCATCCGTAACTTTGGTTAGGAATGTGATGTAACATTGACTTTGGTACCAAAACGTTCCTTGACTTATCTTATTTACTCACTTTGAGTCACATTGTTTTTATATTAGACATTAAAAAAAAAGTTATGGATTTAATTTTTTGTTGTTGGCAGAAATGATATCTTTTATTTACCGTTCTTGATGCTATCTTTGCTTTTTTTGAGCAGTTCTTCCGCCTGCAGAACAGGTTTTTGTCGTCTTAGCAATAACTACCCCAGGATAGATAGACTTGATTTACATAAATGATCTCCCCCTCTCCTCACCCACTTCCCTTTTTATAATATTTGCTGATGACACAAACATTCTCTTTTCTCACAGTGATCCTGATCAACTTGAAAATCTAATCAACAATGAACTTAATAACATCTCAAATTGGTTTAAACTTAATAAACTATCCCTTAATATCGATAAAACTAACTTCATGATATTTAAAAATAAGCATAGTAATAAACCTGATCTAAACTTTAAAATTGTAATCGATAATAATAATATTAATAAAGTTGATATAACTAAATTTCTTGGCATTCTAATTGACAATAATCTATCATGGAAAGCTCACACATCCCACATAACGAAAATAGTTTCAAAATATAATGGTATCTTCCGCAAAATAAGAGCCTATCTAACCAACGATTCGCTGCATACACTGTATAACACCCTTGTTGTACCATATTTATCTTACTGTACCATTATATGGGGAGATAGAAATAATGCAAACTTAGAATCCTTATTCATTCTCCAGAAGAAAATCATTAGAACTTGCACCAATTCTCTATGGCTTGAGCACACCACACCTCTCTTTATATCCCTAAACAAGCTTAAAATCCGTGATATCTACACCTATCAACTTGCTATACATATGTACAGATACCACCACAAATTATTACCCCTTGACCTCCCTGCCACCCTATTTATCAATCACTCTGATATCCATAATCACAATACGCGTCATGCCACTGATATTCTCATTGCTCCTACTCATACCAAACTGGCTGAGAATACATTCAGATCCCAAGGTCCACTTATTTGGAATAACATGAGCAACACTCTCAATATCTGCAAGTCACTTGCTATATTTAAAATTCACCTAAAAAAATACATCCTACTCCAATATCGCTCTGAAATGTTTAACAACGAGTACGCTTCAATTAAGTAATTTATCAATATAATGTAAATGTCTGTCTAATGTTTTTGTCCTGCACCCTCATTTTTACTGTATGTATTCACATATTCAGTGTATAGCTTATAAGTATTAGTAATCTCTTTGTATAAACACCCTATACACTGTATCTACGATCCGTATAAATTAATCTGTTACTGTAACCTACATCTTTGTATTACTCCCTTTTATTGATATTATGTATTATACTATTATTTATTCAATTGTAATTATTTTATCATTGGGTGCCATCTTCCTCACGCTCTGCGTTTTAGACTGGCATCCACATCTCCTGTATTTTTGTATTTATAAATAACTGTTACTGTATATGTTTACCGAGATGAAAACAAATAAAACTGAAACTAAACACCTTGTTGTTATAGTTTGATAGTTTTAGTTTGACTACTGTGCCCAGTGATGCGAGGATGTTTACATGTTGTCTTATTATCTTTATACAGCTTCACCTATCTGTGACTTCCAAGAGGACAACATTTGCGATTATCAACAAGACTCGGCCGATGACTTTGATTGGACAGCTTTAGCGGGAAGCACTCCTACAGCACAGACAGGACCTATGTTCGATAACACATATAGAACTGACTATGGTAAGACGTGACTGGGGAAGGATGAAACTGGTATCGGGAGGAAAGGCAAAAGAGAAGATAGGGGAGAGTAGGGAGAGTAGGGAGAGTAGGGAAGGAAATTGGGAGGATAGTCATAGTGTGAGGAACTCCTACAGCACAGGCAGGACCTATACTTGACAACACATATTGGAATCGCTATGGCAAGACGCGACTGGGCTGAGAAGGATGAAACTGGTATCGGGAGGAAAGGCAAAAGAGAGGATGGGGAAAAGTAAGGAGGGTAGGGAAGGACAGCTATAGTGTGAGGAACTCCTACAGCACAGGCAGGACCTATACTTGACAACACTTACAAAACTCCCTATGGTAAGATGTAAAGAAGGGAGAGGGGTTGAGTGAGAAAACGAGGAAATGTGGGAGGGTCGGAATGGAAAGGTGATGTCAGCTATAGGGAGGGAGAGGACTCATACAGCACAAAGAGGCCCTGTGTTTGATAATACTCATAGGTTCGATAACGCTTGGGAAAGAAGGCGGAATAGAGAGGATTGGGGAAGGATGGAGTGACGGACTATAATAGGGCCTAAAAAAAAAAGGTGTTTGATTGGCCTAACATGACAAAAACAAATAGGGTAGGTCGGTCGGGATTTTTTTGGTTTTTGTTGTTTTTGAAATCACCTGCTTTGGGGACTCAAAATAGCCGAAAATGAAAGCAAACAGTCACAAACTTTAATACTTTCAATTTTTATATATATTTTCTTATTTTTTTTAAAAATCTTCTTCTTTTTTTTTCTTCTTTTTTTTCTTTTTCTTTTTTCCTCCCTCAAAATAATAACAAATATTCAGGGTCGGCGATGTATTCAGGGTCGGTCGGGTTAGGCCAATCAAACCTTTTTTTTAGGCCTAGTGGGAAGAACTATATGTAATGGAAAATAGTTAGATTGTGGAAGAGCAGAAAGAGCAAGGATACACAATGCTGGAGGAGGAAAAAGGGGAAGGACAATTGTAGAAGAAATGAGGGGCATGGGTACGAGGGAGGACACCGGTGAATACGTGGCATATATCCTTCTAGTCAATGTTCGGGCGCATACACAGGCACACTGCATGTTCTTTAAAACTCACAATATTCCGCCTTAAAAAAAAAAGGTTTGATTGGCGTAACATGACCAAAACAAATAGGGTAGGTCGGTCGGGATTTAAAAAAAAAAAAAAATCATTTTTTTAAATTCTAAATCACCTACTTTTGAACACTTAAAAGACAGCAGTACACACAAATGAAGCCAGGCAAAAATGTATCGTTGTGTTCAACAATATATCATTTCGATGGGGACTTAAAATAGCCGAAAATGAAAGCAAACAGTCAAAAACTTTAATACTTTGTTCAATTTTTATAAATATATATATATTTTTTTTTAGGGTCGGTCGGGTTACGCCAATCAAACTTTTTTTTAAGGCCTAATCAGAGCTTTGAGGTTGAGCTATGTGATGTATACTACGGATGTCCGTTTGATCTTTTAGAGGGGTTAGGTTGACCTAGCGTAGACGTTGCATAATTTCATGCAAGAGTACTCAAGATCACCCTACTGTGGCATGCTTCCATTGGAGTGAGGAAAAGGGGGAGGGGGGGGGAGTGGACAGTAGCGTAACAGCCGGGGGGGGGGGGGGCAGGGGGGGGCACAGTGCCCCCCCCTGAAGGTTCTCAGCAGGAAATTCAAACCTACCCACCAGGAAAAATGGGGGGAAGGGAAATGAGGAAAAGAAGGGGGAAAGGGAAAGAAAAGAGAGAGAGAAAGGAAAAAGGGAGGAAAAAGAAAAAGGAAAAGGAGAAAAAAGGGGAAAGAAACAAATGAAGAAAGGTAAAGAAAGAAAGAAAGAAAATTTTGCAGTACAAAAAGCACAATAGTCAACAAATTGTTGACTGTTGTATTTTTTGTACTGGGAAATTTTGTGAGCGAGCCAAATTTTGTGACCGTGCCAAATGTGTGACCTTGCGTAATTTTGTGACCGTGCGAAATTTTTTGACCGTGCAATTTTTTTTGACCCTACCCCCCCCCCCCCCCCCCACTTACGTGAAATTCACGAGGTGACTGACTGGGAATTTTTTTTTATTCTAACCAGGATTCTTTTTGGCTGTGCCCCCCCCTGACAACCAACCTCTGTTACGCCCCTGGGAGTGGATGATAGTTGGGAAGGAGAGCATAACTGGGAGAACTCTGATTCGGTGCATGCAGCATATTGTTAGTGTAATACTTTGCTAAACTTGATGATGATTTTTTGAAATTATCTTTTATCTTTTAGGACGATACATGTACATCGAAGCGACGGGTCAAGCCCAGGGAAATACAGCACGTCTTATCACTCCCTCTGTCATACCCGAGTCAAGGGCTGTATGCTGGAAGTTCTACTATCATATGTTTGGAGCTGACATGGGATCGCTGACTGTCACTGTAAGTGTAAGAAGGGGAATACAGTTTGTAGTGTTACTCCCTCTGTCATTCTTAAATATAGGACTGTGTGATGGATGTTCTATTATCACATGTTTCAAGCTGGCATGAGATCTTTCACTGTTATGTATACATAGGGTATTACAAGTTGTAGCATTACCCCTCTGTCATTCATAAGGAGAAGGGGTTGGGAGGTTGGTGAGGGGAAAAGGAAGGAGGAAGGGGAGGGGGAAGAGAAAGGAAATCAGATTATACCCTTTTTCTGAAACTCATAATTGAAAAGAAGCCTCTTTCACCTCTCTAGTACAGTGGTGAATCAGGGTGATAGAGTTTGTAACATTACTCCCATTGTCATTCCCAAGTCTAGGGTTGTATGTTGGAAGAAGAGGGGAGGGGTTTTGGAAAGAGAGGGTGAGGGCAGGAGGGAGGGGAAAGAGAATGGGAAGGAAATCAGATTATGCCTTTTTCACAAACTCATAATTTTTTTAACTATTACTTCTCTAGTACAATGGTGAATCAGAGATCCTGTTCAGCAAACAAAATGACCGTGGCAATCACTGGCTGATAGGCAACGTGATCGTCATCAAGAGTTCACCATATCAACTGGTGTTCACCGGCGAGGTAGGACCCGGTGAATTAGGCGATATCGCTATTGATGACATCAAGCACATGCCCGGAGAATGCGATGCCGAGGGTGAGTAGGGAAAGATGTACAATGATTTTGAAACAGACTTCAAAATGTGACCCGTATCATATTGCAATTTGCCCCCCACCCACAAATTATGTTGATTATGTTAGCGTTTTTTTAAGTCTGATGCAAAATTGCAAACCAAGTTTGTCTTATATATAGTTCCTTTAAAAAGGGTGTGGACCCTCAGCATAGCCTCCGTTTAAAATGCTATAACTCCTTCATTATTCATTTAATCTATATAAAAGTATACATTTTATTGAAGAAAAGGTTCCAAAAATCCAACCATGAACATGAAATTGACCATTTTGAAATTGTTCCAAACAATTTGGGTCAAAAAAGTGATTTTCTCAAAAAATCAACATTTTTGGTCAAAACTGATGCCAAATTTGGATTCTCTGATCCATTTCCTTTCCAATATATATACTTTTATATACATTTAAGTCATAGTTCAATAATTACAGCACTCACAAAATAAAAATAAAAACTTCCTTAAGTCCCTCCTTAACCCTAACCTTGCTAAATCCAACAGAAGCACCGCTTTATCATTTTTTCCATTTTCTTTTTTATAATGCCTGGGGCATGTTATTGTGATGTGTTATATGTGTGATATGTTATATATTTTGTTAAGTGGTGTAATCATTTTAGGAATAGCACTGTATAGAAGCACTGTTATAAGGCCTTAAAACACCAGTTGGATTGCCCTTTCACCTCAATTTGTTTTTTGGGGTCGGTAGGTCAATTTTTTAGATTCCAAAGAATGACACTGGAATACACTGAGGTTTAAAATTTAACTAAATTTTGATATCATAAAAAACAAAGTCTGGTGGCATGGATAATAAATTATTCAGAATGGGGTCACATAGGGGTCAATTGAGGTCATTTAGGTGACAAATTTGTAATTTCTAAAAAAAAAGTTCAAAAAATCTTCTTTTTTTTAAACTTATTTTTCTTTCATTTTTTTTTTAATAACACGACTGAGTTTTCCTGATTTTTACGGCCGGTTAGAAAAGCAATCCAACATCTTTTTTTGTTGGCCTAATTGTGATTCATATTTTATCTATTTTTTCATAGGAAGCTGTACATTTGAATTGGACGAGTGCACATTTTTCAGCAGCACTGAAGGTGATTTTGAATGGTTACGGAGTAAAGGAAACACAGCAAGCGCTTACACAGGACCTGCAGTAGATCACACCCTCGGCACACCAGATGGTAGGTAGTCGTTTGAGTAAGAGTTGGATAAGTGCACATGCTAACCCTAACTCCCTAAGCGTGTTTTTTTCTCAATTAAACCATCAGCAAAGAAAAACGGGTCAAATTTTGGGGGAAAGATCACTGTTCGCACGCGCCGGGGATCGAATCCGAGCCGCCCTCATGTGGCAGGCTGATGACCAACTGATTGCGCTAATGGGGAGCTCAAAAAAGTTGATTTTTTTTCTCGAGATTATTTGACAGCTCGCCAGATTGTGCCACAAGATAGAATCGTGAAGCATGCGGTACAGCAGCTATTTGCTGTCGCCTTTCTTGGTAAGGTTATGGTTAAGTAGTACCGGTGTTAATTTTGAATGGCTGAGGAGCAAAGGCGTTGTTAAAAAATGCCTTGAATCTTGTTGTAATATTGTATGTAATATATGATTATATTCCTATCTTTTACACATTCTTTACACAGGCTATTACATGTTCATAGAGACCAGTTCACCCCAGTATCCATCCGAGTCTGCCTTCTTCCTCAGCACTGTGTTTGACGCCACCGCCGGATCCTGCTTCACATTCTATTACCACATGTACGGCGACACTATCGGCGAGCTGGCTTTCTACATCGGGACGATTGATGAAAACGGCAGTAGAGCGAGGGAGATGACATGGTATCTGGCCGGGCCACAGAGTGCGAATGATAGAGATTGGTTGTACGGACAGTTTGCTGTTGTGTCTAGTGGCACTTACCAGGTGAGTTATGATGATGCGGCCATTTTGGATTTAGTGAGTTAGGCCCACAAAAAAAAAAAAAGTTGACTTGCCCTTTCAGGGTCAAAGTGAGGGTCGGATCAGATTTTTTGTTTGTTTGTTGAAATGTTTTTGAAAATTTACTGCACAAAAACACGTTTTAACTTTTGTTGATTTTTGATTTTTGATTTTTAAACAAGCAGATACTACTCAAAAAACATGTTTTCATCTTTCTTTATTGTTATGTGCTTCTTTCAAAAAAAATTCGGTCGGAAAGGGCAAGTCAACTTTTTTTTTTTTTTTGCCTTATGATGATGCGGACATTTGGATTTAGGAAATATCGCTGATACGGGGGTGGGGAGGTGAGTTAAGGAGATGATGTGGTTTTTCTGTTGTGTCTAGTGGACAGTACCAGGTGAGTTATGATGATGTGGCCAATTTTGGATTTAGGGAATATCACTGATACGGGGTAGGGGGGGGGGGTGATTTAGGGAGAAGATGTGGTATCTGGTCGGACCACAGAGTGTGAATGATAGAGGTTGCTTGTATGGACAGATTGTTGTGTCTAGTGGCCAGTACCAGGTGAGTTATGATGATGCGACCGTTGTGGATTTAGGGAATATCACTGATACGGGATAGGGGAGGTGAGTTAAGGAGATGATGTGGTATCTGGTCGGACCACAGAGTGTGAATGATAGAGATTGGTTGTATGGACAGATTGTTGTGTCTAGTGGTGAAACATGATTGGATGGGAAAACATTAGTTTGTAAATCTTACTCTCTTGTGAAATTGGTTAGTTCTGATTTTGGTATGGCAGTCATTGTAGTGTATTGGAGTGTGAGTTCAGCTCAGTCCACAATTTTTGAAACCTGCATTTTTATACCATCCAGAAATGAATGAAGCTGATAAACTACCATCCTTTCTCTCGTGTGTTATAACAAGAACAGCGACTCGATCCCATTTTGTTTTTGATAGATTCATGTGCAGAATGTCACGCCTTGTGTAATCTCGCTCAGGATTTATGTGCATGTAGACCAGCAACAAATGTTTCTGAAGACAACTATGACTATTATTAAGATTTTTTTTGTTATTTCTTTAGATTGTGATGGAAGGTGTCGTTGGTATGTCATACTCGGGTGATATAGCACTTGATGATCTGGCATTGGTGGTAGGAAACTGTCAAAGTAAGTATAACACTAGACTTGTGCCTCCCCAATAGCCCGAGACTGTGACCCTCTGAACCTTCGTAGCAGAGACGCTGCCCTAGTCGTTGGGGAGGCACTAGTAAACCTGAACCTTTGTAGCAGAGACTCTGCCCTAGTTGTTGGTGATGCTCGAGTAAACCTGATTGTTGAGCGAGTTCATCTTGATGCATGCAATTAAGAAGGCGTCATATCCTTTTGTTCATCTTGACGCAGGCAATTAAGAAGGCGTCACATCCTTTTGTTCATCTTGACGCAGGCAATTATGAAAGCGTCACATCCTTTTGTTCATCTTGACGCAGGCAATTAAGAAGGCGTCACATCCTTTTGTTCATCGTGACGCAGGCAATTATGAAGGCGTCATATCCTTTTGTTCATCTTTACGCAGGCAATTAAGAAGGCGTCACATTCTTTTGTTCATCTTGAAGCAGGCAATTAAGAAGGCGTCATATCCTTTTGTTCATCTTGACGCAGGCAACTAAGAAGGTGTCACATCCTTTTGTACATCTTGATGCAGGCAATTGTGCAAGATCCTTTTACCTTCTGGTATCAAACTTGGCGGGCATTTCCCCTTGATCTGTTGTAATAACTATGATCTGACAGTGAAGTGACAGCTAGTTTTAAAACTGACTAATCTCCATCAAGATCAGCCTGTCACTGGTAACTGCAGAATTAAAATTTATATGTTTAATTGTTGAGTACCAGTTATGTGTGTGGGAAACTGAATGTTAATTTGAGGGCTCATTGGGGGTAAATCATATCGTCAGTGCTGCTCCATTCGGTTGAATCATGATATACTCGCAGCACGGAACTGGTGCTAAATAAGTGAAATAATGGAACGTAGGGATGGGGACCTGAATAGTTTCAATAAATTAATAAATTAGTGTAATATAAGGCGACGAAAGAAGAAGAAAAATCCTGTTTTACGGGCGGACCGACCTGTCAGGGGTCGGTCGGTAGGGTTTTTTTAAATTTTATTTTATTTTATTTTTTTTAATTTTCTTACCTAAAATTTCACCAAAATCTGGCCAAATCGGAATTTTTTTTTAAAAATTGTACAAAAAATTTGACAAAAAGAGGCTGATTTTACATGATTTGAGAGAGAAATTCTTGAAAACCGCAAAAAGTGGGTCGGTCGGGCCCGTAAAACAGGGTTTTCTTTTTTCCTCGCCTAACAGTAAATTTTACATCTACATTCCTCCTTTCACTTTCAGCTCAACCAACTAAAGCTACGCCCAGTACCGAATTATCGTGCGACTGGGAAACCGAAAGTGGCAAGTGCGGTTGGGTCCAAGCTATTGATGACAATATCGATTGGACGAGAGATTCAGGAGGAACGGGCTCACTCAATACAGGGCCGCCATATGATCACACCAAAGGAACTAGTGAGTACATAAAGTCAAGTGACTTATTAGTAATAATGAAATAATCAATCACTTCGAATTGATATAATTGTATATTTTATCTACTACGGTTATTTTGCTACAATAGTAAAGTAATTTGCATAAAAATGCATAATCAAATACATGGAATGCTGATGTACCCTTTTGTCTACATCATTATATTTGGCACATACGATGATTTTTTAAATCAAATTTTGACTTACGATTAATCAGTTCCAAAATTAGTGAGAAGTGATCATGTACAATTTGGTATCGTTGCTGTTCTGTCTAAACCAGGTATGTTTTGCCAGCCTTTGGCATGTATACAGGGTGAGTCAAAAAAACTGCAATAGTGGAAAGAAGCCATTTTGTTTTCAAAACCAAAATGGATTTTAAAACTTTTTAAACGTTGCAAGAATGACGTATTTAATCCTAACTTTGTGTAAAAAAATGAATCGATCGCATTTTTTGTTTGTCTTTGGTGACCCTCTTTGCTGCACAAACAAATTTACGTGTTTGTCCATGAGCCCAGTGATTTTCAATTGAAATGGCACACATTGCATTTTCATATTTGAATATCCCGCCAACAAAAATTTGGAAAATGTCAGTTTGTTATTAAAATTTAGAACATTATAAGCTTTCATAGCACGGGTATGGTAAATTGATTATGTTAACTCACATGTAAACAAGAAAGTATGCATCAAATTCCAATAACGTCACAAATGTACTCAAGTTTCCAAATTTGAATGAGAGACATATTTTGCGATCTGATGTATATTTTAGGTGTGTCTTGTACACACCTAAGACACACGTGTGAAATGAGTGCACTGGTAAAAAGGTTCACCGAAGGCAAACAGAAAATTATATTGACTTCATTTTTTTCACACAAATTTAGTAACAAATAAGGTATTCTTATAACATTTAAAAAAGTTCAAACTTCAACTTAGTTTTTAAAACAAGATGGCTTCTTTCCACTATTGCAGTTTTTTTGACTCACCCTGTATATAAAGTAAAACTGCCCAACAGTTGAGTAGGAAGTGTTGCTTTATACATGTTCATAGGCAAGGTTTTGATAGATGTGTTTTGGCCCTTGAACATGTGTAGAGCAGACTGGCCAAAGGTTATACATAGAAAGTATTACTTCATACATGCTGAAGGGCCTGATAGAGATACAATGTTTTGACAGAACAGCAAGGATATGCATCTGTCACACATATGATGAACAATCCACTTGACCAGGCTCCTGTGCATAAAAATATACAATATATTAAAGAATTAAAAAACTCATCCAAACCTCTTTGGATATATCTTTTAAAAGCAAGTGGAGTCTACATGTACATTGAGGCCTCCAGCCCAGCCATCAGCGGAGACAAGGCACAGCTAGTATCCCAATTACAGCCCGCCACCGACTCCAATGGCGCATGCATAGAGTTCTGGTATCACATGTTTGGCCAGTCCATCGGTGAACTCAACATCTACCTACGCCAGGATGAGACGGACACATTAGAGTGGAGGCATTTTCATAATTCCGGCAACCAGTGGCTTTATGCTCAGAGGCATTTCACCAGTGATAAAGAGTTTCAGGTAAGGCAACGAAAAAAACCCAACCCTGTTGTGCAGACCTGACCGATCTTTTTTTTCTTCTTCAAATTTGCACAATTGTATTTTTGTTAGAAACATTTTGGAGATTTATTTTTTATTTGAAATGTTTGCAGTTTTTTGAAAATTGTTGAAAATTTAGAAAAATGTTGAAAATTTAAAAAAATGTTGAAAATTTACCAAAAATTCCCGAACTTTTTTGATCCCCCCAAAATAATGCCCGATTGACCGATCCTACCTGAGATGTCCATTTGCCCATACAACAGGTTTTGTTTTCATTGCCGAAAGGCTATTTTTGTTTTGTTTGTTTATTTACTTGTTTGGTTGTTGTCTGCTAAGAGACATTTCTCCAGTAATAAAGACTTTATGTAAATTCTAATTTTTTGTTTGTTTTTGATATTGACATCATAAAATGCTTGTACACGTTTAAAAACATGTAATGTTGACATATTAAGTCTTGAAAAAATCCTGATTAAAGCTTGACAGTTTTTAAATTTGCAGACAGCAAACCTGTCCGAAAACCTTTTTCTGTATAGTTCAGTGGCCATTTTTTGATCTAGATCTTGATCTTGACCTAGATGGACCATGACAACAAATGAAGTATTATTTCTCACTATTTCCAGCATCGCAAATCGTATAAAACAGTATTTGAAATGTTTTGGAACCATCTTGACCTCTAAATCTAAGATAGCCGCTGACGCCATATTGAAAAAAAACATACAAAATGATATCTCTGGAACCAGATGGGCCATAAAAACAAATAAAATGTAATTTCCCGTTAATTCTAGCATCACAGATCTTATAGAATGGTATTTATCATGTTTTGAGACAACCCTGTTCATAAAAATCCAAGATGGCCGCCGATGCCATAATTTGAGGAATATTAAACACTGTGCATAATATGTACCCATTTTGCTGGTTTCAGGTAATCTTTGAAGGTGTTGTGGGTTCTGGTTTTGAAGGTGACCTTGCTATAGATGATCTTGTGTATATCCTGGGACCATGCCCGGCATCAAGTGAGTATATTGCGATTTTTGTTATTGTAAATATATTTCTTGCTAATGATGTATAATAAAAGCACTTTTATTCCACATTTGTTTTGTTAGTGCAATACATTTGTCCGATATTATTATTTGTTTAATTACTATACAAATGTAATCTGTTATCATTTTTTACCATTTTTTACTTAATTTTCCATCAGTTTACTGCACATTTGAGAATGACATGTGCAGTTGGGTCCAGGAACAGCAAGCGAGTTTAGATGATTTTGATTGGATACGAGGCTATTCCAACTTCCAACCGCCCATGACTACTCCACCGTACGACCATTCAACAGGCACTGGTATTGGTAAGTTGTCCCTCTGAACTTGAAAAGTGCCCTCACTACTCCACCGTACCACCATTCAACAGGCACTGGTATCAGTAAGTTGTCCCTCTGAACTTGAAAAGTGCCCTCACTACTCCACCGTACCACCATTCAACAGGCACTGGTATCAGTAAGTTGTCCCTCTGAACTTGAAAAGTGCCCTCACTACTCCACCGTACCACCATTCAACAGGCACTGGTATCAGTAAGTTGTCCCTCTGAACTTGAAAAGTGCCCTCACTACTCTACCGTACCACCATTCAACAGGCACTGGTATCAGTAAGTTGTCCCTCTGAACTTGAAAAGTGCCCTCACTACTCCACCGTACCACCATTCAACAGGCACTGGTATCAGTAAGTTGTCCCTCTGAACTTGAAAAGTGCCCTCACTACTCCACCGTACCACCATTCAACAGGCACTGGTATCAGTAAGTTGTCCCTCTGAACTTGAAAAGTGCCCTCACTACTCCACCGTACCACCATTCAACAGGCACTGGTATCAGTAAGTTGTCCCTCTGAACTTGAAAAGTGCCCTCACTACTCCACCGTACCACCATTCAACAGGCACTGGTATCAGTAAGTTGTCCCTCTGAACTTGAAAAGTGCCCTCACTACTCCACCGTACCACCATTCAACAGGCACTGGTATCAGTAAGTTGTCCCTCTGAACTTGAAAAGTGCCCTCACTACTCCACCGTACCACCATTCAACAGGCACTGGTATCAGTAAGTTGTCCCTCTGAACTTGAAAAGTGCCCTCACTACTCCACCGTACCACCATTCAACAGGCACTGGTATCAGTAAGTTGTCCCTCTGAACTTGAAAAGTGCCCTCACTACTCTACCGTACCACCATTCAACAGGCACTGGTATCAGTAAGTTGTCCCTCTGAACTTGAAAAGTGCCCTCACTACTCCACCGTACCACCATTCAACAGGCACTGGTATCAGTAAGTTGTCCCTCTGAACTTGAAAAGTGCCCTCACTACTCCACCGTACCACCATTCAACAGGCACTGGTATCAGTAAGTTGTCCCTCTGAACTTGAAAAGTGCCCTCACTACTCCACCGTACCACCATTCAACAGGCACTGGTATCAGTAAGTTGTCCCTCTGAACTTGAAAAGTGCCCTCACTACTCCACCGTACCACCATTCAACAGGCACTGGTATCAGTAAGTTGTCCCTCTGAACTTGAAAAGTGCCCTCACTACTCCACCGTACCACCATTCAACAGGCACTGGTATCAGTAAGTTGTCCCTCTGAACTTGAAAAGTGCCCTCACTACTCCACCGTACCACCATTCAACAGGCACTGGTATCAGTAAGTTGTCCCTCTGAACTTGAAAAGTGCCCTCACTACTCCACCGTACCACCATTCAACAGGCACTGGTATCAGTAAGTTGTCCATCTGAACTTGAAAAGTGCCCTCACTACTCCACCGTACCACCATTCAACAGGCACTGGTATCAGTAAGTTGTCCCTCTGAACTTGAAAAGTGCCCTCACTACTCCACCGTACCACCATTCAACAGGCACTGGTATCAGTAAGTTGTCCCTCTGAACTTGAAAAGTGCCCTCACTACTCCACCGTACCACCATTCAACAGGCACTGGTATCAGTAAGTTATCCCTCTGAACTTGAAAAGTGCCCTCACTACTCCACCGTACCACCATTCAACAGGCACTGGTATCAGTAAGTTGTCCCTCTGAACTTGAAAAGTGCCCTCACTACTCCACCGTACCACCATTCAACAGGCACTGGTATCAGTAAGTTGTCCCTCTGAACTTGAAAAGTGCCCTCACTACTCCACCGTACCACCATTCAACAGGCACTGGTATCAGTAAGTTGTCCCTCTGAACTTGAAAAGTGCCCTCACTACTCCACCGTACCACCATTCAACAGGCACTGGTATCAGTAAGTTGTCCCTCTGAACTTGAAAAGTGCCCTCACTACTCCACCGTACCACCATTCAACAGGCACTGGTATCAGTAAGTTGTCCCTCTGAACTTGAAAAGTGCCCTCACTACTCCACCGTACCACCATTCAACAGGCACTGGTATCAGTAAGTTGTCCCTCTGAACTTGAAAAGTGCCATCACTACTCCACCGTACCACCATTCAACAGGCACTGGTAATTATAATTTGACTCCTCTGAACATTAAAACTCTACAGTCGATCAGTGCTCCAACCTTTTGAGATTAACGGTTCTGGATGAATGTTTGCTCTATTAAAGCGATCGATAAGTTTAAAGACAGCATGCATCTGTTATCATTGAGTAGGCATGAATATGAAAAGTTCATTGGTTAGTAGCTTTTTATATATATTTTCGTATCACTCGATCAGTTGAAGTCCAACTATGTGATACACAGCGTACGATTTACCCAGTGTCGCTTTGCTAAATGCTCCATACTTTGCAGAATTTGCTATACAATCTAAAAGTGTATTTTTAGATTTTTAGTTTTATACTATGCATTTCAATGTAACAGGTTATCAATTTTTAACGAACGGTTGGATTTTGACAACAATTTGCTACTCACATTTGTTCACATAAATCGATCACTGGTGATACAAGATTTCATTTCACATATATATCTTGTATTACTCAGCGCATAGTGTGTACGCAAGCGCCACATCCACAGATCGTGCATGCTACTCTGCAAGCACAATCACGCAGTATTACTGTGTGAGTCATGCTGTTGTTTTATATCTGCTTCAGGGATTTAAATTCTAAGGTGTTTTCGCACATGTTCTTCAACCTTAAATTAACCAATTTATTACTTCATGAGGCCAGGCCGTTCAGCCGATGTAAAACGACCTCAAACAAGTGATATTTTGTCGTATTGCTTGAACAAACAGGGGACAACTAATAATAATTGTCTCTCCTTATTTCTACAGGCTACATGATGTTTGCCCCACTCCAGGGCGGCATATCCAACCCTGGTGATAAAGCCATCATGTACAGCAAACCCTACACTGGCTCACCCAGTGGGTACTGCCTCAAATTCTGGTACTTCCTGTACAACGACGGAGTGGGTTCTATCGCCATCACGATCCGATCTAACGGAGGCTACAGCGCCCCCGTGTGGATGAAGAGCGGCAATCAAGGGTCGATGTGGAGATACGGGGCGGTGGTGGTGCAGTCTGATATTGAATTTGAGGTTTGTATTGGATATTGTAAAAGTGCGATTAATTGCGCGCGATTAATTTTTTGTGTTTTGCAGATTTTGAACCGTTTTCAACACATAAACCTACATGCAAAATAAATATAATTTGGTGTTATTATTTTCGTGGTAGCTCATTCGAGCGCAGAAAGCGCGAAAATATATGTAGCGCAAACATTTCCACTTGTACAGTATTTGAAAGTTTAGTTTTAATACCCATTCTTGTTTTATGAATTTTGTTTAAATACGTTTAGAGCAAAATCAATTTATTTACCATCGGCAGAATGGGTTCTGAAAGATCGGTCTTAGTGTCGGTGTGTGAAAAGCTTGGATATTTCATCTCACATCTCAGGGATCAAAAACTTGACCAGCTTTGATTAGGAGCTTCATAGACGTTATTCATGATTGGCGCACTTATATACGTCAAAAGAGGGTCATGCTATCCAACTGAGCACGCTCAGAGCAATTAGTGCTCCGAAAACGAGGCTAGTTATATGTAGCTGAGACGAGAGTGATGTAGTTTTTCAACGTGGTGAACTTTGCACTAATCATGTTCAATATTTGACCTTATTACTTTGTGAAATAAACTTGAACGTTAAAACTTGTCCGACGACGAAACCGTTAAACTTTTAACTTATATTATGAATACCCGTCGTAAAAGCTATCTCACAATTTTTATAAACTATCTATTCCACTAGTTTGAAATGAAATGTTTGCTGGTAACCGACACTATCTAGGAAAATGTAGAATATCACAGTATGTTAATCGGCGTGACATTGAGTATGTCTCCCTCTTTGACATGAAATCGCCAATTACAAATAACGTCTATTGCTCCCTTTGCTAAACCATCAGTGGTACATTGTGATAATTTGGTAACCAGAAAGTTCTTATTGATATATTGACATCATTTACATGTTTTTAACACAAAAACTCTAACGAAACTGGTCTCTGTGCCTTGTTTTTGATTCTGCAGCCAGCCTTTGAAGCCACCGTTGATGGAGCAGGGATTATAGCCATAGACGATGTGGCAGTTGACACAGGGGGTTGCCCTGATCCAGGTAAAGTATGGGAAGGGTGGGGAAGGGGGAAGAGTGGGGAAGGGGGATGGCATAGAGAAAGGGAAAGAGGTGGGGTAGGGATGAATCAGGGATCATAGCCATATAATATATGGCAGTTGACACAGGGGGTTGCCCTGATCCAGGTATAATGTGGGAAGGGTGGGGAAGGGGGAAGAGTGGGGAAGGGGGGTGGCATAGAGAAAGGGTAAGGGGTGGGGGTATGGATTAATCAGGGATCATAGCCATATAATATATGGCAGTTGACACAGGGGTTGCCCTGATCCAGGTATAGTATGGAAAAGGTGTGGAAGGGAAGGGGGAAGAGTGGGGAAGGGGGCTGGCATAGAGAAAGGATAAGGAAGGGGTAGGGATTAATCAGGGATCATAGCCATATAATATATAGCAGTTGATACAGGGGTTGCCCTAATACAGTTATGATATGAGGGGAGGGGGACAGGGAGGGGGAGAGCAAAGAGTAGGGGGTAGGGATTAATCAGGGATTATAGCCGTTGACGATGTGGCAGTTGACACAGGGGGTTGCCCTGATCCAGGTATGGTATGAGGGGGAGGGGAACGGGAGGGAAGGGGAAGGGTTGAAGGGTATATACGGGCAGGGGAAGAGAAGGGGAGAGGGGAAGGAAAGAGGAATGTAAGGGGAAGAAGAAGGAAATTGGAAAATGGAAAGGGGAAAGCGAAGTAATTCTTTTTACCAAACTGAGCTGCTTTGAAGACTTTGTCCATTTGTGATTGTGTTCTATTGCTATGATCATATTTTTACAAAAATATTATTTAACTGTATAGACGAGACCCCAAAATCATGATCTCTTAATACTCTGACACTGACCAAAATTTAGTTTTGAAAACCAAAATTAAATAAAAAATTTCCCCATAAATCCCACCTATAAAACCAGAATTGCACATCATTTTTAAAAAGTAATTTTAAAATTGAAATTGTCCACACGTTGTCAATTTTTTATTTATTTTTTAATGCTAATATATTTATGAAAGCAACAGCTACAATTATGTAATCCATTTACTTCCCCCATTTTACAGGATTCTGCGACTTTGAGTCTGGTTACTGTACCTGGACCAATAATGTGGAAGGTGATGACTTTGATTGGATACTGAGCACTGGGACTACACCATCAGGAACAACAGGACCTACCAAGGATCACACTCTAGGCACAGCTTATGGTAAGACATGAACAGGCAGCATGAAAATGATCAGGCTGTTGCCTGAAATCAGGCTGTTGCCTGAAATCAGGCTATTTTGTTCAAATTTCCGCACTTTCTGTTATTTTCAGTCCGTTTATAGCCAAATATGGTCCAATTTTACTCACTTTATCTGCTTTTCCAGGTTTTATTCTGATGTTTGAACAAATAGGGATACATTTGAAGTTGTGTAATTGATAGTACTTCAATACAATTTTTGCAAATGATGTGGGCTATGAATTATTGCTGGGGAAAACCAGTAGCAGATCCAGGGGGGGGGGGCGCAGGGGCCTGTGCCACCCAGTAAAGAGGGAGAGAGGGGAGAGAAAAGAGAAAAGGGGGAAGAGAAGGGGGAGAGAGCACAAGTATTTTCTCAAGTAAAGGGGTCTATACAACCGTCTACATGTCACAAGGTCATGGGTCGACAAAATACCACGGTTGTCGCCATGTCGCAAGGTGTCGTGTGTCGCAGTGGCGTAGCCAGAAGGGACTGTCGTGTCGGTTGAGATTGGCACTGTCGGTTCATTTGACAAGAGGAATCATGAAATTATGATGGTTAAAAGTACACAGATTGATTTTTGTTGTTGCGTGCTATGCGCGCATGTGTCCCCAAAATACAATATTTTAGGGTACAAGCTTGTTAGAGCCAAAATGGCTTTTCAATAAAATATTGGTCAAAAGTATACACCAGATAGCACAATATGGTTTCAATAATTGAAAACATTTCCAAATGTGATGGCGGCACATCCCCCCCTCATACACCCCCCAGTCTGCGCTCACCGCTTTCGTAACACTTTGGCCCGAATGTTAAAATATTTTGCCCACCCGCCGAAAAAATCATGGAGCCGCGCCTGAAAACCCATCCATCAGCAAGCAACCATAGTTATGTGTCTGTTTAATTTTCTCTCTAGGATGGTATGAATTTGTTGAAAGTAGTCGTTTCTTCCCATCCAGTGATTATGTTTGTCTTTCTAGTGAACTTTTTAGACCCATTATAACCCACCCTTGGGGAACGCCCCTCCTCCAATTAACAATTGAACAATCAAGTGTTTGTTTAATTTTCATTCATGAATAGTACACATATATTGAGAGTAGTAGCACCCCCACTCGGTGAATGTGCATTGTGATCCATTTGCAGGGCCTATGACTCGCCCTTGGGAAACACCCCTCCTCCAATTAACAATATAACAATTTTGTGTCTGTTTAATTTGCGTTCCAGGATGGTACACCTTTATTGAGAGTAGCAGCATCGCACCCGGTGCATATGCATGGCTTTCTAGTGAACATTTTGACCCATTGGTCCAGGGATGTTTTACATTCTGGTATCACATGTATGGTCCAGGTCAGTTTACCTTTTATTTGTATATTTTAAAATGTTAATAATGCTATATGTGGTCAGTGATGTATCTGCATTCTTTACACTTATTGCAGCACATAAATGTGTGCGCCTACTCAAGGTGCTGAAATACAGACACACACATAGAAAGATGAATGATACATATCGAGGATTGAGCGCCAGAAGGCCGTTACTCAAAATATGCTATTCTGAGATAATCAACTTTCAAATATTCGGGACTCATTACAATACACTGTAGCACCAGGCTTATAACTCTAATTTTAGTCAAATTAAAAGTGTTTATGAGTTATCTCTTTATGGTTCTAAACATCTAGGTTATATGGATTATTTAGGTACCAGTTCTCATTTTGCCCGAAAGTGAGTTACAGCCTTCTGGTGCTCAACCCTCGATATGTGTGCGAAAATGATGCGCCTGTAAAGTTACACCTCTGTCCAGATGAAGAGAAATAGAGTATAGTCTTTTAGGGCCTTGCCCCATGAAGGTCCTCTGTTGATGTTCTTGAAGAAGGACCTGATGTAAAGTTACACCACTGTCTAGGGGAAGATAAATATAGTATAGTCTTTAAGGGCCTTGCCCCATGAAGGTCCTCTGTTGATATTCTTGAAGAAGGACCTGATGTCACACAAACTTGCAAAAATTGAAGAACATGCATGGAAAACAAAATGGAAACTTATGTGTAGAATGTGCTATTCATAGAGACGAGCATTAGACCTTAGATATTTTGTCTGAAAGGGGAAAGCTAACCCTGATTACAGAAAAAGATTCAGTAGAGTCTTGAGGCCAGACTAATATTACACAAACTCGCAAAGGAAAAAAACAAGCCAGAATACATAATTGTAACGTGATCAAGCGGAATGAGTTGGATGTTTTGAATATTTATTTTGAGTTAAATGGAAAAAGAAGTGAAAACTTTTAATGCTTTACTTTGTTTTCTCAGTTGGTAAATTGTTTGTAACCTTAAACCTGGACGTTTGCTTTTAGTGGGGTTTGGACCATATTGTAGCATTTTCCACCTGCTTTTAAATGACGGACAAATATCAAAATTGAAAACTGCCAACATGTGACTCACTTTCGCTTGATCACATCACTTTTATACACAAGCTCAGTATATTATATCATTTACAGCTACCAACAGAGAATTATTGGTAATTTGATAAAACTTGCATAAATGTCACTATATAATCGCCAACTCTTCTTATTATAAGTCAATTTAATTCCACTATTTCAATTCCCTAGGTACTGGCACATTAAACGTGTACACGGCTGATCCACTCACTGATACCAAGGCTCTACAATGGAGCGTGAGTGGTCCTCAAGGTGATACTTGGCACATGGGACAAATAGATATAGCTAGTGCTACAGAATACCAAGTGTACATTGAAGGAGTCATTGGCGCTAATTACACCAGTGATATTGCTATTGATGACACCGAGATGATTGCTGGCACTTGTTTCCGTAAGTTTGGTTTACTAGGGTTAGGGGGTGGGGGTGGAGGCAGGGTGGTTCACAAGGGGGATACTTGGCGCGTGGGACAAATAGATATAGCTAGTGCTACCGAATACCAAGTGTACATTGAAGGAGTCATTGGCGCTAATTATACCAGTGATATTGCTATTGATGATACTGAGATGATAGCTGGCACTTGTTTCCGTAAGTTTGGTTTACTAGGTGGATTGGGGGGGGGGGGGGGGGGGGTAATTATGCTGGTGATTTTGCTTTAAACCCCTCAACAACAAAAATAGAAATGTTTATCAATCGAGCATCACTGTTCACTGTATGTAGTTCATTTGAATAGACAACAGAGTTGTTCTTTTGAACAATAAATAGTTGTGAATTTGGCACATTTTGAATGAGACCTACCCACATTCTCAAGCAGTTGGCTTCGCACTGAGACAAGTGATTGCTATGAGTGAGCAATTGTTTGAAAGAGGAACACATTAGCTTTTCATTGATATGAAACACAATATGAATATATCACAAAATATCAAAAACATTGGCAATTGAACAAAATTTCCGAACAATTTTTTGAGGAGTTTAGACGACACATTAATGAAGGTTTCTATAAGACTGGTTGTTTTCAGGAGAAAGTTTTATTGACAAGGGGCGTAGTTGGGTTGGGAGAGACTGGGAATAGCGGATGTTAGATATATAGACCAATAATAATACTAAGGTGGATGATTGGCGTGTGTCTTGATTTTATAGTTCTACAAAATTCAATATATTTTCGTCTTTCTTTTTCTTCTTCGAAATGCACAAACAGTGCGGTAATGGCAATATATAAATACAAATCTAACTCCACTTCATTAACCCTAACTCCCCAGGCGTTTTTTTAAAATTAAACTGCCACGAATCGAACCCAGGCCGCATGCGTGCAAGTCTGATGCTCTACCGACTGAGCTACACGGGTGTGGTTAAAAAAACTTAAGTTTTTTTCACAAGTTGAACGCGGCGCTGAGATTGGGACAAGATTGATGGGACCGCCGCGCGGTACAAGATTGTAGCACTGTCAGGTTTTGTAAGTTCCAGGAAGGTTATAGGGTTAATACAGTGCTATTTTATGGAGAATTGTATAAATAAATACCCACATGTTATCTCTGTTTACAAATAGGTGTCGGTCTAAACTGTACATTCGAAAATGGACTGTGTGGCTGGATGCAGGTCGCCAAACCTAAAGACAATTTTGATTGGATACGACAGAATGGCAGCACAGGAAGTATAACAACAGGACCCTCATATGATCACACACTTGGACCAGGTTTGTACCATCACGTTTTGATCAGTTATGTTTTTTAGCTTTAATTTTCTTGAATAATCTAAGGAACATGTTTGTCAATTCCATTTTAAAAACAATTAGATAGCCATGCCGAGACCACCCCCTAATTTAATGAATAAAATATGGATTTTTAAATTAAATATAATTACTGGCATCTTTGTACTCATTTCTGACAAAGAAAATTTATAGGTACTAACCCATCAATCGTTATATATTTTGATTGAAAGAGGACAATTTTCTTGATCCCATTTCTTCGGAATTGTAATAGAAATTGAGAAATTTGAGAATTTTTTTAATGCTGACATTTTGGATTTTGTTGAAATTTGCTGAAAATTCACCAAATGTTCCCGAATTGTTTGACCCCACCTAAAACAAACCACAAACATACCAAAAACAAACAACAAAGCCCTACCAACTAACCCTACCTAAGAGGTCCGTTTGCCCGAAGATCAGGGTGTTTGTTTTTGGCTTTTGGCACCTGACCTCCACGCTGTAAAGTTATGTCTCCATTAAGACCTTCCTTGTTGGAGACGATATATTTTGCACAAAGTTTAATCAAAAATCCTATTACCAATATATTTGTTTTTCCCCTATCAGGGTACTACATCTACATTGAGACCTCCAGCTACCAGGAAGGCCAATTTGCCCGCATTGCTTCCCCCTACGAAGAGGCTACCACAGGGGCTGGTATATGCCTGTCATTCTGGTATCATATGTACGGCTACACAGTAGGGTATCTTAACGTCTACCTCAAGGAAGATAACGTGGAGACGTTGATATGGACACGTTATCAGACGCAGGGTAATCAGTGGCTGAAAGGGACCAAGACTATCAATTCAGGCACTACATGGGAGGTTAGTAATAGGCTAGACTGGGTCCCCTTGTCCCTCTATATGTATAAGAACGTTGATATGGACACGATATCAGACGCAGGGTAATCAATGGCTGAAAGGGACCAAGACTATCAATTCAGGCACCACATGGGAGGTTAGTAATAGGCTAGACTGGGTCCCTCTGTCCCTCTATATGTTGGGACATTTGTATGGACACGATCTCAGACTTGGGGTAATCAATGGCTGAAAGGGACCAAGGCTATCAATTCAGGCACTACATAGCAGGTTAGTAGTTTGCTAGACTAGGTCCCCATGTCCCTCTATATATAGGGACGTTGATATGGACAAGTCTGACTCAGGGCAATCAGTGGCTGAAAGGGACCAAGACTATCAATTCAGGTACCACATTGGAGGTTAGTAATAGGCTAGACTAGGTCCCCATGTCCCTCTGTATGCAGAGACGTTGATATGGACTCGGTATCAGACTCAGGGTAATCAGTGGCTAAAAGGGACCAAGACTATCAATTCGGGCACCACATGGGAGTTAAGAGCCGGACTCAATCTATACTGGGTCTCCGTGGCCCTCTGTATGTAGGGAAATAAGATAATAAATTTCTAAAAGAGACCGAGACTATCATAGTCAGTCAGACATTACATGATAGGTAAGAACTGGCTCAAGCTAGACTGAGTCTATGTGGCCCTCTGTATGTAGGGATATTAATCTGGGCACAATATAAGACACAGGGTAATGAGTGGCTGAAAAGGACCAAGACTATCAAGTCAGACACTACATGGCAAGTTAGTGTTTTGCTAGACTAGGTCCCTGTGTCCCTCTATATGTTGTGACATTAATCTGGACATGATCTCAGACTCAGGGTAATCAATGGCTGAAAGGGACCAAGACTATCAATTCAGACACCACATGGGAGGTAAGAGCCAGACTCAAGCTATACTGGGTCTATGTGGTCCTCTGTATGTATAGAAATAAAATAATCAATTTCTAAAAAAGACCAAGACTATCATAGTCAGTCAGACACTACATGGCAAGTTAGAACTGACTCAAGCTAGACTGAGTCCCTGTGTCCCTTTATAGGTAGGGGAATAAATCTGGACATGGTATCAGACACTGGTTAATCAGTGGCTGAAAGGGACCAAGACTATCAAATCAGGCACTACCTGGCAGGTTAGTAATTTGGTAGACTGGGTCCCTGTGTCCCTCTATATGCAGGGCACAATATCAGGACAAGGTATCAGACACAGACATTTCAGTGGACAAACAATTCTACATGGGATGTTAGTAGTGGGCAAGACTAGTCTCAAAAAGTGGTGAAAAAGCCTTGTTAATTGTTCAGTAAAATTACACAGAGTCAAGTAATTCATGTTTGATGTATCATTATTATAGGGTAGAGTAATTGAGTAGTATGACAATACAAATTTTGAACACTTTCCCAATACAAATCTTGAACACTTTCCACACGGCTATTAGTTTGACCATATACAAAAAAAAAAAAAATTAGAAAGTGGTCCCAACTTTCAAAGTCTATCTCAAGGATTACTTTAATGCATTTCTCATGGTGATTCCAAATATGGTGATGTGATTCAATAATTTTGACATTTTTGAAACATTTTGTGAACATTTGGAACTGTCGTCTGCAGACAACTGCCGCGTGGAAAGTGTTAAGTAAAAAATACCTAAACGCCACTAGTTTGAGTCTTTTAATTATTTCTTTTCTTTCCTAGCTCATATTTGAAGGCGTTAAAGGGGGAAGCTACACAGGTGACATAGCACTGGATGATATAATCTTCTATGATGGAGCATGTCCGCCAACAAGTAAGAGAGGACTTTTATGTAAAAATATATATTTTCATGATACACTAATTTGAAAAGGGTTTAAACCATACAATAATTTGGATTGGACACGGTGTAGACCATTTCAAATCAATCAAAAAGTTTTCCGAAAATATGACTGCGACTTGCCGGATGACTCGGAGTTATCACAGACCAACTCTGAAACATGCGTAGCACCTGACTCTAGGTACGCCTATGGAACGGATGTGATAGTGTTATTTTAACATCTGTGTAAGAGTTTTAAAATATGTCTATTTGTTGGATGTATAAATCCTGTATAAATGTTTTTTACTATGTTAAGGATAGCAAACAGCCACATTATACAGAAATATAGCTATATCCATGAGGAAAATATTTTAGGCGAAAACCATACGTCATCACTCACTCCTAAAGCTAAAAATGTAGTCTGAATGGTAGCTACCCGTGTGAAATCATTTAAAACTCTGGAATATTGTCTGTGAACTTTCTTGTGCTTTCACGGTATCTCGTAGCTACAATATATACTTTATTCCCAATTCATTCCATTGCACTAAGAGGGTTTTAAAATTTTCTGATGCAAGAGAGAGAGAAGGGGGGGGGGGGGGGGGGCAAGGGGGGAGAGGGCTGATTTCCATGGGACTCTTATTTATGGAATTACTGTTTGATATTATTCCATTGAAAACAAAAAATGTAATCAGAAAAATTGGTGCACTTATTTGTGGGAAAAGAACAAGCAATTTGTTGGTGAAGGGAAATTTGATCAGAAACTTTTACTGTAAAAGTGGAAATGCTTAATCTTCATTTAGTTTCACGCTTTTCGCACTAAAATCAGCAAGCGCGAAAATAAAAAAACACCAAAATATATTCATTTTGTATGTAGGTAGGAAGCTAAAAATCGTGAAAATAAAAATGCAGCAAAATCGTTCAAATGTGCGAAACGCGAACATTTACATACGCGAACATTTACACTTTTACTGTAACTGTCAATCAGTATTTGCTAACTTCTAACCAACTAGGAAAGCAGACTACAATCATAAGATAACTCAAAATGTTATCCTCCTAAATTTATCACACCACAGAGGAGTGTGACTTTGAGACCGGTCTATGCCAGTGGTCGCAAGAAAAAGATGACGATGACTTTGATTGGGAGCTGGGACAGAACGGTACGGTCACGGAAGGCACCGGACCAAGATTTGATCATACCACAGGAACAGAAATAGGTATGTTGTGAGTTCTAATAAATGCCCCTACCTGCCATTTTCACTTAAAAACTAAAAATGTTAATTTGAAATGCACTGTCTTTGCCCAATTTCAAATCACTATTTTTTACCAAGTTAAATACATTTAACTGCAAGAAACCCAAACGATATTTTTAATGGAATATTCACATCTTGTCCCACTCAAACCTCCAATAATGTTTTGCTCAAAATTCACTTGTACATCAACTCCTTTCCGTAAATATCAAGCCCTTAGAATGTGCATCAAAATAATATACTTATTATTATCAGAAAGACATTTTTATGATGGATATGTTTATTTTCGGTTATTTTATTTTATATTTCCCTATTTTTACTGTCAGAGTGTTTAAGGGCACACCAGTAGCGTTTACAAAAAAGAAGAAGAAGATAATCATTATGTCCATTGATTTGTTTAAACTCCTCATTGACAAAATAATCAATAACATTAATATATGATTTGACTTTTGCTTAATTCATTGACTTCCAGGTACGTTCGCATTCACCCGTACCTCCTCGCCACGCCAGCAAGGTGACATAGCCCGCATTGCCAGTAACACCTACATGGACACTGACGGGGAATGTCTGCGATTCTGGTATCACATGTATGGAGATGACGTCGGCACTCTCAGGGTACGCGCCTATGATACGGTGACGGGGATCGACAGCAAAGCATTGTGGTCAGAGTCAGGTACAGTGTTTCTATTTGTTTTTCTTTAGTTTATGGATATAGTTTTCCCGGCCGTCTGTTGTGCTAGTTCTAAAACTTGCATTTTATGTTCATTCCTAAAAAGAACCATTTAAATGAGGATCATTTTTCCTATTCCATATTTGCTCTGCGTCAGTGCTAAGCCACCTGCTTGAGTATATGAGAATGTCTCAATATGAGTGTGCCAAAATTACCAATAATTTTGTGCTCTAAAATCAATAGAGCATCTCTGTACACTGGAGTTGTCAATATAACACTTAATTCTTTGGAGGCTCAAAGTGCTTACAAAGATACAAATAACATAAGTTCACATAATAATATAAAGGTCAAGATTTGATGGCGAACGAATATGTCTTGAGTTGCCTTCTTGAAGGCAATAACAGAAACAGGCTACCAAATAAATATAGGTAGATCAGTCGATAAACTTGGGATGCACAAACAGTAAAAGTCCAGCTTTACCAGCTGTAACTCTTGTTATAGGAAACTCAAGAAATAAGATGATCCAATTAAGTGTCTATTTGGAACATACAATTCGAAACAGTTGGATAGATAGATTGGTGCAAGTCCGTATAATGACTTATAACAGATGTTACAGTTGTTCTTTTGAGCCCAAAGTACTGGTGATTTTGGCAGATTCAGTTTGAGACCTCCCCATATTCTCACCAAGTGGATGAGCACTGAAGCAAGTGATTGCTACACATTTGGTATCGCTGCTAAGAGGGACACATCAGCTTTCCATCGATATGAATATGTTAAGAAATATCTGAATAATTTTGAGGAGTTTATTTATTTGCATACATTAATGTTTATAAATTCATGTACACAGGTCATCAAGATGATGTGTGGAGGTTTGCTCAGACTACCGTTGCAGCCGCTCATCCATACAACCTGATATTTGAATCAGAAGTGGGTTCGAATCCCCTAGGGGATATGGCTATTGATGATGTGGAGATCCTCACTCAGAAATGTTCACGAGCTGGTAAGTCATCGATATGTGTATACAATTTATGTTTCGATCAATAATGGATTGAAAAAATATTTTCAAAAATGTGGTATTGCAAACCAATGAGAGGCTTTGGATTGTGATTAGGCCAACAAAAAAATGTTTGGTTGCCCTCCGTGACCGACCGAAAAAACACGAAAAAAAGGGTCGAGTTTTTTTAAAATTTATTTTTAAAAATATTTTTTAAGTCAGAAAATTTCATAATTTTGGACATGTTTTGTCCCAAAGATGTAGAAATACATTCTATGAAATGTTTTGAAGTCCAATTTATCAAATGTAAGTAAAAAATATTGCGTTTATACATTCCATGTATAAATTGCACTTTTTGTTAAAGCCCGGTATAGGGAATTATAAAATAAAAAAACCTACCTACCGACCGACCCACAATTTTTTTCTCTCTGGAGGCAACCAAACATTTTTTTGTTGTTGGCCTTATTGCGATTTGTATGTGACAAAACCAGGGGTAAATTATATTGAGCCAAACTTATAGGGGAACAGTTGTTTAATCTCACCCACCATTTCCTACCTGTAGTTCTTTTGTATATACCGTATCACCGTTGCAGTGTGTTACTATGCCTTAATAGAGTAACACGTTGCTCTTTTATTCTGTACATATACCCTGTATGAATACAATAAAAGTCTATTTTTTCTACTTGATAAAGACAAGTTTTACCTGGTCGAAACGTTGTGTGTTTTCCTTTTTCTTCTTCGTATTTTCCTTTCCTTTTGGTGTCTTTTGTAACTGCTTTATATTGTTTCCCCTGCCATTGCAGTCAGGCTGGTGATTTACACCTATGCTTATTTAGGATGATTTCATAAACAACTTCAAATTATAATTTGAGTTATTTTCACACATGCTCTGTGCCTGAAATGGGCAATGATTTTATGAGTTTCAAGAGAGATAATTTTTGTCAAACTTGGAATCTATATCATTTAATATACAAATAAGTCAATAATTGTGGTCAGAAATGTCGCATTTTTACAATCCAAAATTCCTAAGAAAGCTAAATATATGTAGATGGTAGAATCATTAGCACTTTGTCCAATAACAATGGCATTCATAGGTAAATAAATGCACCGTTCCCGGTGTAAATCTTTCTGGGACACCCTGTACTTATGTTGTAACTTTTTTGATGTTGTAACTTTTTTGTTGTTGTTTGATTCCAGATTTTTATCCATCCATGTTTCATGCTTTTGCTTTTCTTTTCTTCGTCAGGTTATTGCGACTTTGAGCAAGACATGTGTAGCTGGACCAATGAAGCCGTCAGGGATAAGATTGATTGGCTACGTACACAGGGAGGTACAGATAGCGTGGATACGGGACCGTCTAATGACCACACTACAGGCACACCGCTAGGTAAGCTTACAGAGTAGTCCAATATAATTTATTATACTGTCAAACCTGAAATTTTCACAATCTGCGAAAATTATACCACGCGAAAATATTGCTTTCAACATTCATACAGTGCATCCAGAAGGTCACCCGTGAAAAAAAGAAATTCGCGAACTGTCTTATGATATCAAAATGCGCGAAAATATATGTACGCGAAAATATTGGCTTTTATGGTAGTAAACAGATGGGTCAAATGTTCATGAGGTGATCACATGGTAACCCAGATGTTGGTTCTCTGCTTTTCATGGTTCTTACCTTTATGGCAAAAGGATTATCTTATAAGTACTTTCCTAATGATATACTTCCTTTTAACATGGATTGTGTTAAATTGGCTCAATAATCCTCACTTACGAAAAGGTTGCAACTTGTAAAGACACTAAAAGTAATATACTGCCTTTTACCACTACATGATTTATGGAGAAAAAAGCTAACTTTGATCATGTTAAAAGGAAGTATACTGTTAAAAAACCACATATAAGATACATTCTTTTGCCATAAAAGGGCTGCTATAGGGGATAACATTAACAGTGACAATAAAAGTGACATTAAAGCCCATACCTATTGAAGAGCATCAACATGTAATAGATAAACTTTTGTTGCTCGGCAGCCATAGTGGTTAGGAATCGGGAGAAACAAACCTTGAACTAATCCTACTACAAGCTGTTTATGTTTCAATATAGCTGTGTCATCCACCCAATTTAATGTTAGGCCAAAACAAAATAATTGACTTGCCCTTACAGGGAGCTGAGTCTGGGTCGGACGGTCGATTTTTTTAATTTTAAATTCTTAAATTTAAACAGGGAGATACTACACAAAAACACGTTTTAAAGATTTTTTTTTGATTTTTTTTTGTTGTTTGATTTTTTTAAATTTTGTTTTTTAAACAAGCAGATACTACTCAAAAACATGTTATCATCTTTCTTTGTTGTTATATGCTTCTTTCAATGTTTTTTTTAATTTTTTTTAAATATATATATTTTTTTTTTACTTTGGAAAAAAAAAGCGACCCTAATTTCCGAAAATGTGGGTCTGTCGGAAAGGGCAAGTCAACTTTTTTCTTTTTTGGCCTTGGGATACTTGATTCAGAATATCCCATTTCTCCTTAATCTAAAACATTTATGTACGCTTGAATCATGATTATGAAGTATATTGTTTTGATATGTTTTTGGTTTGATTGTGGATTGTTTTTTTCTTAATTTTCAGGTTATTACATATTTGTTGAGATGTCGTCAGGCGGCATGAGACCTGGTGATGGAGCATGGCTTGTCAGTGAACATCTAGATCCTAGGACAGAGGGATGCTTGTTCTTTTGGTATCACATGTACGGCAGTGGTAAGTAAAAGATTCTGGTCTAGAACTTGGGATCATTGGTTCTCAGATGATCTGGACTGACTCTTGTATGATCTGGTCTCAGACCAAGGGATGGTGTATGGCTAGTCAGTGAACATCTGGATCCAAGGACAGAGGAATGCTTGTTCTTTTGGTATCACATGTACGGCAGTGGTAAGTAAAAGATTCTGGTCTGAGATTTGGGAAGATCTGGTTACAGACCTGGGGATGATCTGGTCTCAGACCCAGGGATGGGGTATGGTTAGTCAGTGACCATCTGGATCCAAGGACAGGGGAATGTTTGTTCTTTTGGTATCACATGTATGGCAGTGGTAAGTAAAATAATCTGGTCTGAGACTTTGGATGATCTGGTCTTGGACCTGGGGATGATCTGGACTGACCCAGGGATGATCTGGTCTCAGACCCAGGGATGGTGTATGGCTAGTCAGTGAACATCTGGATCCAAGGACAGAGGAATGCTTGTTCTTTTGGTATCACATGTATGGCGGTGGTAAATAAAATAATATGGTCTGAGATGGGGCATGGCTAGTCAGTGAACATTTGGATCCAAGGACAGAGGGATATTTATTATTTTAGTATCACATGTACGGTGGTTGTAAGTAAACATTTCTGGTCTGAGACTCTGAAATGATCTGGACTCAAGTCTCTAGAATTATCTGTTCTCAGACTAGGGGTTGGGGGGGGGGGGGTAATCTGGTCTAAGGGTAATATGGTCTAAGGCTGGGGGATGGTGGTGGGTTGATGCTTGGTTTATTAGTGAACACCTGGATCCTAGGCCAGAGGGATGCCTATTCTGTAGGAATCTAATGTATGGTAATGGTAAGTAAACAAATTTGGTCTCAAACTTAAAATGATCCAATGATCTTGGTCTGAGAACCAGGGATGATCTTGGTCTGAGAACCAGGGATGATCCAGTCTGAAACCTAGGGATTATCTGGTCTAAAACCTAGGGATTATCTGGTCTGATACCTAGGGAGTATCTGGTCTGAAATCCAGGGATTATAGAAAATGAATCAGTGCAGCACATTCCTATACCAATTAAAATGTGGGTTCATCACCCACTACACTCTTTATTGATCTTAACACTTTCCATGCAGCTATAGTTTTACCATATACAAAACAGATTTTTCAGAAACCTTTCCCAACTTTCAAAGTCTATCTCATGAATTACTGAACCAATACTAGGCATGTGTGTACTTATTTCAATGCATTTCACATGGTGAATCCAAATATGGTAATGAAATTCAATAATTTTGACATTTTTGGCACATTTTGTGAAATTTTGGAATGTCGTCTACAGACGCCTCCTGCCGCGTGGAAAGTGCCAAGTTGATAATTCCTGAAACAAAGGTGATTCTTAAATCAGAATTCTTGTATCTTGCACAGGTGTTGGTGAACTCAACGTTCATTTCCTTTATCCCGACGGCAGCACGGAACTCAAATGGACCATGTCCCGTAACCAAGGCGATGTGTGGCGACAGGGATATCTGGATCTAGTCAGTACATCGGATTTCCAGGTACAGTAATAGAGCTCAATTTTATATTTATCATAGGTGGCTACTTAATCAAGTTTTCTCAAAAATGTTGCTGATCTTCCAATTTCTATGATTTTATTTTCAGAGTCAAACTCCATATTTAAAACTCAAATGAACAGTCAAGTCCCACTCACATTCCTGATTTCCCATCTAAGGCAATACTCTTGTATTTTATTATTTGTATCTTTTAAAATATTATTGATTTTTGAGGGGGGTTATGGTGGTGTGCATTTTTACACAGAACTATAGTTTATGATCACGGGTCAAACAATCTTTACATATCAGTAACCGCACTACTGTGCAATAGACTTTTGTAGTCTGTAGTAGACAAGGGCCAGTCTACGTTATTTCCTTTGGTCAAGGGGTAGTGCTTTGGAATAGGTTCTATTAGAGCCAAATTTATAGTAGGCCAGTGGCAACCTACGTTTAGAGCTCTTTTTAGAGCCATCAAGGGGCAGTCCAACTGAATGGCTCTTTTTAGAGCCACCAATCTTTCACAAGTAGGAAAGGGGGCACAAATCATCGGGCAAGGTGCAGCCCACAATTTCAAAATTAAAATGTTCAGCAAAAACCAACAAAATGTACACATGATATATTTGATTTATTACCTCCAACAGATTGTCATGGAAAGCATGGTGCTGGAGAACGAAACGGATGCTGATAGTTTGGTATTTTATTATTCCATTTCAGAAATGTAGTTCTGTTTTGTGGTCACATGGTTTTCATTTGGTGACGGAATCGACCATTTTGTGTTTGTGTTTGTGTCATTTGATGTATACTTTTCAGTCAAGTTCATCACTATTGTAATATTAATATCGTCCCGATTTCCCTTTTGTACATCTGGTGTTATGATGTTTTGTTTTGTATTAGTATGCATCAGTTATACCATGAAAGTACTAGACCTGGAAGTCTCCTACATAACACCTTCTTAATAGCGATTATATTTCTAAAGATATAATGATCCCCGCCGATTGGAATCAATGGTTTTTATTAACTATGGCAGATGTGTTGTTGCTCATTTATTTGATGGTTGAATGAATTTTCGAATTTAGGAAATAAAAGGTTGATTCAAACTTCAAGGCTATACACATGATTCTGTCCTGCGCATTGGTGAAATCGTAGATCCTTATCAAGTGCATGCTGGTCGGTGCTCAATGGGTGCATGTGGAGTAAATTAGGAAAGCGACAAAGGCCTTCTTATCGCCTTGGGGTATGAATAGACGTTACAAGCCATTTTTATTCAATCTGGCTGTTTTTGGATCGTTTTTTTAAAAATCATGTTATCATGTTATCCCCCATGGTGCAAACATATCTTTGGTCTGTTGGTCTCATTAATGTTACAAAAGTATGATATTAGTTTTTCAAATATGCCTGGAATTGGTGAATGTGTAATTTAACGTTGTCAACTAAATTGAGGATTTCTCTATTCGCATGTTCATATTGAGCTTAGTTTCTGTCAACTGTATCTACAGTATATACTGACTTCACATTTAAGACGCATGTTGGGCTTCTTGGTTTTATTACCCAATTGAGTAATAAATGTTGAGTGACAAGTATGAATCTGACTTTGATCAGAGCGCTGACCAGCTTCCAGGTCTAGTACTTTCAAGGTTATACTTACACTTAACTTGTTATTGTTCTAGATACTTTCTTAGATCAGCAGTCAACATTAACCCACTCTCTTTATATTAATTTGATCATAATGTAATAAATCTAACAAACATGCGTAATGTTTTCATTGATATTATCCACCATTTAGTTTGAGATGTAACCATTCATATTTCTTTGTACAGGATGTCCCAAAGGTTACTGTAGTTTAATCAGTTCCAAATTGGCGAGAAATATTCGGGTTTTATCGCTCTGCGCGCAAAAGTAATCCAGGCGTACACACGCTATTTGGGCATGCTCAAGCGTCACACGTACGATGACACTGTGTCATGTTGCGCCATGTGAGCGTTTTGAGTGCCCACGCTATTCTGAATTCATTCGCTGCTGTAAACAGGTTCGCCAATTTTGGAGCTGACTGAACTTATTTAGTATAGTCATTTTTGAGACACCCTGTATAAGCAATATGAAATAAATGTACATTGTATTGTGTTTCCAGTGGTAATATGTGTAATGTCTCAATGCACGATGCCATATATATCTGGGTGAGTGCAATTAGATTAATAGCACTGTTGTATGGATTTTCCCTAAAACTGTGCGATTTTTGTTGTTGAGAATTAGAAATTTTAAAACTTTTTCAAAAAAATTCAAAAATGTTTCAAACATTTTCACTTTTTTTTTTGAAAATGTTTTCAAAATATTTGTTTAAAAAATCTTAAATTTGAAAATATGTGTTGTTCAGGCTCATAGAACAGGGTTCTTTTTCCTTGAAAGTTTTGGAAAATGGAACCAAATTCTCAGTGTTGGGCTATTTTTACATCACACAAATTATTTAACAAAGAGTAAAACATGCTGCAAAGAACATGTGCATGCATAAACAGAACATGTCTAACTCTATGCCTTCAATATTGTGGCGGAAGCCATCACGTTTAACAATGGGATTTGAACCAGCAGAGGGTGGAGGTCTCTCTCCAGAACCTGAATTTGATGAAAGTCCTAACTTCTCTGTGTGACTTTGTCTTCCAGATTGTGTTGGAGTCTACTTACCTAACATGGTCAGGTGACGTAGCTTTGGATGATTTAGACATTGAGCCTCTTTCATGCAAGAGTCCTACTAGTCAACCTATGACAACCATGCCTGCTATAAGTAAGTATAATGTAGACTATGTCTCACAGGCCCTCTATATAACCAAGGAGGGTGACGTAGCTGTTGATAATTTAGACATAGAGCCTCTGGCATGCAAGAGTCCCACTAGTCAACATATGACAACTATGCCTGCTATTAGTAAGTACAATCTAGACTGTGTTTCACAGGCCCTCTATATAACCTAGGAGGGTGACATAGCTTTGGATGATTTAGACATTGAACCTCTGGCATGCAAGAGTCCTACTAACATATCGGTGACAACCGGTTACTAAGGCCATGTCAATATTTGAGAGATTACCTCAATCAAAAAGAAGCAGAAGGCATTCCAGTGGAACAGGTTGCTGATTCGAATGTCACAAAACAAATGAAACAAGAACTGTAAGCAAACTGTCATTCCTGAGTGGTTCTGTATATTATAGGTGTCACACCACTAAATAATTTCCCTATACTTTATGTGCTTAAGAGATCAAATTAAAGTCCGGTTTCCCCAGCTATCGAGCAGCTGGTTTGTTGAAATCATTGTTTTCTTTGAAGATACTGATGTCTTCTATAAATAAAACACTATTTTTTTTGGGGGGGGGTTGACCTGCATTTTTCCCACTTTTGGACATCAAAGACTAGTCCACTCTCCAAATCGCTGTCTGCTAGCTATGTTTGGTGCATTTGCTCTAGAAGAGGTATAAAAAAAAAGTAGTGTCAAATCTTATCAGAGAAAATGTCAGGGTTATTTGGTTAAATATTGAAGTTATAGTCTACAAATCACAAATAACACAAATTTCTTTCATATTAAGAGCACTCTATACCTTTTCTGTACATTCAAATTAACAGTTAAAGGAGGGGTCTATTTTGAATTATAAACACTGATGGGGATGGCCACTAGCACAAATTTATTTGGTGGTGTGGGATCTACAGGGATGTTTTCCTTAATCTCTAATTCGCGCTGGAGCGCTCAAACGAGATTAAGGTAATTCCTGTTTAGCTCGCGCCTTATGCGCAAATGACCTTAGAAGAAGAGCACCGTTCGCCTCGACGAACACAGATACCCTATCCATATCGAAGAAGAGCACCGTTCGCCTCGACGAGCACAGACTAACACGCGACTGAGGGCGCCCCGTATAACGACCGTCACTCCAGTAAGTACCGGTCGGAACCGTGTACCAGTGATAACTCCGAATAAAAAGTAATAACGTGTAAACAACTTACCAACAGGCGCCCTATACCATCACTCAACTCACTCACCTCATCCTATATGATGATATTCCGACTAAACCTTACCTCTGCTGAAACAAAAAACTTCAGAATAAACTTTTAGAATCACATAAATCATAAATAAACTAGTGCGTGTAGTCGTGCCGACGAGACAACGATCAATGGCTTAACCTGTGTTAGCACACCCTGTATAAACACGCCCTCTACTTGAACAGTTTGCATATATTATGCAAATCAGGCCCTCGGCCAAAAGGAATTGTCCATTACTGACCGTCATAATGAATGCCTACAGTTAGCTTCTGAGAGGAAAAATTAAGATGCCACACCTATAACAACTGTCTTATTTACCTATTTTCATCACAGACCTGGACTGTACCTTCGAAGATGGATTCTGTGAATTTGCCCAGATGCAAGACGATGAGTTTGATTGGACAAGACAGAAAGGTAGCACTGACACTACATCTACTGGGCCGGCGTTCGATCATACTACTGGAAATGGTAAGGAAGAACAAATTGTTTTCTCATCATATATAGCAAGCATGTGCAACCTTTTCTACCACCCGGGCCTCATTGTGATTTTAAGATCCATTCACGGGCCGCAGTGATTGTCAAACATTCCAAAACACGTCCGGAGGAGGGGTGATACTCGCTTTTGCTGCTCCAAGCTCCATTTTAACCAGGGATTTTAACACACAATCACGCCTCTAGTTATATTTACTAATTGCAGCGCATCACCTATTAATTATAAGGTAGCACACCACTAAAATCAATCTGCCTTTTGTGTAACCTAGGGAGTTCCGGTTAAACTGGCCACATCAATGGGAATTTGGGGATTGCTTCGCGGGCCGCAGATTAGAGGCGGGCGGGCCGCAGGTTGCACACGCTTGATATATGTACAAAAATAGTGATATAAAACTCTATTTTAGACCACTAAATTTTGAAATGGGACCTTTTATTAGAGTGAATTTTGCTTGAAGATCATGATTACTTTTCTCACTAAAAAGTGCAAACAATTTTTTTCCAACGATTTTCCAAACAACTGCCCTGATGAGACTACATATCCGACGAGTTTGGAAATGTCACCGTAATTGCTCGCTCTTTTTCCTATAAAAAACACAAATTTGAAAGATCTCTCAAAATTTACATGGATGATATGTACATTTTATAGTAAGTGTGCATGGAGGTGATGTCCTTTTAATCATAATTAATGACAAATCCTAGGCATTTACACAATTGTTCTTATTTTCAAGTCTTTTAAATTTAGGATTTTGTCATGCATATTTCGCCATGCTAGTTTAGCAACACTTCTTTAGGGTAGGGGCATCCTATCTAGTGTAGTGCACTCTCATATTTTAGTTAGGTAGCATTTTTTTGCATCAGGGCTGACATCCTTTTTTGATCTTGCAGGTGCAGACTCCAAAGTATTTTGAGTTACATGAGGGATATTATGATGCACAGTTCAGAATTTAAAAAAATGAAATGGATGGCATTAGTGGCATTATTTAATGTACCCGTTTTTTTTAACTTGCATGGACAAATAGTTCAAAAGAGCGAAGCTATGGCAAAGTGAGAGCATGCATTATTCCAAAATAATTTAAGCGGAGTTCCTTAAATCAATGTATATTCTTACATATCCACAGGATATTACATCTATATCGAGACCGATAATCCAAGAATACCAGGCGACCGCGCTCGCCTCATCGCGCCAAAACAGAACCCCACAGGAGGGCGCTGTTTGACCTTCTGGTATCACATGTACGGACCGCACATCGACCGTCTCAATGTGTACTTACGTCAGACTCTTGATGAACTGATATTTACAAGATACGGATCACAGGGTAATCAGTGGATGAAGGGAGAGATGGAGATTCAAACTAGTTCACCATGGTCGGTAAGTTTTAGACTGAGTCTCCACATCCCTCTATTGATAAACTGATTTTTACGAAGCCTGGATCTCAAGGTAATCAGGTGATGAAAAGCAAGATGGCTATTCAGACAAGTTCACCATATGGTCAATACATTTTATTTTGTAAGAAAAGGTCAAATCTGTGAAAAAGTAAATGAGGAATCCATGCAAAAGGTTAAGCCTATTACATCCATGTATAAGGCTTTTAACGGTACAGTAAAACTGTGTATTGAATATTGTTCAACCAAAGTACCAGGATGCGACCAATATTCTAAAAATATTGCCTTTCAATATTTTCTAATCTCGTACCCAACTTGTGCATTCAATTAGTGTGCAGATGGTGAATATTACTATTTCTATGGGTATAAGTTATTATATGAATAATAATAATAACATTGAAAGGCTTGTTTTCTGGCGATACAATAATATATTGCACTTAATTGCTATAGAAATATTTCACTTGTCTCCGATTAGTGCAATATTTTTTATAGCTCATGCAATATATTCTTGTACTACCCTCAAAGCTATTCAATGTTATATAAATATGTATTTTCATAAAAAGTGTTTTATTTGATAATAAGCTCTACTTAACTAAGTATTGAGCACTATCTGACTAATAATTGATAATCACGTTTTATATTTTCATTCATATAGAAATAATTCATACTAATATTTCAAAACATCTTTTTGTTTGATTACCAGGCTATCTTTGAGGCTAAAGTAGGCTACAATAACTTTGGTGACATCGCGTTGGATGATATCATATTGGAGGACGGACCATGTCAAACACCAAGTAAGTCCACATGTTGGTATATCATATTAATTATGCAAATACCCATAGATGTTGGTACCAATGTTTTAGTTTTAAAATATAACATAAATTGTAAAATATTGTTACATAACGTCGCTATTCTTTCAAAACCTCGTATCTCCAAAAACAATTATTTTGAATTAGGATGAAAAAAAGAAAGTTGGAGATACGAGGTTTTGAAAGAATAGAAACGAAAAAACTGCCATAAACCAGTCCGTATATCAATTCAAGCCATTTGCAATAAAATCTCACCTGTAGTTCACACATTTGCTGCGAAATATCAAGAAAGTTGGAAGTTTCCCCTCAGCACATGGTCAGCACTTGTGTTTCAAAACCTCGTATACCTACGAGGTTTTGAAACACAGGTGCTGAAAAAGCCAAATTTGTCTGCCTTCTGATTGGCTGTGACAAATAAAAACATTACCATCATTTGCATAATGTCTCTGACATCATGATAAACACAAAAAATCAATTTCGAGGTAAGTTGGAGATACGAGGTTTTAAAAGAATAGCGACGATAACTTTGATCAATAGCAAACCTGATCTTTATTTTGGTAAGCTTTATTACAGACAAATGTTCGTAGATAACCTTGAACAAAACCTTGAATGGAAGCTTATTTCAATTGGGGTCCAGGGTCCATTGTACCCTAATTGATTGGGACATTCAGGGAACCACCTCACTCTTTTCAAAACTCACGGTATTTTCATAAATCAGTATGTCTCTCTGTATATGAAAGTGTCAACATGATGTTCCCTCAAACGACACGGTGCTTTCATGAATCACTTGCTTTGTTTCCAGATTATCCATGGAACAAGCATATTCCCAGACTTTTATACATAGATGTGATCAATTTAATTCAGAAGTATTCAAATTTAGAGTAACCATTTCAAATCGTTGTGGAAGTGATCCAACAAGGATCTGAACCAGGCACCTACTTCATGATGTATTCAATATTCAACATAGTTTGTATGGCCATGTGACGTAAGCTGAACCTGTACTCAACTTACTATAATATAACTAAACCTAAGGTAAAAATATGTCAAATGTATGATTTATTCAACTGTATTTTCAGCCTTCTGTAACTTTGAGGTGGACTTCTGCGATTGGACGCAAGACCCCATATCGGATGACTTTGATTGGTCCAGAGGCAAAGGTGGCACGCCCTCGGATGGCACGGGCCCAGAGAACGACCATTCTACAGGCACATCGGAAGGTACTTGATAGTAGACAAACATTCAATTGTAATATATTGTCATATAAAATAATCAATGATACTGCACCCTCATATTTGAATGATTTACTTTTGTATAATGATGTTAATATACTTACAATTTACGCAGAAGTAGGTATAATGTTATTATTCCTAAACCTAAAACCAAATATAAAATATGCAGTTTTTCTTATAGGGGTGGAACAAACTTGACCAAAATATTCAAGTCTCCCCCAACATCTTAAATGAATGTGTCAGTTGTAATTATCCATATCTATATATTCAATTTTGTAATTTCGTTTTATTATGAATGAATCCAAAGGTTATCTTATATCGATGAAATTGTTTTTGAATTTCTTTTTGACAAAAGAAATTACACTTTTGCATAGTGCATGTGTAAAGGCCCATCTTTCATTTGATCATAATCAACGTAGACTTAACCCAAGTCTTCCCAAATAACTCCCAATTTGTATCTCTTCACTTCCTTCCAGGTTACTTTGCCTTCATCGAGACAGACTCGCCCCGCGTACAAGGTGACACGGCACGCATGCTTAGCCCAGTCTACCCAGAGACTACGTCTGAGTGCATACAGATATGGTACCACATGTATGGCGCTGGCATAGGGACATTTAATGTTTTTACGTACGATCTGATATCCGGGGAATACAGTGATATCCTGTTCACCAAATCAGGTAAGAAATCAAAGCTAATAATTGGGTATAATTTGTGACCCAACGTGAGTAAATGAGGCACAACAAGGGAAATATGAATATTGAGTTATTGATATCATGATAATATGTATATGTCACGGGACATTTTGGTACCAAAGTCAATGTCACATTCACATTCCAAACCAAAGTTACAGATGATTGAAAAACACACCATCAGATACAAATTGTCAATATATGGGCGCTTAAAACTTTGGGTTTGTTAAAAAATCAATGGGGTCAATGAAAATTAAATACCTCAACATTTAGTCTAACTCTTTATTTTCATGAATTTGAGTCTTTGGTTGGACAGAAGATGTATATACAAATTTGACATATTCTGACGTTGTGCCACATTCGTGCTCTTAAATCAAATTAGCTATTGCCACATTGTGCCTCATTTATTTATGTTGGGTCACAATTATGCAGAGGTCACTTAATGTGCTTACGCACTTAGGCTAAGACAAAAAGAACACGGTTCGGTGGGCCTGAGCAGCCCATATGTTTTCCAATTTGTTGACAAATTTGACAAATGTTGTCAAAATGTTCACATGACAAAAATGCCTGACTGACTGGTTCAATGTGAGAGGTCCAAAAATCTCTCTGTATAAAAAAGTGAAAGAACAAATCTGGTATCTGCATAGCTGATCAAAGTACAGGGTGTTCCAAAAGTTTCAATACCATTTTAAAGCTTTTTTTTATCTCTAGTAAGATAATTTGTATTATTAAGTGGAAAACATATTTCGATAAAAAAACCTGTAGAATTATTTTGATACCATTCCCCCCCTAGACTATCTCCACCAGTCCCCCAACGTCGGCCCGCATTATCCTTTGTGCGCATGCGTTGGCCTTGTTGAGGGGACTGGCTCCATTACCGTTTTTTTCGTGCCGGACTTTGGTGTGGTGTTTCTCCACACCGATTATCCGCGTACTTTTAACATCCGCGTACTTTTGTATTGTAATACGCACAGACTGACAAACAGTAAGTAAGCATCGTCCAGCTATCGGCTCTTGAGGAAATACATGAGTAATAAAAGCCGTTTTACCACCAATACAGATTAACGAAATTATAATTTCGTAATTTCGTGAAAATATCGTTCAGAGAACCGATAATTATGATAATTTATACGATGACCGCCCCGTAGGCGTGTCGACATGGATGGTTTCACGAACATTTGTATACCGCGGGACTGTCAAATCTCCAAACATTTTTAAACACTTGACTTTGTTTATACTCAAATGTGGTTTAACTTATCGTGCTATCAGCATTAAAAGAAGCTTTGATTCAAGTTTTTGGACATATTTCAGGTAGGTATTTTGGTTAATTTATATTCCGTCACCCGTCATGAAGTAGGTCTACACAGGCTACAACAACAATACAATACATGTACAATATAAATAACATAACATACAGCTGATACAGCGAGTGATGCATTTCAGCATTTGTTGTGAAATTGTGGCGTGGGAAATTAGTTTACACATTTATTATAAAGACCGAAAAAGATAACTTTCGGCATGTTTGATTTGTGTTTGAAATTGAATGGATTGTTTGCAGTTCTCAGGCGAGTCAACAGTTGTCATCATGACAAAAACAACAACAAACGGGACGATCAAATCATAAAAAAAAATGACATCCAACCACCATACTACTACTACTATTTTATATGGTCTACTATAATGACTAATTAATACTTTAATCAATTAATTAATCTTTTGTGAGAAAGTTTCAACAATTTTACGTTGGATACCTTGTATGTCATGTTGAGTATAGAGGTATTAGGCATGTGTATCCTGAGATTGCAGTCTTGCTTCTCGGATTTGATTTTTAATTTGTTGATCACCAAACGGACACAATAAAATCAAACTGCAAAACCGTACTATTAGGTACCTACTATTAGCCTAAAAAGTAATTGATTCATAAATAGTGTAACAGCCTTTTTATATATAATTATAATTAATGTAGGACTGCAGTGTACTAGGCTTTATAATTAATGCAGGACTGCAGTGTACTAGCTGTAGGCTTTTAAATATAAGCTAGATGGGTCACGATAAAGAAAATGAACTAGTAAAAAATTAATAGGGTAGGCCTTATTTGTCATTCTTTAATTCTGGAATGATGTAGGCCTAGGCTATCATGGTTCAGACAGTTCCAAATTGTCGAAACCTGTTTAGCCTACAGCAGCCAATGAATTCAAACCAGCTTTGCATGCAACATACTCGCATGGCACAATATCCCGGGGAATGTCGCAGTGTCATTATATGTGTGACGCTTGCGTATGCCAAAAGTGCGCTTATTTACGCCTATACGCTTGGATCACTTTTGCGCAATGTCGCAATGTCATTGAATGTGTGACGCTTGTGTTTGCCAAAATCGCCCTTATTTACGCCTGTACGCTCGGATTACTTTTGCGCAATGTCGCAATGTCATTGAATGTGTGACGCTTGTGTTTACCAAAATCGCGCTTATTTACGCCTATACACTCGGATTACTTTTGCGCAATGTCGCAATGTCATTGAATGTGTGACGCTATAGCGGCTTGCATTTACCAAAATCGCGCTTATTTACGCCTATACACTCGGATTACTTTTGCGCAATGTCGCAATGTCATTGAATGTGTGACGCTATAGCGGCTTGCATTTACCAAAATCGTGCTTATTTATGCTTATACGCTTGGATTACTTTTGCGCAATGTCGCAATGTCATTGAATGTGTGACGCTTGCGTTTACCAAAATCGCGCTTATTTACACCTATACGCTCGGATTACTTTTGCTCAATGTCGCAATGTCATTGAATGTGTGACGCTTGCGTTTACCAAAATCGCGCTTATTTACACCTATACGCTCGGATTACTTTTGCTCAATGTCGCAATGTCATTGAATGTGTGACGCTTGTGTTTACCAAAATCGCCCTTATTACGCCTATACGCTCGGATGACTTTTGCGCAATGTCATTGAATGTGTGACGCTTGTGTTTACCAAAATCGCGCTTATTTACGCCTATACACTCGGATTACTTTTGCGCAATGTCGCAATGTCATTGAATGTGTGACGCTTGCGTTTACCAAAATCGCGCTTATTTACGCCTATACGCTCGGATTACTTTTGCTCAATGTCGCAATGTCATTGAATGTGTGATGCTTGCGTATGCCAAAATCGCAACATTTGCGCACCTACGCGTATGCATCTTCCGTCTTTCAACGCTCGTGTGTATGCACCAACGTCTAGCACTAACGAATGGGTTTGCTGTAGGCCTATGTTGTAGTATTTGCGTTCATGCATTTATTGAATGAACTCTTGACCTCAACATTGCATACATTATACATCAATAGTCATGGGCGATATACATAAATCAATGATACCATAACAGCCTACTAGGCCTAGGCCCTAAAATGGTGTTGATTGTTTTATCTATGCATCTCACTCTACATACTCTATTTGGCCATCACGAGACAGTGATGTAACTGCGCATTCTACTAATTGCAGCAAATAACACGAGCGCTGTTGTATAATACGGAAGATACATACGCATGCGTAAAAGCTGTGTCTGTTAAGTTACGTCGCCTGCTGTCCAGAGGAAGCCAAATAGAGTATAGTGTTCATGACATCTTTTGAACAGTACATGCAGAGCATCACATGATCTCACTCTGATAGACCATGAAACATGCACCTTTTGCACACTAATGCACTTATCAATTGCATCCCTGGCCCCATGCGGGGACTACCCAAACGTACAAAAACGTTGCCCGGCTATTCGGGGGCGTGTACCGGGGACATACAAAGGTGCCCCGGCTAGCCGGGGCATGTAGCGGGGACGTACATCACTGAAAAAATAAGGCGGGAATTGGCCGGGCACTAGGGTATACAAATGTATATCTCGGGCATAGCCTGGGGTGTACACATACATAGTGGGACGTATGCTAATAAGACGGTACACAAAATGTATACACAGGGACAGTAGCCGGAGTGTACACTTTGTCCCGGCTGCGATATTATTTACCATAAACAACATACCTTGACTGAATAAAGCGTATAGTATACATGTACATGATGAAACTGATAGTACATGCATACAGCGTTTGGCCAAAAAAAGTCGCGTCCCGGCTAGGGGGGGGGGGGGGGGGGGGGGGCTGGGACTATACGCCGCTGTACACTTTGTCCCGGTTATGGCCGGGACTGTAGCAAGGACGTACACAAAATGGTGCCCCGCCTGCGGGGACCGTACACATGGACATCACATCGGCAATTTGTACATCCCGGACTAATACCACTATCCCCGGGCCGGGGATGCAATTGATAAGTGCATAATAGTAATAAGATAACTTCTGGCACCGCTGTGTATAAATGCTGCGTCAATCTATAGTTAACCCTCTGACGTCATTGTGCAGCATTGATTGAGCAGAATTAATTATCTTTATTAATTTTCTATGAATTACTCATCTTGTCTTGTTTTGGAATTGACCTGACATTCTGACCATGGATCCTGAGACTCAATTATTTGAGCAAAGACATGAGTGCCAACTTGTTTCACGTTTGTCCTTGACTTGGCTGGGAGCCTGGGACACATGATTTGTGGCACAAGATGTTGAAGAAAAAAGGGATTCTTGCACTTACAGGATACCGCACGCGCACTGGACGGACAACAAAACTCCAAATCCTGCTGATAAAATTTGCAAAGCTATATTAGGCCAAATAAAAAACTAGTTTCTCGTACACTGTACAGACGAATACAACGTCGTTTCTCGTCCTAACTTTTGAAGAAAAAAAGGAGGATGAGGGCACTTTTTTGAAATTATTTTTAGTAAACATATTAAAACAATCCCCAGTGGCAGTACCAGCGTTGTATTGCATGATTGGTTGCAAAACTTGAAGAGCATGAGGCTTGTTTTATTTGTTGGTTGGGGGGGGGGGGGGTTAACACCAAACCAGCCGGGTAATTGAAGACATGCAGTGGTGGGGTATACTAAAGGAACTCCGCCTTGATCCTTTATATCATGATATATAAGCCTAGGATTTTAGGATAGGTTAACTGAAAGCAGGGAGGAGGAGGTGTAAATACTAATAGTATTATAACATCTCTCTGCTGAAAGTATGCAAAATAAAAATAAAATGGCAAAATCTTCAAAAAAAAGGAAGCAGTAGGGGACGTGAAACATGTTATTTTTTATTTGGCCTAATGAACGGTCACTATACGAAACATTTTTATAATCCATCGCGGTGTCATGCATGCTTCTATACCGGGCTTCTATATTTTCCAAAGAGAGAAATTACCATACATTTTATTGATAAATCGACGAGAGATATTATCAGATTAATACCAACAAACCTGCTCAACAACACCAATACATTTCCGTAAGTGGACAAAATAAGTTCCGAATATATAGAATGTTTTGCCCATGATGAATGAGAACGTTCGTTCGTATTTGATCAACTCTTCACACACAACAACATTGTCATTTTATGACAACAAACCAAGCCTGCAACAAACACATGTTAATTGAGTGATTCCCGCTCGCTAAGCAAGACCAGCGGCGGCTGTGCGTGTACAGGTTGCGCATCTTGAAATTAAACGCGCGTGATAACACAATGGTCGCGGAGGTCGCAGTGTAATACGATCAGGCGCATATCGCGCAGAACCGCAAAAACCCCGGCACCGTTCGCGCTGCTTGTTCTTCAGTCTTCAACACAGCACAGCTTCGCGTCCGTGCGCCATGTTAGGAGACTGAGGGATTCAGTCTAATTCCCCCCCCCAAAGGCACCTTAATACATATTTTGTTCGTAAAGCACTGCACATATTTTTAATTGCAATTTGTTTCTTTCAGGTGATCATTTTACCGAATGGCGCTACACTCAGGTGACTGTGTCAGCAGCACACAAATACCAGATTGTGTTGGAGGCTATCGTAGGGGACAATTACCAAGGGGATATAGCTGTGGACGATTTGAAACTGGTCACTGGAAAATGTGACAGACCAGGTAAGGTTTTTTCCCCTTCTTTTTTCCATGTTGTTTGGGGGTGTGGTGGGGGTGTAAGAGGCAAGTTTTAGATTGTCCTGCGCATTGGAGGGATTTGTAGTAGCTATATAGCTGTGTATGGGTATGGTTTGAAACTGGTCACTTGAGATTTGACAGACCAGGTAAGGGGATGGTCATTATTATTATTATTTTCGGGAGGTGGCAAGTAGTACAGGTAGGGGTTGGTCATTGTTTGCTTGGGGGCAATGAGGGAGGGGGGGGGGGGGGGGCAAGAATAGTTTACCAGATTGTACTGGAGGGAATTTTATAGTCCAAAGATATAACTGTGGAAGGTTTGAAACTGGTTACTTTGTAATATGACATAATTGGTAAGGAGTTGGTAAATATTTATTTGAGGAAATACTGGTATGTACCAGTGTTGAACATATTTTTGGGTCTAATAATAACCAGTATTACATTTCTATGGATGTTATGAGACAGGTCACTGGAAAATATGAACAGACCAGGGACCAGGAAAAGAGTTGGTACCCACCAGATAGATTGTATTGGGTATTCAAAATATTTTAAACCAATATCTCATTCATTATATTTCTATTTTCCTTTGACATTTTCAGGTTTCTGTGATTTTGAGACAAGCACCTGTGGCTGGACCAACGAGCCGAATTTTGATAACTGGGATTGGCTGCGTAATGCCGGTGGCACACCGAGTCAGTTCACGGGACCAGAGAATGATCACACCACAGATTCCGATACAGGTAAAATACTGTAAAACCAGAAATGTTAAAATAGCGTGCATTTTAAGGTCGCTAATTACGCAAGGAGCGCTTGCTCGCAAAAATGTCATGTCACAAATATTTCCAATCTACCTTGTACCAGTGCATTGCAAAATAACACAATGTAACTCCAGTTTACATGCGAAATATTCATGCCGTGAATTAGGCCAGTATTGGTGATTCGTGAAATTTTAAACTCGCAAACATTTCTAGTTTTACAGGCTGGGTTTGTAAAGAAGAAAAAAAATCTGTAATTAAAAAAGAAAAATATCAAAAGCTGCAAATTTAGACCCATAGAAAATTTAGAAATTGTTGAGATTTAAAAAATAAAATAAAATAATGGATGGTATTTGTTGACAAAAATGTATAAATGACCAGCTGCCCGTACTTCAAAGTTAAGTTCACTTTGTGAATAGTTAGAATAGAGTTTTCCAGTTAGAACCAAGTTTTCCAGTTGGAACCGAGTTTTCCAAGTTGGAACCAAGTTTTCCAGTTGGAACAGGGTTTTATCAGTTGGAACCAAGGTTTTCAGTTAGAACAGCATTTCCAGTTGGAACCAAGTTTTCCATTCCAGTTGGAACAGCATTTCCAGTTGGAACAGAATTTTCCAGTTGGAACCAAGTTTTTCAGTTGGAACAGCATTTCCAGTAAGAACAAAGTTTTCCAGTTGGAACAGAGTTTTCTCTGGTTGCTTTATAACTCTGATTCTCGTAATCTCTTACAGGCTACTACATGTACTATGAGACATCTTTTAACGGCATGTACAAGGGAGATAACGCCATCTTATACAGCGAACATCTAGAGGCGTCGCAGGAGATTTGTCTGAACTTCTGGTATCACATGTATGGAACTGGTAGGTATTGATTTACAAAATGGATTCTCTTGTGGTTTGGTTGTCATGGATGTTTTTGTCGGCAATAGATTTTGTCTCCCCCTGATTGTCGATCAAACATCTTTTTTTTTATGAAAGAAAACATTTAAAACACAAAAAGCAAAAAACACAATTATTTTATGCAATTTCCATGCAACAAGTGTGCTGATTATCATACTTTTAATAGAAGTGAAAAAATATGAACTATTTGGTGCCGTTATGCACTCTTTTGTTGCAGTTTTCCCTCGTGCAATACGTTCTGATCATTGGCCATTTAAAAATATGGTTTGTTTTTAATTCTAATCTCTGTTACTGTTTACTTATGGGTTTTTTAATGCGTAAACGTGGTTGTATTTGGCTTTGGTACTCTTTTGATTCTTTTGTTGTTCTCTCACTAATGTAATGGCGCTCTTAAAGTGTGTGTGTTCTTCTTATTATTAGTTTATAAACACATTTTACGGTGTAATATTCATTTTCTAGTCCAAAAGTTGGGTTGTTCTTTCGTTTAATATGAATAAAACTTAGTTAATGCTGATATTGGATTCTGGTTTGGTTTCTGAGTAATGGTTTGGATTAAGCTTAGGGCTAGAGTTATGCTTAATGTTAACACTTTCCACTCAGCAGGCGTCTGCAGACGACATTCCAAAATTTCACAAAATGTTTCAAAAATGTCATTACAATATTTGGAATCACCATGTGAAATGCATTGAAATAAGTACAAATATGCCTAGTTTTAGATCAGTAATCCTTGAGATAGACCTTGAAAGTCAGGAAAGGTTTCTGAAACATCTGTTTTGTATATCGAGGGCTCATAAACACAAAGCCTCATGAGATTTTGGTATCACAATTTTCAGAAAGAAATTCTCTTTCCAGTAACACACAGCCTTAGGCCAAAAAAATTAAATTGTAATTTTGTCCTCGACTGCCCGCTTGTCAGATTTAGGGCCGCTCCGATATTTTCTTCTTTTTTTTTTTTTTTTTTAAAAAACAGTTTAAATGGCATTAAATATCAAATTAAGTGTTTATAACATATATGTGCGACTCTTAGAGTGATTACAAATTCTTGTTGGCTGAACTTTGAGCTTCCGATGGTATAAGAAAATAAAAAATAAATTAAAAAAATCCGCCCGTCCACCCCTCCTCTCTGAAAGCTGTGATGGACATACACAACCCCTTTCAAAGTTATAGCCATTATCCCAATGCCTCATCTCCATCTCCCCAGTGTGTTTACAAATCTTCAATAGTCTTTTTCTCAAAATGGTCAAAATGGAGATAAGGCCTTGTGTTTCTGAGCCCTCGATATGGTAACATAATAGCCGCGTGGAAAGTGTTGAGGTTTCTTACTTACTCCTATATTTTGTGCATACTCTTACACATAAGAATTGCCAAACCATGTGATTACTGAACCAACTTGTAACTGGCTTTCTCTCAACAACAAAAGTGTTAAACATTGACAAAAGATTCCATTTTTTTTAAATTAAAATAAAATCACAAATTAAAAAAATATGGATCAGCATTTTTTCTTGCCTAATTCTGTTTGTCTGTCTGTCGGTCTGTCTGTCTGTACTTGCAGGTATTGGAACCCTGAAGGTTTGGACCCAGGATATTGCTAAGATGTGGACTCTGTTACTGGTCATCTCGGATGACCAAGGCAATGTGTGGAAAAATGCTCAGCTGGATATTACGGCCTCTAGGGAGTACTGGGTATGTATCATTGCTATATTGCGTGATAAAAGAATTCGAAAGTCAACTTTGGGTAATTAGGGAGCAGCTATGGTCAGTGGCATAGCTAGGTTTTTTCATATTTGGGTGTGTGGGGGGTGGGGTGGGGCAAAAATTCGAAGTAAATCGACAATGACATTACCAGGCTGCCAACATTTGAGAGAATTGCCGCCGAGTCAGATACTTGAGAGTGGGAGTCGGGGGTTGACGTGGTGTCCCCCAAACCGGCGTAAAAGATAAAAAATTGAGATCGATAAACCGGCAGTGCCAATCTCAACCAACACGACTTGAATATTAGGGGTGGGGTGGGGCAATCATCCCCGACCCACCTTCTGGCTACGCCATTGGCTGTGGTATTGTTTTGTTCCGCCGTTTTTGAGCCTAGACCACCCCTTTCCCATTGTTTTCTGAGACAAATATTTGCCTATTATGAAGTATGAATTTCAGTAAAAATTGTGATTTTACTAACTGTATTGGCTCAATTATTTTTTGACAACGTAAAAAACCAGTTTTAGGTCAAAAAAATTCAAAATTGCAACAAAATCATCGAAAGACAATTCTCTAGGAGAGTTTTAAAATACCCTCAAAATTGCATATATTTGGGGTTAACACACCTGATCACCAATCCCCTAACAAATTCTCATCATTTCTACAGGTGATGTTTGAAGGTACCCGTGGTCAGGACGAATCTGGAGATATCGCCCTCGATGATGTCGACTTGGAGCTGTTACGTTGTAACCAGCAACCGACGTCTAACCCTCTCACAACAAGAGCTGTGGGTCCACCCACTCATGGTATGTACAGTCCAATTAATGTGATAAAAGTCACAGAAACCTCACTTGATAAAATTGATAACAGTCCTGCTAATTTGCTCAGGGAATGATATTACGTTGTAACCAGCAACCGACGTCTAACCTTCTCACAACAAGAGCTGTGGGTTCCCCCACTCATGGTATGTACAGTCCTCAAAAAAGTAACAATACTAATTAATGTGATAAAGTCACAGACACCTCACTTGATAAAACTGACAACAGTCCTGCTAATTTGCACATGGAATGATATTACGTTGTAACCAGCAACCAACGTCTAACCCTCTCACAACAAGAGCTGTGGGTCCTCCCACTCATGGTATGTATCCAAAGGAGATTTTAAAGACATCATCACAATGCATTGCGTTTTTGCAAAATACCCTAATTCTGGTCTCCAATTTTTCTCGGTTCCCATAGACATATGCGCACAATCATAGCTCCATAGCGCGGTCATCGTTGGAGCTCTAGGGTTCTAGTTTACATCGATGAATTAATTAGTTATCAGTGTTCCTTTTTCTTATTTCTAAAACTTAAGAGCTCGACAAATGCATTGTGTGAAAAAAAAATAGTTGGCTGGCGTTCGCGCAATGCATTGTGGGAAGTCCTTACAAATCTTCTTGGTATGTATGTATATATCCCCAGCATTTGTATGTAGCATAACCCTCTTTTAGGCTATATCTATCTACCAATGTAACACCTGTTTTTGGCCACTGCGACTAATTATCTGATTGATTGAGGATGTCACCATGCACCAGATAAGCAGTGTCGGCGGAGGCACCAGAATTTAGGGGAGTCAGGGACAATTTGGGGGGGGGGCGGGATGTGGAAATATTTAATACACATGTTCTATGGGAGATTTTTTGGGGACGGCCCCCGTTACCAAAGAAAATGACCACTCCCTTATAATAATTGCTTCTTTATATTCCTAGTGCCTGGCATATATGACTGTGACTTTGAGCGTAATTTCTGTAGCTGGGCCCAAGACCAAGCAGACGATTTCAACTGGCGTCGTCAGCAGGGAGTTATGTCATCCCCAGGGACAGGACCTCAAGTAGATCATACAACAAATAGCATATATGGTATGTATTAAACAAAGAGTAATCAGGATAAGCAAGAAAAAATTGTTGCTTTGATATTTCTGGTTTGTGCGTTACAGTGGATAATACACTGGACTCGGAATACAGAGGTTATGTACGGATTGAGATCGCTGTAGTCAAGGTGTTGTGCGTTTGAGTGAAGTATTTAACAACGCTGTACGGTGCGACTGATTCACTCGCATAGGCGAGCATTTTTTTTCTGATGCGACCACTTTTTCAAACCTAAGCGCGAGTGGCGATAAAATATTTAAGCTTTCAGTCGCCAGCACCAAATACTTTGCCAAGCTAAAAGCCTTGTCAATAAATCTGTATCCGTTTCAAAAAACACAGTTCCAAATACGTATTTGTATAGGCAAGCGAGGTTCTCACACGAGGCTATTAAATAAACCTAAATTGGCGCAAATTCCCACTCATTCCCACGCTGGCATTTAATAAATGAAGCTCGTAATTAGAGACACGGTTCAAAAGGTCAACTTAATACTACGCATACTGTAATACGTGGAGGCGATGACCTGTGAATCATGCCGTAAGGCGCATTGCCATTGCACAACTCCCTGGGCTGCCGAAAACTGGTTCTGTGAGAGATGTCATGTGCGATCGCGATGTGAAAGGTATACAGATATGAAACGATTGCAGAATAAAATAAGACTGATTTGCGCCCGGGATTTGCGATTCAAATGATACATTTTGATGGCGATCTTTTTATGTATGAATCCATTTTTTATTTTAAATTGTTGATCTTTCAACCAGACGCACGCATCGCATCCCAGGTACAATTTGTCGGACCATGGACTTATTAGAATAAGTCCATGGTCGGACAGAAAAAGCAGGAAATGCTGGCGCCAAATCTTTTTTACTTGGGAGCCAAATTTGGGCTCCTATTTTTTAAAACTTAGGAGCCAGTGGCTCCACAATTCGATTTTGCACCGTACAGGGTTGTATTTAACCTCGGTTAACTCCTCTCTACTCGGGTGAATGAACATCACCATTTTTCAGTGTTCAGAAGATAACGATAACAGACGGAGGAGGTATAGCAATTATCTGAAAAAGTGGCACAACCCATTTTTTAAAACCTGTGATTGATCAAGTATTTCGTTGGATTGGAAAGAGCAATTTTTGTCAAATCTAACTGCATTTGAAAGCCAACTAGATAATCTACTAGTTTATATAAACATTAATACCAAATACTGAATGTTTGATGGAAGTAATGACGTTTGAACATGTGCACCATTTTGTATGGGACACCCTGTATATATTGTGGTCCAATTCCATATATCATTATGTCATTTTCGTTTGCCCTTTCTGAAGCCAGCAGTGATATTTGTGTAAAGCCCTTACAGAATGTTTTCTTATTGGACGCTTAAAAATGTGTTTTATTATTATCATCATTATTACATGGCTTGCACGTCGGCAATTAAAGGCATATTATGTGATCTTTTCCAGAGAGCGCCCTCTATTCATTATTTTTTTTAGAAAGTAGATTTTCTTGCAGATTTACATTTCCGATCATAAATCATACATACATTCCAAGTTACAGAGCGATACGATTCCTAATTACCTCAAAATCATGGTTTTAGAGTGAATTTAGAGTGAAAAATATAAAGTGTCGGGATTCCAACAGTTTATTTTCACTCTAAAACCATGATTTTGAAGTAATTAAGAATCGTATCGCCCTGTAACTTGGAATGTATGCATGATTTATGATCAGAAATGTAAATCTGCAAGAAAATCTGCTTTCTATTTTTTTTTCGATGTTGAGGGCGTACCCTGGAAAGATCACATAATATACGTTTAAATTGTCTAATTTAACATTATTCTGAAAGAAGGAAAAAAAAATTGTTAAAAAAATAATTTGTATTTATATCTAGCCTTACCCCTTCTTTTCCCTCAAAGGCTGGTACATGTACATAGACGCGAGCGATAAGGTGGACGGTGACTCTGCCACCCTACTATCAGAGAGTATGACAGGAGACAAGTGTGTCTCGTGGTGGTACCATATGTACGGCACAAACGTCAACGATCTTAACGTCTACAAGATTACTGGGACGACTAGGACAAAAGAGTGGAGGCGAAATGGCAATCAGGGAACGGATTGGATGTATGGGCAGGTGTTTGTCTCGGGCACATTTACAGTAAGTCATCTGGGTGTTTTTTGTTTTTGTTTTATGGTTTTCTTTTGTATTTTGTTGTTGTATTGTAATTGACTGGTGAGATTGGATTGTGGTCTTTCTCTATTTTCATATGCTACAAAGGGGAAAGCCCCATTGAGGTCACTTGGGATATTCCTTGGTACAGTAAAAGTGACAACTTTTGCTCGATTAATCTTCCGCGCTTTGTCGATTTTGAATCTATGACAAACACATTTGTTTTGAGTGTTTTTAAATTCGCGATTTGTAGCTTTATCACATAGACCTATACGCAAAAGTTATACATTAATGTGTTATTATCTTCACGGTAGGTAGCGTAAAAAGCGCAAAAATAAATGTGCACATAAGGCGACGGACCCCCTCTGTGTTCTTCGGGCAAACGAACCTCCCAGGTAGGTTCTGTCGGTTGGGCTTTTTTTATTGTTTTTGTTTACTACCAGGCTGTCTTTTGAGAATCGCCAAAGAGATAGAAATTTGAGAGTGAGGGGAACTTCAGGAGGGCAGGAGGGACATGGCGTTCCCCCAAAGCGGCGCAAAGAATTTTGGCTAATTTTCAGCAATATTCACAAAATTTGTTAACACATTTAAAAAAACCATTTTTATGGCCTAAAGGCCAATCAACCTTCATTAACCCCTATGCATATTCATTGACCCCTATGCATATTCATTTCCTTTACAGATGGGTATAGAGGGTGTGGTGGGTGCAGACTGGGATGGCGATATTGCAGTAGATGATGTTGTTGTGTATGATGGACAATGCCCACCATTAGGTGAGTAGAGCACCCCTCCCGGGGGTGAGGGGGGAGGAGGGGGGGGGGGGGCACATTTACATTGAAAACCAAAATGTACAGCGCTTTTCTTGCCTCGTCATCTGTTATTTTAAATTAGGGTAAACTTTCTCACTGTCGCGACTCAATGATGAAACCAAGCTTTTTAGTTTGTATACACAGTTTTTCAAAAAAGGGGCATTTTATAAATACCAAAAACCAATGAAAATGTGGTGGTACAGTACAACAGATATGTAATTCTTGCATATTGGGTCACTAATTGTATCGTTGGTTGTAGACATGGCTATTGTTTTACCACATGTATAGAACAGATCTTTCAGAAACCCTTTCCAACTTTCAAAGTCTATCTCAATGATTACAGAACCAATACTAGGCATTTTTGTACATAATTTAATGCATTTCTCTTAGTGATTCCAAATATGGTGATGAAATTTAATAATTTTGAAATTTTTGAAACATTTTGTGAAATTTTGGAACTGTCGTCAGACGACTGCCGTTTGAAAAGGGTTAGCATCCCTGTTATCAAGTTTTAGAAATGTCATCCTTGTAAATTTAACTACTTTTTGTAACTTCTGTCTTAAATTTAGTAACCCGATTCATCATTTTTTGAAGACAAACCTATAAGCATAGATTTTTACTCATCTACAGGGAATATATCGCATTTCAAATCCAAACTATGGCCCAAACAAATTTGTTTGTTGCCAAACAAACAAATTTGTTTGTTTGTTGCGAGCAACAAATTTGTTTGTTGCCCGCAAGTGCCAAAAAATCAAGTCGGTCGGTCGATTTTCCTTTTTTTTTGTGCCCTTTTTGCTGACAATTATTACTGACCGACCGTGGGTCATATCAAGACAATATTGGTAAATGTCAATTTGACTAATGTTTCTAGTGTAATAATAATTTATAATATATTCAAGCAGATAAAACACACACCTAAACAAAATAAATAAATAAATAAATAATTGTGACCCTAATATTTGAGATTTTAGGTCTGTCGGCAATACAATTTATTTTTGTGCCTAATATAATTTATGTCTTTCAACAGACTATTGTGATTTTGAGCATGGAGAGGACCTATGCGGCTACATACAAGATTCATCGGATGACTTTGACTGGTTGCTAGGCTCAGGAGCCACGGTGACACCAGGAACCGGGCCACCTTATGACCACACATACCAATCAGCGGAAGGTAAGAGGCATTATGGGTAACTGATTGCATGATGGGACATAAGGATATGTATGACCCAACTTTTGGGGCATTTTGCCAATTTGTTTTGTTGCTTAGTTGGTGTTTTCACATAAAATCTTTACAAGTTGACACAGACATATGTTCAATGTTCTAATTATATGGGGCGGGGGGGGGGGGGGGGGGAGGAGGGAGGGAGGTTATATTGCCACTTAGCAACATGATGCCAACAATGATGTGGATATGGGAGCTACCATTCTTGGCGATATGAAACCATTTGGGTTCAGGTTAGGGTTAGTTTCAGGGTTAGGGTTAAGATTAGAGTTACAGTTATGGTAATAGGTTGGGATCAGGGTTTGAATTAGGGTAAGGGTTAGGGTTAGGAATGGAGTTACGCCAATGGAATGAAATAACATGGTTTGCGTCAGCTGCCTGTGTCAAAATAATGCCTGCATCAAAAAATTCATTATTTTGTATGATTTCATTATTTGATATTTTATGCTGAAGAAATTAAAACTCTCGTACCAAGATTGATTTAATACATCAAGAACAATCACAAAACAAGTCTTCTACCGTCTGTACTTGCCTATAATCTCAATCCCAGCTGATTTTGAGGTCCATATCTGAGCGCTTAACTTTCGAAACTCTAGTAGCGAGTCTCCTCATCAGAGCGAAGCGCTCCGATATGGACCTCTCTAGGGAAAGACTAAATTCTAATCATGTTTATCAACCTAGAGTACCAAGTAGTTTCAAATCATTAATAACACTTGCTCTCATTATGTTTATTCAATTACAAGGTCACTACTTGTACATCGAGGCCACGGGTAACAGTTGGAATGACAGAGCACGTCTGATCTCACCCTCTTACCCGGCGACCTTTGGCCAGTGTCTGCGATTCTGGTATTACATGTATGGCTCTACCCTGGGCACACTCAGCGTGTATGTAGAGACTAACGGGGATTACGGATCGCCTGTTTGGTCCAAGAATAGTGGAGGCGGCAACCTTTGGAGAGTTGTTGAAATCAATGTGGCAACTGGATATGATTACAGGGTATGTATGGACCAAATAATACTAACTAAACTCTAGAAGTTGCACTGACCCCTCAATCCAAAATATGACGCGAAATGATATTGTGACATTCCACGTTAATTAAAAATGCAACACAAGCCCTTATAATAATAATAATAATAATGGCATTTATAATGCGCCGTCAATCTAGGTAAAACTATTCCGAGGCGCAAACATATAAAACAAAAATACAAATTAACATGAAAAATACATAAACAAGGATGATGTGCATATACACAAGCCCTTGCGCACGAAGCTATGCTGCGTTGTGCCATGCATTAGTGGGCAAGGCTGTGCCGGATTAAAAATATTCTTAAAGCACGCCCCATCGTAGTCTGTTAGTGCTTGGCCTGTGGTATGGACATTCATTTCAAGAATTTTATCCTCAATACTTTAAAAATAAAAATAATTATAGGAGTAATTGGCAGAACATTTATGGTAGATATGTCAGGATTTTTAATTGAATTTTGTACAGCGTCTTGAATTTGGTATGATTTGTCACAGGTAATTGTTTGGGGTCAATCATTTTCAACCTTTTAGTGAAATATAATTTTTAAATTCTTTAATTGTGATTGAAACAAATTATCCTACCTTTTTTTAAGGAGTTTACATAGAATTGCCCTTCAGGCATTACGTATTCTGTACAATATATAAATGTGATGCAGCACATCAAAATTAGGGACTTTCTAGATGATGTCAATTTTGAGTTCATTATGTGTGCTCTCAGAGCATTTTCTAAGCTTTAAAATGACACCAAATTTATCAAAATCGATCAAGGCGTTCAGATTTTGCGACTGAAAATGACTCCTAAATTCTTATTTTTTTCTGTTCGTTTCCATCTATATCTTGAAAAACATACATCCGCAGAGTCCCCCCTTTTGATGTGCTGCATCACAATTGTGATAGGTTATATCAGGATTTTTAGTCAGTTATTAATGAACAAAATGCAACAACTATGCATATATTTCAAAGAATAAATGTTTTATTGCAGGTCATCTTTGAAGGCTTGTTAAATGGCACAGATGATACGGCTGGTGATACAGCGAGGAGTCCGGTATAATATACATGTCTTCTAGTCTGTCCTAACTAACCTTGGTGGTGTTTTTTTGTTTGTCTGTAGTGCACGTAGTAGTGGTGATTTGTTGACTTATATTTAGGTGGTGGTGGTCTGTTATGTCTATCTATTCTAACGCATTAATATTAATTCATGATTATCATCAATATTTCGTGGTTAGGCCAAAAAAAAGAAGAACTAATGTTGTCCACAGCTTTCAGAGAGGAGGGGCGGGCAGGTGGTTTTTTTTTTAAAAAAATTTAATTTTTTAAATTTTCTTATACCAGCGGAAGCTCAAAGTTCAGCCAACAAGAGTTGTAATCACTCTAAGAGTTGCACATATATGTTATAAACACTTAATTTAATATTCAATGTCATTTAAACTGTAAAAAAAAAGAAAATCTGAAGAAGAAAAAAGAAATTTGGAAAAAATCTGGAAAAAATCTGGGGAAAAAAAGAAGAAAAATCGGAGCGGCCCTAAATCTGACGAGCGGGCGGCCGAGGACAACATTACAATTTTTTTTGTTGGCCTTTCTTTTGAATAAAGTGCTCAATGCCAAAATGGCAGAGCTTTTCTAACCCATTATTCTAACCCATTATACCAGTCATATCAGTTGGTTTTCTGAATCTTTGTCTGGTTTCAGCTCATCAGCCAAGCCCTCTCCCTTTTAGAAAGAGAAAAAAACCCACCAAAATATTCCCAGTCATGAAACTATAATCAAGTTAGAAAGCGAAAAAGAATCAGTTCATTGGTAAAGAGGTAAACATGCATGGTAACATACTGAGCTACATTTAACTGACAGAAGCATGCGCACTCATCCTTACGGACACCTACATGTAGGCTTATCATTATCCATGTATGTATTAAGACTTCCAGAAATTTGTGGAATTCCAGAAATAAGGCAATTTAAAAAAAACATTATTTTTTTCCACCATTTTATTTTCATCTGTCATTTTGTTTTGCATTTCCGGAATCGGATGATTATATTTCAGTATAAAGAGAGGCAAACATTAGGTTGTTTATTTGGGTGATACCCGGTAGCCTATCCTATTCTCTCGATGCCACATGCAAACGCTCAGGCCGTCTGGCCAAGCTCGCGTAAAAAGTTCAGGAAATGGATCAATCACCCACTTGCATCCCTGATTATCATTGGTTTGGTGCAACATCCTTTTTATACTACTCCATCAACGCCATGATTATGACGAAAGACTCCGGTTCAAATCCTGTGTTTAGAGTCAATCCAACAACAAGAAAGAAATAACCCTAAATTAGGTCAAGGAAAAAACCTGGGGATATCTCATCTAGTGCACATAGTAGTGTTTTGTTGACTTGTTACCAGTGATCATCTATCATTTTTAGCTTATCTTGTTTGAAGTACATTGGTGTCATTTTTAATGGGCTACAATTGTATTTGATATTTGTCAATTTGTCTTTTCATTTCAGTTATATTCATGTATTATTTTTATATAGCACTTAGTGAGTCCCATTGTGCACTAACATCCTAAGTTGTTTTTTGTATGCAATCAGTCGCATCAAAATGGAGGCTAAGTTCTGATATCGAGAAATAAAGAAAATAATACAGTTTTCTATTGTTTATTCATCAACACTGCAAAGACAAAGTTTGGCCCCATTGGTTTGTGTAGCATCCCAACAAACCTCTTCTTTCAATAAGACATTAGGGATTTTTCCCAGGCCGGTTTTACTATGATCTTTCCAGCATGTCTGTATTACAATGCCGTTTAAAATCATAAAGACAAATGCTTTGTCTTTTAAACTTATCAGAGAATAATGGGCAAAGAATTATGATAGCATATCTTGTTGTTCAATGTCCAAATCTACTTCAAAATGCATAATTTCAAATGATCAAGGTGTGCTCTTCTTTCAATTAATATATAACAATTCAAGATTAGAGTCTCTTGGCCCCAACATGTCCCTTTTTATATAGCATGTTTCTGTATTAACTGTCTGGATTGTGTATTTAACTGTATTTTGGTTTTGTCTAATTTTATGATTTAAGGTAAATAACCTCAATCTTTCCACTTGTCACATCCCCCATAAAACCATCTTTGATATGTCAAGTCACTTTGAATCATGCATCAAATGATGCATGCTATTTTACAAGCCAGGCAGACCCAGAATTTGCAAATTTGATATATGAAGGAAAATATGGACATACTTTCATGTTTGAAAGGGTTTTGAAATCGTTCTTAATTTCCAAATTGTGTGATTTTGAATACTTAAAAAGAAACTGTCCATCCATACTTGAAAATTGTGTTCAACTTTAAAACAAATTATTTGTCTGTGTAGTTGTTTGTTTTGTTAATTTTTCAGTTGCATATCCAATTGATGTCTTATCGTTTGTTGTCCGTTATGTCATGCAGCACACGGAGTGTTTTATGGTTTTATTTTGTGCAAAATATTGGTTACTGTCACAAAAAACCAAAACCAAAACCAAAAAAAACCCCAAAACAGAAGAAAACCAAAAAGACATCCCAAAACAATAAACAAAAACCAAAAAGACATCCCAAAACAATAAACAAAAACAAAAACAAAATCAAAGTCATGTCCTTATTTGATGATTATAAGACATTTCCAATTCCACTTGAATTTAACACAAACTTTAATGATTCTTTGTATCAAGTGCCAATGTCTAGGAATAAGGCAAAACAAGAAAAAAGGTCTGTCTCACATACATTTGGGAAAATAGCTTTGCAATATGCAATATTTATTGTGTTTTGGGCCCACTTCCCCCCAACCCCCCCATTCGGAGCCATTTTTTCCAATTGTTTTCAGATAACTAAAAAAAAGGGGAAAAGGGCCCAAAATTGAGCTCATCGCATAGGGTTATGCTGCAAAAGTGACTCTGCATACTTACGCTCGCAGGGTATGTGAGACAGATCTCTTTTTTCCCTCTTGGCCTTATCATTTACATTTATCCGAAAGACATGGGACATTTTGGCCTATGACCTGTCAGCACCCTATAGCATCTCCTATATATACACTGAAAGCCATATAACCATTTCATTTTGTTTGTTCCCATACAAGGTTGTATTTGAAGGCATAAGAGGCTTCCTAGATAACAGCGACATTGCCATTGATGACATAGACCTGTCTAAACAAGCGTGTTCACAGCCGGGACATTGTGACTTTGAAGATGATCTATGCACATGGTTTAATTTTCCAAATGTGGTAAGTGATCAAATCATATATATATATTTTTTATAAAACGTTAAAATCCTTTCTTGACTTTTAATATGATATAAGACTACACAGCCCTTTTTTATTCATGATATTTATTAACACAATCCAACAACATAATATTTAACAATATATAACAAGAAAACATACAATAATCAAGAAAAGTATCATGAAATAAATAAAACAAAACGATATATAAGTGAAAAATAGTAAATATAAAGGATTATACAATAATATGCATGTACATTTTATGGTGATGGAAGTGAGTGCAAAAAGCCCAAATTTGTGGGGTTGGAAAGTGTGTGGAGAAGCCAGTAAGCCTGGAAAGGCTTTAAGTTTGGCTCCACCGCTGTAAAATATCTATAGTTCAATCAGTTGGCGAGAAATATTCATTTTTTATCTATTCGAGCACAAAAGTAATACAAGCGTATAAGTGAGATTTTGGCATACACAAGCATACAATGTCACTGCGACATTGCGCGCCATATTGTTCCATGCAAGCAGATTTGAGGTCTATTGTAGATTATTTTAAACGATCAGCCACAATCCTCTTATGTTTAGATGCTTTGCTGGAAATGTTTTTGAACCCCATTCTGCTCCTTTTGTTTAGTCAGTTCCAAATTGGCGGGATATGTGCTTGGTAACCATCGGTCTTTTCTCCCACGTAGTGTGTTGAAAGGCAAATTTGGAAATGTCACAGATTTTTTTTATTAAATGGTGCTAATCATGGCTTAACTTTGTTAATACTAATCAGTAAGATGACATTGTTGTCTTGTGGAGGCCTATTTGAATCTAGTGTACTTTTGGTCAAGAATACCAAATCAGAATCAAACCCATAGCTAGGAATTTTAAAAAAATGGGGGGGGGGGGGGGGGAATTTTGTTGTTGTTTTCAAAGGTTAGTTTAACGACATAACAATAGAAGATGAGGATAATAAATTTTAAAAAACTCGGAGATACTCAGAGATCAATTTCTGTTAATACATATTTTGGAATCGGTTAATTTTTGTACAACTAGTTAGAGCAGAGTCAGGGGAGTTCCAGATTTGAGGTATATTTAAGATTTTTCGAAACGATGAGCCACAATCCTCTTATGTTTAAATGCTTTGCTGGAAATATTTTTGAACCCCATTCTGCTCCTTTTGTTTAGTCAGTTCCAAATTGGCTGGATATGTGCTTGGTAACCTTCGGTCTTTTCTCCCACGTTGAAAAGGCAAATTTGGAAGTGTCACAGACTTTTTATTAAATGGTGCTAATCATGGCTTATCTTTGTTGATACTAATCTGTAAGATGACTTTGTGTCTTGTGGAGGCCTATTTGAATCTAGTGTACTTTTAGTCAAGAATACCAAATCAGAACCAAACCCATAGCTAAGAATGTTAAAAAAATGAGGGCGGGGAAATGTTGTTGTTGTTTTCAAAACAAAACAAAATTCTTTAAATGTGGACATTGTTTTTAGTCATTAGTGAGGGAAAACTGTTGTCAACATTTTAATCCTTTTCTTGATCAAAATGGCATATTTGTAATCAAATTATGAACCTTTTAGATTTGGTAATCCACGTTATGGGCTTGAAGAATGTTGATTAAATGATTAAATGTTATCAAATGCCAATCATGTATTCTCTCCAATTCTAGCCTGACAATGCAGCGGCAGACGACTTTGACTGGCTTCGAAACAACGGTCAAACCTCCACCGGAGGCACCGGGCCTTCATCTGACCACACCTTCGGGACAGCCGCCGGCTACTACGCCTACACGGATGCCACCAACCAAGCGACCGGCAACGAAGCGTTCTTGATGTCGGAGACTTTGCCGTGGAACACCAAGATGTGTCTGTCGTTCTGGTATCACATGTATGGGGATCACATCGGTACGCTGGGTGTATATATGCAGACAACGGTGCTGTCGCCGCTCTACTGGGAAGAGTTGTGGGCGGTGGATTCGAACCGGGGAGATAACTGGTTTAACGCCAAGGTAGAGGCACACAGTCAGTCAAGTGTATTTGAGGTATGTTTTTTTTAAATATTTTATTTTATATTTTTATTTTTTCATTTTTATTATCCTTCAAATACATAATGTTACATAACTATAATAGAGAAATCACTTGTATTGGAAATTGATTCAATACGTGGGCATTTTAAGTCACGCATCCAGGGATGTAGGTAGAACATTTTGAGTGCCGGCTAATTTTACTGAGGGCGAACAGTGCAGTGGATCAGAGGCCTTCTTAATGTTTTTGTAGGTTTTTTAATGCACTTTGAGGGTTCCTGCCACCTTATTTCTTGTTTTATGAGGCAGTTTAATGATTTTATCCACACACAAAAAAACAAAAACAAATTATAAAAAAACCCTCTTTTTTTTAGAGTGCCAGTTGGCAATCATGAGTGCCGGCTACACCTGAGCGGCGCCGACCAGCGTAGCTACATCCCTGCACGCATCGATATAATAGCTTTAAGTTACGAATCAGAAATTGCAATATATGTTATATTATACAAACATATCTTCTTATGCTTATGATAATTTGTGACCAGTTACGTCAAAATTGGACATGTTGGAGGCTTGAGTGAACTCTGAGCTATTGGTATGACTTGAAGGAGCAAATGTTAAGCTTTAAAGTTATACCATGTTGAAATTAATTGGACATTGTAATCGCAAGATATGATTAGAAGAAGTGTATTTTATCTATTATTTTTCTTTATATTTCACCAAATATATTGGCCTCTCTCTCAAAACTGTGTTTGCCGATAACTCTCCTTGTTGATGTGACAGGTCACATTTTTGATCAAAGTCATTTTAAAACCAAAACCTGGATATAGTGTTCGTCTGCTGCCCAAGAATAGAAATTGACAATATTCGATTGGCAACCTGTTCCATTAGCATGCCTACTGCTTCTTTTTGATTGAGGCTCTCTCTTGATTATGGGCATGTGCTTAGTAATGGGTATTGATGTATACCTTTGTATAAATATTGTTTATTTTTATGCAGTGAATTATTTTTATTTTGGTCCTTGGAACTTGTGTTATTTTACCAGTCTCAAATATCTCATTTCGTTTCACAATACAGCTCATTTTCGTGGTCAAAATTGGCGACGGTCACCTGGGCGACATCGCCATTGATGACGTGCAGTTGTTCTACGGAGCGTGCGCTCCACCCACCGTAGCGCCACCTTGTAGATTCTTCTGCGACAATGGATTCTGTATAAATAATCAACAACTGCTGTGTAATTTTGAGGATGATTGCGGCGATAACACGGATGAAAGAGACTGTGGTGAGTGTTGTAGTAGATAGAAAGTGGAGGTTAGGTCACTCCACCAGACTTAATAGAACATTTCTCCTCCCCGGATTCGACCCACAGCTTGGACAATGATGTCATCGAATCAATGCCTTGCTCAGGTGACTTAGGGCTAAGCAATATGGAAAATTGGCTCAATTAACCCTAACCAGTCATGCTATATTTCCCTAACCACTGAGCTATGTTCCCAACGCTGCCCAGGGCAGTGATTTTGTACACATATAATTGTAAGCTTGGACGATGATGTCATCGAATCGATAATGTAGCATGCGCGTGGAGATAGTAAACTGGCCGCAGTGAATCATAGTGCTCCAAGTGACTTGACTTGACTTACTTGACTTAGGGCGGATGATTTTTCCGAACCACAATGCCTCTCCAGATCTTCCTATCCAACATAGCTGTCTTGATTTCTTCCACCTGCAGTCCTGTATCACGTTTGAGTATGTCAATGTAGGTCAGGGCTGGTCTACCAGGCTTTCTTGCTCCGTGCTTTGGGATCCAATGTATAAGTTTGTGTACAAGCTCCTTGGACCCTCTGAAGCAGTGTCCAGCAAATCTTGCTCTGCGTTCTCTGATCTTGTCCGAGACTTTTGGCATGTCCCCATACAGGTCCTTATTTGTCACATGCTGACTCCAGTTGATGTTGAACACAGATCTTAGCATCCTAGTGTAGCATCCATCCAGTTGTTTACCAAGCTTTGGGGTGACTGTCCATGCCTCACATCCATAAAGGAGGACGGATTCTACTGTAGCTATGAACAGTCTCCAAGTGAGTTAGGGTTAAAAGAAACATCTCCCCAAAAAATATTCACAACATTTCTTATGCTTATCCCTGTTAAGGTTCCTGCACATTTGAAACCGCCTATCCTAATGGTACGTGTGGATGGACCGACGTCAGCACTGGATCGTACGAATGGGACAAGGGTTCAGGGTCTACGGCAGACTCCAACACAGGACCATCTAAAGATCATACATATGGCGATGAGCTGGGTCAGTAGACTTTAACACAGGATCATTTAAACATGACTAAAAGTAATGTGTATGGTAATAACTTACAGGCGTTTCTTTAGATTTGACTTCCAGATGCATCTGGCCGCAGCCCAGGGGCGTAACTAGGGTCTTCAATTTGGGTGGGCATGCGGGGGTCATCAGGGGGGGGGGGGGGGGGGGGCATATCAGACTATTTATTTTTTAGTATACATAGGTATACATAGAGTTTGTCATTTCATTTTTTTGGGGGGGGGGGGCATCAGGGGAAAGCCTTCTGGCAGGGGGCAAATGCCCCCTGCTCCCCCCTCTGGTTATGCCACTGCCGCAGCCACATGTAGTTACGCCAGTGGCTTTAAAGGTGCACAAATTGTAGTACACATAAGCACTCCTATACCTGCCTCAATTTGTATTCATTCCTCTAAAGCATTAAGCTTGATCATGCTTTTCAATTTATATGACAATGACAGTAAGAACACAAAAATATAACAAATTTATAGGCCCAATCAACCAGGAATATGTAATTTTGAGATTGAAATTGAGATTGAAATTGATACAGTTTTATTTTTAATAAAATAATACCTTTTAAAACTTTTTGAAAGATTTTGAATTTTTTGAAAATGAAAGTCATGTGTATGTGGTCTTTTTAGCACTTTCCTTGGTTTTGAATATACAGGCCTTCGTGGCGTTTTTCAGAAAAATGTGCCTGTTCTTTCTGAATCACCATGTACATAGGTAAAATCGTTTCTTACTCACAAATTCAATAATGCACAAATATGTTTCCACCTCAGGTCACTACATGTATGTTGATGCCAGCACAGGATCTAGCTATAGTAAGGCCAACATGGAGACACCATGGATGAATGAAGCCAGCTCTACCTGTATGTTCAACTTGTGGGTGCATATGTTTGGAGAAGGTGAGAAACACACTATACAAGGAGAAATGTTTAGTTACTCTTCTTGAAGGCTCCATTAAATTAACCCTTACCCCAAGGCATGTTAATACTATGAGGGGAGAAAAAAAGGGTCAAATTTGGGTGGAAAAATTGGGCTGTGTAGGCACCAGGAACAAACCCAGGTGTCTGTGTGGAAGTCCAGTACCTAAATGATCGCACCACAGGGTCAGCTCAAAAATCTTAAGATTTTCTTCACCATTTTACAGCCCACGCACTTATAAAACTCTATTATACATTTCACGGACATAAATTATGCTAATGAGCTCATTAAATGACGTCACTCGCATCATTGGGTTTTCCCGATGATTGAAATCCGTTGATTGAAATTCTAGGTCGAGTAAAATGATGTTCTTATTTGTTGTCTGTGAGCTTTTGTGAAGTTTTTCCCGTATTGGAGTATTTTTTTATTGAAAATAGACAGTTCAAATTAAACGTTGGTTCCAAGTTCAACTGACAGCACATGTATTAAAGGCGACAGCAACTGCAATATGCAGGCAACATTTGAGAAAAAACTATGCCCGACTTTGCAAGAAAGTGTACGGGGAAGTGTACGGGTGAACATGACAAACCAAAACAGCCTAGTAAATAATCACCTCTGTGGCGCAATTGGTTAGCGCGTTCGGCTGTTAACCGAAAGGTTGGTGGTTTGAGTCCAGCCGGGGGTGTTGTTACTTTTTGCATTTAATGCAGATCGACAAATCACAGTAAAAATAATATTGACAAAATCACAGACCACTTACACAAAAATCGCATCTGCGCATGCTCCTGTCGTGATCGAAATCCAACACACAAGCAATGGGCGAGTTTTATAAGTGCCACATGGTTGTGCCACAAAATAGACTGGGGAAGAATGCACTTCTATCTTTTCACAAGCTTCCATCTTTTCTATTTGGTAGGTTATCCAACTTAGGCCAAAAAAAGAGTTGTGTCGCATCCGGCCGGGTCAAAATTACGAAAAATGTGGGCCAGGTTTTTTTTATTTTTATTTTTATTAAGATTTTTAATTTTTTTTAAAGTTAAGTTTTTAAAGTTTTTAAAGTTTTTTTGAAGTTTTTTTTTATAATGATTTTAACACTTTTTTACCTATATTCCGGTTGATAAATGTGTGTAAAAGCCAACAAAACCCAGAAAACCAAACAACAAGCTCGAGTTTGTACTCCACGTACAAGAAAGAAAATGCCACTATAGTCAAATTTATAATTGAACGAACACATCATATTGCGTACATTGCATGAGGCGGGCACAGCCATAAGTGTGATAATTTCAGGCGCAATCATCTTTGTGCTGGGTGCATGTTGTTCGTTCTATCATTAATTTGACTATAGTATATTGTTTTTAGTGAGTCTCATTCTCTCCATCGTTGTCTTTAATTCAGTATACAATATAATATGTGGATATTCCATACTTTCAAGCAGTTTCTGTTATAGAATCAAGGGTGAATATTTTTTCATAGATGTGTACTTCAAGAAAATGTTCACCATTTGGTAGAAAATACAGCCAGTATGCATTTTCCTTAGTATCTTCACACATGTTGACTGAAATGATAGGTATAAAATGGTCGATTTGGTGTATTAAAAAAAAAAAAAATCTGGCCTACCGGCCTACCTTCCCCATTTTCGGCTTGTGAGGGTAACACACCTTTTTTTTGTGCCTTATCATGGGTGGTCTAGGCAAATATTATAGCCTCAAAATAAATTTCCACTTTCCACATGGCTATTAGTTTTAGGCTTACCATATTTTAAAACAGATTTTTCATAAATCTTTCCCAACTTTTAAGAATTCCTGAACCAATACTAGGCATGTTTGTACTTGTTTTAATGCATTTCTCATGGTGATTCCAAATATGGTGATGAGAATCAATGATTTTGACATTTTTGAAACATTTTGTGAAGTTTTGAAACTGTCATCTGCAGACGACTGCCACGTGGAAAGTGTTAACAATGATCTGAACCCTTTCTTTCTGATATTTGTTGTATTTCAGACATAGGTGGATTAGGTATCTATCTGGAAGTTGAGAATAGCGGTACCAGGACCCTACTGCTATACCTGGGGGATGATCTAGGAGATATGTGGTACTTAGCACCCATTGGATTAGGACGAGTAACATCACCTTATAAGGTAAATTCTATAGTCTGTTTTGTACCAAATCAGCAAAAATATTGCAGGATGTGCATGAATTGAGAGTCGTGGGACTAAATCTTAGGAATTGAAATGTGCTTCACCCTTTCTTGCCCTAGTCACATGTTTATGTGATCATGAACAAAAAAACTCTGATTTATCTAATGCACGTCATATGAGGCCATTACCCATGATTCCTATATATGTGATGCGATCTATGAAAACCCACAACATGGTGGCATTTTTCATATTAGAGATATTTATTTCATAAGAAAGCTGAAACTCTCTGATTCCAGAACTGTTTTGATCATTTTTCTATGATCACTACAAAAAAAGTTATGAGTGAATGATTATTGTGATGTCATAAAAAGCTACAAAACAAGAAATCATGAAAACAGGCCAAAACAGATACATAGTTCAATAGAATAACATTATAAGGTTAATTAGAAAAGATACGTAAGTAAGTTTTAGAAGGTGAAATTTCATAAAAGATGATGACACAAAGTATTGGAGATTAATTTTCTAAACAAATCTTTAAAAAATAATCTTTAAAAAAATTTAAACAAATCATTTTACCCATAATCCCTATTTCACATTTTGCGACATCCAACAGGTTTTCACAGATCGCATCACTTATGTGACCTGGCACGACAAAATGAGCGTAAAGTCGCTGGGGCTAATTTTGAGTTATGGCCTGAAATAGTCGATTTGACAAAGGAGGTCGAAAATGAGATATTTTCATTTTCAGAAAGATATAGGCTATTTGTGTGTCACATTCCGAAAAAGTTAGGGTCTAAATATGTTTTTTAAGCCATTTTAGAGAAGGCATTTTATTCTTACATCCCAAGAAATGAACGCAAAGAGAGGGAAAATGTTTTGAAATGTCTCAAAATTACCATGTTTACATCGTCATTTCCAAGGGTTTAAAACAGTATCCCTTATGGCAAATTTGGTATGGTCTCAAAGGTCAGGGTTTTTTCCCAAACTATTAATAGTAGTTTGAACCCTGTATACTCCCAAATGAACCAATGAGAGGCCGTTTGATAAGAGGTCTTTGGCATAAACAATCTTTCGATTAAGACCTATGATTGGCATTTGTACACCAAGTGACGATATGCTTCACTGACTTTGAAGGCCCTTTTCTCCAATTCAATAATTCAGCGGTGATTAACTTCAATTTATCATAATTTCACTTTGGAATGGCCTATTATACCAACTTTGGTGTCATTTTAAACCTGAGGACATCTTCTTTCTGAAAATGTCAATAAATCATTTTTTATTTTTTGCGACTTTACTCTCATTTTGTGGTGCCAGGTCACATATCTGTCAAGTGAAGTTTCAATATTACAGCTTTTTTGGTTGGCCTTTTATTTCACTCTACTTGAAATCATATCCCAAAATGCTAAAAATTAAAAGTAGTTACATCCTGCACTCATGTCTTCAGTTAACAATTCATTGTTTTGCTCGTTTAAGTTTTTCTCGCACATGCAGTAAATGAACTATAGATTGCTTTCTAACAAATTGTTATAAAAGTTCACCCAAATATTATTGTCACTCAAAAATGAACCATTTTGCCGGGATCAGAAATCGTTAAAACCATTGCACTTTTTTTGTACTGGTACATATTATGCCTGACGTCTAGTTTTTGAGGATCTAACTCATCCACAGAGAAATATTGATATTTTGCACAATTATTGTTGTCACACTCAAAATGAACCGTTTTGCCAAGCATGAATGTCCTTGTATCTTAAACCATATGTTCCGTTATTTGTTAATATAGTTGGTACAAGTAGCCTAGCATTCTTTGTGTTCTTTAAATCTCAATTTGTAATCATATAATAAAATTCTTATCTCACATAGAGTAAATTGACTATAGATTGTATCCAATTTTTACTGTCACACACAAATGAACCATTTCAATTTTGTACAATTATTATTGTCACACAAAAACGTTTTGCCGGTATTAAATTGACAGATCCGTAGTGAATGTCTTTGTTTCTTAAACTATACGCTTAGTAATTTTTTATTATAGTTTGTACAAGTAGCATTTCCTTGGGGTCTCTAAATCTCAATTTGTAATCAAATAATAAAATTCTCATCTCACCTACAGTAAATAGACTATAGATTGTCTTCCGCACAGAAATAAAAACATTGCATGTTCATATGTGTACCCAATTAATATTGTCACACAAAAACGCACCATTTTGCCGGGATAAAATTGAAAGATCCGTAGTGAATGTCATTGTATCTTACACCATCTGTTCTGTAATTTGTTATTATAGATTGTACAAGTAGCCAAGCACTTCTCGGGGTCTTTAAATCTCAATTTGTTATCAAATAATAAACTTCTCATCTCACCTTTAGTAAATGGACTATAGAATGTCTTCCGCACAGAAATAAAAACACTGCATGTTCATATTTGTACCCAATTAATATTGTCACACAAAAACGCACCATTTTGCCAGGATAAAATTGAAAGATCCGTAGTGAATGTCATTGTATCTTACACCATATGTTCTGTAATTTGTTATTATAGATTGTACAAGTAGCCAAGCACTTCTTGGGGTCTTTAAATCTCAATTTGTAATAAAATAATAAAATTCTTATCTCTCCTACAGTAAATGGACTATAGATTGTCTTCCACACAGAAATAGAAACATAAAATATTCATATTTGTACCCAATTATTATTGTCACACAAAAATGAACCATTTTGCCGGGATTAAATTGACAGATCTGTAATATTTTTTTAAAATGTATACACATCACTTTCTGTTTTTGTCACTCTAGATTGTCATCCACACAAAAATCTAAACATTTTACGCAATTATGGTTGTCACATATAAGCGAACCATTTTGCCGAGATTAGAAATTGAAACATTGAATATCATTATATCTTAAAATGTTGGAGCAATTCAATTGTTCTGGATTTGAAAAAAAAAGTTGAGTATCATAAAATATAAAAATGGTCTATTACTGTCACCCCTAAAAGTTGTCAAAACTGTGAGAACACCTAAATTTGATAAAATTCTAAAAAAGTCTTGATAATTTCCTGAAATTTAAAAAAAAATCAAGACATTTTCCTGTACATGTATGATGACTGTGCAGGTCTTGTGATTCTATAGCAAGTATTTTAGTGACCGTTTCTAATTAATTTCCAGCCTGCTCATACTGTTAGCCCTGTAACCAAATGGATAAGGCACAGGTCCCATAAACCTGAGGTCCTGGGTTATATTCCGGGCGGGGAGACTTTTACCAATTTGTCTCCTTTGTATAATTTTTGACGGCGAACCTGGTATAAATTAATATATTGTATTATGGTAAATTGGATTGGTATCCAAATCATCTACCGGTGGAAATGGGCTAGAAGAGAATTTGAAGCCTGCAAGTCGTGGCACAATATTAACACCTTCCATGTGGCCATTGGTTTTACCATATACAAAACAGATTTTCAGAAACCTTTCCAAATTTTCAAAGACTATCCTAAGGATTACTGAACCAAAACTAAGCATGTTTGTACTTATTTCAATGCATTTTTCAATGTTATTCCAAATATGGTAATGACATTCAATAACGTTGATATTTTTGAAACATTTTGTGAAAATTTGGAATGTCGTCTGCAGATACCTGCCACATGGAAAGCGTTAGAACAACTCAACATTGGGCTTTATCCTCCTGGTTGTCGGAAGCTACACAGGAAAAACACAATATCTCATTTAAAACATAATACCCCATAAAAAAAAAATACCCCATTTAAAAAAAATATGAAGGCGCTTTCCTGTGCTGAAGGATGGTGTGTGTCTTTTAAAACTATATGTTCTGTTATTTGTTATTGTAGATTGTTCTAGAAGCCCAGCGTTCGTTTAGTGTCCTGGGAGATATTGCAGTAGATGACACTGAATTCTCAGGATGTGCACTACCACGTAAGTACACTCTCTCGAATTTGAAGCACAATACTATAATTCAGAGGATAAATTGCATTATTGAATGTATGTAAAAATTACTTGAACATAAGGCGACAAAAAAACACCATGTTCTAAGGGCCTGACCGACCCATTTCTCTTAGAAATTGAGTAACAAATAGAAATAATAGGCATATACGACGGGTATTAAACAAATGATAAATATTTTAACCAGGTTCGCCGTCGTGGGTAGAAAAGAGACAATAATGGGAAAAACGATCTCGCCCAGGAATCGAACCCAGGATCTGTTGATTGCTTGTCAACTGCCTTGTCCATTGGGCCACAAGACCTCACATGGTAAAGCATCTGAAATTCAAACCTAAGCGATTTCATTTTCCCAGTCTCCTGCCACAAGTATTACCCGGAGTAGCTCGGGCCTATACAAGTGTAAATCAAGTGCCGTCCTCCCTGTAGAGGTGTAATACATAGAAATAATAGGCATATACGACGGGTATTAAACAAATTATAAATATTTTAACCAGGTTCGCCGTCGTGGGTAGAAAAGAGACAATAATGGGAAAAACGATCTCGCCCGGGAATCGAACCCAGGATCTGTTGATTGCTTGTCAACTGCCTTGTCCATTGGGCCACAAGACCTCGCATGGTAAAGCATCTGAAATTCAAACCTAAGCGATTTCATTTTCCCAGTCTCCTGCCACAAGTATTACCCCGCTTTACCATGCGAGGTCTTGTGGCCCAATGGACAAGGCAGTTGACAAGCAATCAACAGATCCTGGGTTCGATTCCCGGGCGAGATCATTTTTCCCATTATTGTCTCTTTTCTACCCACGACGGCGAACCTGGTTAAAATGAGTAACAAATGTTCAGGTGCAGATGATGAAGGCTACCAACACATATTGCCGAAATGTTTTAGTCTGTCAAAAATGACATATTTTTACGCAGTACAGTGATTTGTATCATGATGAAAAAAAAGGAGAAAAACCAAAAACCCATGAGTGATCGACCACACCTGAGATGTACATTTGCTAATAGAACATGTTTTGAATCTTTTCATCCACAATGGATTTGCAACAGTGGTCTTGAAATATGAACTTTGACCTTATCTTTGCTTTCCCTTTGAACCAATATGTTCTTTTTGATATTGACTCTTGCAGCTTCCCAGATATTCCCCTGTTCATTGGGAGAGTGGAAGTGTGATCGCGGTGCTTGCATCGATGAGAACAGGAGATGCGATCTGACAGACGATTGCGGGGATAACTCAGATGAATCAGAAACAGATTGTGGTAAGTTGTAACTTCACTGATAATCTAAACTGGCAATTTCTTTCTGTCAGTTTATCAATGGATATTGCACAACATTTTTTTAAATACAAACCAAAATCTCAACAAATACCTCTGAGTACGAGCCTTGGGGACTGAGAGGAGGTTAGAATTTCGCAAAGACCTGTCATTATCCTCCCCTCCTTTGAGCCACTTTTGACAGAAACTTGACCAGTAATGTTTCAACCCGGGGGGGGGGGGCACTCAACTTATTTTGGGGTAGGGGTGTGCCGTCCAGGGTCTCAAAAAGGGGGCTACAGAGCTGAACTGAGTCGATTTTATGACGAAAATAGGGTCTTAGGAACTGATGTTTTCAAAAAAGTAGGTCTTGAGAACTGGCCTAAATTTTAATTTTGATAAACAAGAACGCAAATTTTGGTGTTAGAACGAAAAATTGGGGCTTTGGAACGCAAAATTTCGTGATTTTTGAATTTTCAATACAATTGGGGGTCTTAAGAACTGATGCAGGCTCAAAAGGGGGGGGGGGGTCATAAGAGCTAGCAACAGAGGGTGAAAAAGGGGGGTCTTCAGCGCGGCACATACCTATACCCTTTTCAAATGTCAGTGCCCCCCCCCCCTGGTTTGAACAGCATGCAAACCTTTTTACTTGTTACTGATTCTGTTTGTGAAAGCCGTTCTAATTACATCTTGTGTAAAATGCATTACTACCCATGATACAGGATCTGCCTACAACTCGTGTGATTTTGAGACTGGTATTTGCAACTGGCAACAACTGCACAATGACGAGCTGGATTGGTACACGTTCAGCGGTATCACACCCACCGATTGGACCGGTCCGACCAGGGATCACACCACTGGATTGGCAACTGGTAAGAACATGTATATCTACCGGGTGGTTCAAAAAAAAGTTGACCCAAGTTCAAAGTAATTTTTCAACCACATTTAAAGTTTCAAAGAATTTGTTTTTACTTTGTCTTAATCAGCAGTAAGGTTTGAAATTATCCTGAAAAGATGGCACGTTTAGCTTGTTTGGTTCTTCAGATATGGTTCATTACAGAAAATATGTACAAAACTGACTTGTCCACGGAAGCGTCATTTAGTTTTTGTCTTAAACAAAACAGCATGCTCTAGTTACAGAATTGAAAAGCCCGCCCTGACAAATTATCCCAATCTCAATATGCTTATGTACCATTCACATTCAACAAAAAGCGTAGATACGTATAGGTAGGTAATGTCAAGCACCAGACAGATGTTTCAGATGTCTCCTTTTTTCTTTTTCTCCTATTTTTACAATTTGTGACCAATCGTGTGTAAGTCCACTTTGTGCATTCCATCTCTACTAAAGGACGCTCCCGTGGCCAAGGCAGTGTTGTGCATGCTTTCTGTAATGAACCATATCTGAAGAACTAACCAAGATAAACGTGCCATTTTATCAGGATAATTTCAAAACTTACTGCTGATCAAGACTAAGTAAACAGAAATTTTCTGAAACTTTAAATATGGTTGAAAAATTACTTTGAACTTGGGTCAACTTTTTTTTGAACCACCCGGTATAGTGTTTATTGGATTGCCTTAAAGGCATAGGTCCACTTCAACCAGTTCACCCTAGGTAAACTAGCCTACACCTGTTCATTTGGTGACAGATGAAATAGAATTAAGATGGAGAAATCTCAACCTTGAAATATTCCCAAAGGATCTGGCTGGTAAGAGTGCTTCTCTTTATGTATGAGCTTTTGGGTAAAATTTAGATTTTATGCAACCATCTAAAGGGTTGTTGACATTGTGTGTATTGTACAATGATGTTATGGACCTTTTCATACCCCCTCAGGAACATACCTGTACTTGGAGTCTTCCTCACCCCGCCTTCAAGGAGACCGTGCCAGACTGGGCAGTTACACTATTGATGCTACCATGACTGGAGATTGTACGGTAAGCTTGACAACTAGGCCTATGCCAGTTTTAAACTCTCTTGTTTAAGCTTCAAAATCTTGTCATATGACCGGCAGCATCCGCCAGCGTGCACAGACCATGTCTATTGGCTGCAACCCAGCTACCACAGAAAATGGATGTTATATGCCTTTTTCATTGACCAGCATGTACAGAATACTTCTATCGACTACTGCAACCTCCCAGGCTATTTATAGGAACCAAAATATTATAAAATCACTATAAAGTTATCATAAACAGCAGCAAGAGGTATCAATACTTAATATAATTATTTCATTCAATTTTATAATTAGGAACCAAAATATGAGATTGGTGAGTTGTTTGGCTGATTTGCTAGCTGCTATGCCTGCCATGCAGGTGCAATCCCCAGCGGCAGATGGCTAAGATTTTTGTTCCCTTCTGCACCCCTTCCCCAGCTCATTGGTTCATCCCACCCATCCACCCACCCACCACATGATTTAGGGTTATTTAAAAGGGACTGGGCTTTCTCATGACAAAAATTAAATATGACATTTTAATTGCATCTTGAAAGGACCGGCTACACCTTATCAAATTATTTGCCATTAGTTCAACCCAGTATGGAACAAAGACTTTCAAAACACAAAAATAAAACAAATCACAAAAAACTATAAGATAAGATATCTTTTCCAACTTGTTCTGATTACAGATTCGGTTCTATTACCACATGTTTGGTGCCAACATTGGCACGCTGAGCGTACACACCCGTGATAGCATCAATGGACCACTCGAGGATGTGTGGAGTAAGAGTGGTTACATTGGAGATTACTACGAGAGAGCCGAGGTGCAATTATATTGGGACAACCCATTCCAGGTAAGTTCAAATCATATCATTATTGATAGGTAAAGAGAATGATATTTTTAGTCAAATTGGATTTAGGATTCCATTTGGTCCATGTTGATCATGGAGTATTGGTAGTATTTTGTGCAAATAATTTTTTGACAAACAGTAATTATGTGATCAGCATGTCTGTTATTTACTTGATAGGTCTGCCTTTAATTCGGTCACTGTTAGTGGCATGAACATCAGCAATGTGTTTTGCATCCATGTTTGTTAAATTTGCTAAGACCATGCTATGCAAAATTCGCAATAAATGTTGTTCAACTGTTTCTTTTGTCTATTGAATTTGAAAACAAAGTGGCATTGAAAACAAAGTTGTCAAGTTTGTTTCTGGTACAACTGGAATGTCATTGGTCCAGTCTGGAACAATAAATAAGATTATATTTTCAGAGTTGTTTGAAGATAGCATCAAGCCAGTCTCACATGAATCTTTTTGTGTTGTATCAGGAGTAAAGCTAAGAATAAATTGATAGCCGGGTTGAGCATGGGGCAAAGGATGCAAGGCTTCATGGGTTAGCCCGGTGCAAAAAACCTACTTCAAAGGTCCTCGACACCATATATCTACCTAAAAAGATGAAAATGAGCCCTTTATGTCACATAAGCAATGTGGCTCATTCATACCTACTTATCTACCAAATTACAATGAACAATTTTAAGACATTTCCCCCCCTTTTTTAACCCCTCTTTATATCACAACAGGTAATCATCCAAGCCACAGTTGGAGATGGAAATCGCGGTGACATAGCCATCGATGACATCACTTTCACCCCAGAATGTGTACCGTCCAATGCGCTCCTACCGGATCTCCCTACTGACACACCCTCGATACCACCAAGTATGATACCCCCGTGTCCCCCCGACCAGTTTGCTTGTGCTAATGGGGACTGTATCGCACAGTCAGGAATATGTGATGGGGTTGTGGACTGCTCTGATGCTAGTGACGAGATGAACTGTGGTAGGTAGAAGTGTTTGAAACCAATTTTAATACACCTTCCGCATCATAAAATGTTGTACCCTTGTGGCCTTCCAAACATTGGGATTTATTGGGCAAACTCTAATGAGATAGTGGACTGCCAGTAAAAACATTGTCTTCTGATAATTGTTTTGTGACTGTAGAAATATTTGTTTGATGACTGAACACATTCACTTGCCATTTCATACTTCATTGGAAGATAATATTTGTTTTCATTAATTTCATTTAAAAAAAATTAAAATGACTTTGCATTGCAAAGGCAAGCTGGCCTTTACTGAGTCCCGCTGTTTTTTCTAGACCAGCATATAATTGGGATAGAAAATTAAACCTTTAGTTGATTTGATTATAACTTTATTTTGTTTTTTATTAGTATTTTAGGTTGACATCTCTTTAATACAAATTTAAATCTTTTCAGTGTTTTGTTTAATTTTAAAACATATCTGTAATTTATAAATGTCATCAACAATATTTTTGGTATATTTTTTCCTGAAAAGGTAACTGCAATTTTGAGGCCGATCAGTGTGGCTGGGTGGCCATCGATAACGGCCTGTATGTATGGTCTCGGGAATCACCCAGCACCGTTTCAAGTCCTCACGCCCCTGACACCGATCACACTACAGGCACAGCGAATGGCTACTACATGTTTGTGGATAGCACGGATGGCACATTCATGACGTCTGCGGTACTGCATAGTCCACCGCTGGGCAACACTGGTTCAAGGTAAGAAGGTGTTGGAATATTTGATTAGGTCTATATCATGGATCACAAGAAATAAACCCCTCAAAAAAACCTTCAGATTTTTTTCTTCTATCGCCGATATTTTTGGTATATTTCGTAATATGTTTATATTATTCTGCACATCAATGGAAAGCTGATTGATGTGTTCATCTTTTCGATGATACCAAATCTGTATCAATCACTTGTTTTAGTGCCTGGCCACTTGCTTGAGAATATTTGGTCTCTATCTAAATGTGCCCAATTTAGCGCTATTCTATGCTCACACGTCAATAGAGCATGACTTCACACTGTAGTTGTCTAACTAAGGCTGGGAATTTCTGTTATTTGTGTACCCGGGTACCCGACTCAATTTTTGGTCAGGTACCCTCCACCCCCATCTACCAGGGTATCGAAATATCAGGCGGGTACCTGTTTGCTTGCCCGAAATTCCCAGCCTTATGTGTAACCCAATGTGAATATATCACAAAACATTTGACAAAATTGGCAATTGAAAAGTTTTTTGAGAGTTGATATTGTATAAGAGCGTTTTCACCACCTTTTGCCATAGCTCTGGACAATCCTACAAGACATAGTGTAGGCTGTACCCTATTTGGAGCATACACGAAGACACAAATATGGCACAGCCTATACATTATGAGACCAATGTATATAGCAAAACAGCTACAAATTTGATTCTCATTCTTATTTAGTTTATTGATTATTTTGATATTTTATCATAAAAACAACGCTTTTTGTTGGATTAATTTTAATCAAACAACAACACATTTCCCCCTTTATTAAAATTGGCGAATCCAGCGAGCTGTTTACCAACTGCCTGCTTTGAATAATCATGTTCTGTAGCACACTCACACATGGCAACGCTGCGTTATATGCACAGCGTACAATGCCGGCAACTTTGTGTAGAGCACACTTGAACATCTTAACGCGATGACCATACGCACTGAAGGTATTACTATTCGAATGAATTAAGCCCCACCCCAAACTATATATTATCATCTCATAACATATAGTTTTTTATATTTCTATATTTAAAGTTTATTGTCATCGCAGCCAACCGGCTGAATTGTAGTATGTATCAATTCCAAGAACTGACACTATGCCACCTCCTTCTTCATGAGGATTATCACCGAATGGAACAAACAAACAATCCAAATTCAGAACTGCCCTTCCCGCCCCCTCAGTTCCTCCAACTAACCCCTCCCCTCTACGTTGTCGCACCTCCAGTCAAAACTCTAATTGAGTATTTTGGAGGTTCACCAATCCAAGATCCAAGAATTTGAAACTGAACACAATATTACATCTTTCTATTAATTAGAGAATAAAATATGGTTCGTCGATGTTTTGGTATAGAAGGCTGCCATATAATGCATAGGCTGTACCATATTTTGAGTCGTGAATGGTCGCCGCAGGCGGCCATTCACGACGATAAAAATATGGTACAGCCTATGCATTATATGGCAGCCTTCTATACCAAAACATCGACGAACCATATTTTATTCTCATTCTTATATTTATCAACGTTTTTTTCAACATTTTATTCATTGGGGGATCATTTAAGATCGTTTTGAATTAGTACACAGTGGCAAATCAACTGATTACTGTTCTAAACATCCCCACAAACAAAATCGAACAACCCATAGAAATTTTACTTTGGCGCAAGAATCTCAAGAATATGTGATTTGGTGGCCTTAGTGATCAGGTAGTGATCAGCCCTTAGTGATCAGATTTATTCGCGGTATACGATGGAATTTTTACTCGAAATCACTGCAAATAATTATTTAATCGTCAGTCTCATATTTGCACCATTCCTTGAATAAATACTATGGTTTACACGGGCGGTTTTCATTCATTTAAGTATAGAAAAGGGTAATTATTTTAATTCGATCGCACGAATTATTGTTATTGGCGTATTAATTTTGTTTACTGTGATTTGGTCTAGTAATTAATTCTGCCGTTGCAAATTCAACTTTACACATTGTCGCGCCATGTTGATGACACGTTTGTCAGAGAAAGACAACCAATTATGATATTTTCTTGGTATTTAAATTATCTGTTTATTGCACAACTGTCAGAGAATGAACAAACGGTAGCCACTGTTATTCCATACACAAATTTATGACGATTCCGGGGTGAATTATAAGAAGTTCAACTCGCTCTGATTGATGTGGAGAAAAACATGTGACATTGTTTCCCGCATTGTTTGCACATAAAATGAACTTGAAGCAGTCGTCAAACAATTATCACCATATCATGTAAGTATTACTATTAAAATTACGATTTAAATTATTTGACAAGATGAAAAACCTCTTTCATAATATTGTTTTGTGTAGTATCCAGTAAAATAAAATGCCTAGCGTGTTTAAATCTCACACGGAGAGAGATAGGATTCTTAGCACTTAATTTAAATTTTCTTGCGTGTTTAGTCCAGGCCTGGCCTGTTCCAAATGATAGCAGTTTTCGGTATTTATAAAATTAAAATACTGAATCAATCCATATGACAAGCATTTGTCAACATGTTTTATGATAACAAGGTCAGGATTGTTTTATTAGACCATGAATGGGGGTTTATAGAAGTAGATTCTCTATCAGTTTTTCAGTCTTATCATCAGTCATTCATTTTTGTATATTTATTGTTCCTATTGACAGGCTGCAGTTTGACATGTTGGAGAAGAGCGACTCTTGCTGTGCCAGATCCCGTGCCAGATGCTGTGGAATTGTCACTGCGGATACAGACAAATGCTGCTGTTGCTGCCTTGGTTGTGGTTGAATCACTGGTACTGGTAGACGACCTTGATGCTGCGGTGCTTGAATTTGTAGACATGGATGACGCTGTTGCTGTCTGGATGGCGGTTCAATTGCTTGCGATGGATTTCTCACCAGCGTAGAGTTGAGGGCATCTGCCATGTTACGCTTCACATTTTCACTGGTGTCATTGCAGTAGGACAACACACTAGCTGGATTGCGGTGGCCACTTAATCTACTGATTGTGACAGGATCGAATCCACAATTGATCAAGTTTGTGATCACAGTTGCGCGGATACAGTGATTCGTGTAACGTATGCTCAGTTTAGCCTCGTTTGAGAGCGTTGCCATCATACCTCTGAGCTTGTTAATACCCAGCTGCTCTCCGGTGTACCAATATCCATCATCCAGGATTTCAACCTTTACGAGAGGATTTATTGGCCTCTGGTACAATGCGGTACTTACAGGATTGACCTTCTGCAGATATTTCTTCAGCGCCATCACAGGGCAAAGAATGCCACCTGTTGCGTACATCTTCTTACTGGGGTCATTGGTGTTTTTGAACCCACCTGGATGATTTTTGCTTGCCTCATTGTAGGTCATCTGCACAAACTCTCTTCCAGTAGAATCAACCTTGAATTCAAACGAATCGGTGCGTAAATTTGATAAACCCTCGCCACCTCTGCGACACAAGTAGAATTGTGTACTAAACCAAACTAACTTTAACAGTTTGTCTGGTGTGTCCATGCCAAATACACCCGATGCCATCAGGCGTCCAATATCACCTTCACTGATTGGCGTATAAGACCTTGTGAAGTCTTTTCCCTCGCGTTTTAGAGACTTAAGAACGCCAATCAACATATTATTGGCCGCCTTAAACTCTTGACCTCGCATAATATTGATGGGTCGATTGAATGGTGCAGATGTGATACGTCTATGTATGGCAGATCGAAGTCCACAGAGAGCGTTCTTAGAATACTCTTTCCCATCCAATTTTCTCACTTCTGCGTAGAACTTGCGAAGCACATCTGCTAAGTCTTGAGCAGCTAGATGTTCAAAGTCTTCACTCATATCGCGTGCTTTCAACCAGCCTGCAAGATTTAATAAAAAAATGAACACCGTGTATAAAAGACTAAGAAAGAGACTGAGAACAATTTTTCACCCTAAACCAGTAAATGGATAAATACATGCAATGCAATAAAGTTTATCGCAAATATAGGTAAAAATCAATCGATTATACTTTTCCGAGGCATTGTGGGATCGCAAAGTGTACACATTTGGTACTTTGCGATCCCAAAATGCACCAGAAAAGGATAACAAATTGATTTTTTACCTATATTTACGATAAACCTTAGGAGAAGAGGGAAAATAATATGTACAAATTGCTTCTAAAGAGACTGATCAATCAGGCCTGCAGAACAAGGTTCGTTTTTTCATCATTGCCTATATTATATTTTTAGGCCCTACAATCATTAAAAAATAACCCTTTAAATGACAGTTTTGAAGTTTTAAAAAAAAAGTGGTCCCGTCACAGCATAGATTACTACTAATAATAAAGCCATGATGTCGTATTTTAAAATGTTTCTTGTTTGTTTTGAAATGTTACGATCAGCTGTTCAATGTTTACGTTACAAAAATGCGCAAGAAAAGTAGTTCCTATTTCTGGTCTGTTTGCGTACGCCAAAAGAGGGGGGCTTTTGAATATTTTAATTTGATAAATACACTTTAAAATCTTTCCTTACTTTTAAGGCGATTGACGCCCCAGCTCGTGGCGCTTTTGGTTGTTTTTTCGTCCTTCCCCTCCTCTATCTTCCTCAATTCCGCATCACTCAGCTTCACGAACGGTGATTTCTTGTCGGGGGCGGGTGTCGGCGGTGGCTCGATCGTCACGCTAGCACTAGCAGCAATGCTAGCATCCACCTTCCCTTCAATTTCCGATAAGAAATTCCAAATCACTTCATCTGGTAATTCATTATCCCACTCTACCGGTTCTGGTTCTTCTACCATGTCTACGTGTTTCAACAACTCGTCCACCTCTCCAATATCAAAATTTGCTTCTTCCATATTTAAATAACCAATGGCTACGACTACGATACGAGACTCAAGTAAATCAGACGAAAAATAGGCTTAGGGTCCCTTGAATATTTTATTTTTCCTTCTTTCTTTTACATGTCTAATTAACGTTAATTCATTAAAGGGATCTCTATCTTTACATTTAATTACATGAATGTAACCTTATTTTTGTATTGAAGAAATAAATACGTATCAGTTTGTAAAATAAGCTTACTCTCGACTTTGTTTACATTTATTGACGAGGCTATGTTTACATTTATTGACACGGCTGGGGTTTTTTAAATGTAGTTCCGGCATCATCAAAGGTGTGAATTAAGCCCCGCCCAGATCCATAGATTACCGGTCTGGTAATCTATAGGGCGTATCCAACAAAACTAACCACAGAACCAATGAAATTGATGGATATTATGGGTTGACATTTTAAACCACGCCCAATATGTAAGAATTCTATTTCTCAGATGCATGATGAATTTCTGGTTTCACATGACCGGTGACGATGGCCGCATAGTAGTGACCGTCTACCTCAATGGCATAATGGATTACAGCCGCACCATATATGGAGATACGTATGACAACTGGAATAGTACCGCAGTGCCGATAGGACCTCGCACTGCTGGAACATATGCGGTGGGTAGCCCAGATTTGGCAAGAATCTTGAATTTGTACCTCTTTTGTGTTTAAATCCAATGGTACACAGTAGCAGTAAAGTAATTTATTTTGAAATGTAAGATTAAGAACATCATCGTATGGTTTTGATTATAGTGAACATCTTAATTTGCATTAGACAAAACAACACACCTATTTTTAGGCTTAATCAATATGCAGTATGTGTCCACTATAGTTCATTCAGTTTGAAATGGGCAAGTAATATTTGTTTTTTTTATATCTCCGTGTGCAAAAATAAATCCAAGCGTTCACATGCGATTATTACCACACGCACATGGCTTTCGACGCACACACCTGTCACGCATATGATGCACAGTGAGCTTGTTGCCTTGATACGCGCCCGCATCCTTTCATTTGCTGCTGTAAGGAGGCTTCGCCAATTTGGAGTTGATCAGACAATAGTATCAATTGCTCTGGTTGAAATACATAATAGCAAAATATTTTCATTTGAAAAGGGCAGACAGACCGACCTTTCAAGTAAGGCTTTTTTATTTAAAAGATTTTAAAAATATCCAAAACAAAAACCATCCGATTTGTTGGGAATGAAAAAGTTTGACAGAATTTTACTAAATTTTCAAAAATATTTACAAGAACCTTAATTTGCAAGTCAAGCTCAGTTATGAGAACAGTATAGCCTTAGTAAGTGTTAATATTCCTTGGCCTACATTTCTCTCTCAGATACGTTTTGAGGCTACACCAGGGGACAACTTCCACGATCCGAGTCTACAAACTGACATCACTATAGACGATATCATATTTGAAGGCTGTGACTCATCGTCAGGTAGGTATAGGGTTAGAATTTAATTGGTTTTTAAGTCTACATAGAGCTTGTTTCTAAAGAGAGGCATTAGCCGGAACATTCCAGAACATTCCGGCTACAGCCGGAACATTCCAGAACATTTCGACTACAAGCATTGTGGAAACAGGTCTTCCCCGCTTTAGAAGGATAATCCTTCTCCGGAAAATTATCCTTAAAAAAAAGGTAGGATAGTGTAGAGAGATTAGCAGGCTAAAAGACTGCGAGAGCCCTTAATAACAGCGCTCCACGAAATTAGATGGCTATGGCGACAAAAAAGAAAACCATGTTTACGGGTAAACTGACCTCCCAGGTAGGGTCGGTCAGGCGTTTTTATTTTCTACCAGACTGTCAACTTTTGAGAATTGCTGCAGAGACAGAAATTTGAGGGGGGGGGGGGGGGGTGCTGCCGATTTAGAAATTGAGAGGGGAGACATGGCGTCAATAATCACTCATTTTTAGCATATCTCAAATTAAGGAGGAGAAATTTCTCATTAACTTTATTATTTAATATGTTTATGTAGGAGTTATACTTTTGCAGTTATCAGCTCATTTATTACCAGGTCAGTTACTTATTTTGATGACTGTATTTCTTTACCTCCAAACTAGATGTGAGCTGTGACTTTGAAGGCACCGGTAGTGGTTCCGTCTGCGGTTGGACACAGGACCCCAATGATGACTTTGACTGGACATTGGACAGCGGCGGTACTGGGTCAGCCGGTACCGGACCACAGTTTGACCATACCACTGGATCAAAAGCAGGTCAGTTCGCTGGATGTATAATGTTATTGTCTAGTCTTTTAGAAACCTTTAATTACTCCCCAACCTTTTGATGCTCAGACCAGACCCATCTCCAACCCAATGGGAATCCCAACTTAACACTTTCCACGCGGGTATTAGTCTTACCATATACAAAACAGACATGCGTACGAGAGTACCTACTTAAAACCATTAAGGGGCGAGGTGGCGCAGTCGGTTAGAGCGTCGTTACACTGCTGTGCACTGTAGTTCTGTTGGTGGATCGTTTGAGCGTGAGTTCAATACGATACACCAACACAGCCTCGTCTCCATGCCTCCTTCAGACCGTACAGACTGAAGTAGGCATGTACATAGGCGCACCGTGGTTCGGAAGTCACGTAGAAATGTTGGTCCCGTGTATCGGAAGAGCTATCCCCGAGCACGTTAAAAGGTCACAGACTCCTTCGTAAAGAGTAGGGGATCATCCCGGTCTGTGTCTGTACAGCTTATTCTTCGGGCATCCCTTTAATTTAGTGCTTGTTCACTATTGGGTTTTCTCTGGCTCTTCAGCCTATTGTTATAAATAAAATAAAAATATAAAAAAACGGAAGTGTGTACCGGACGCTTAAAAACAATGATTGGTCAATCGTGAAATCGTCACGCGCGTGAATGCCTAGCTCATGTGAAATAGCTTGAATTTTGTTCCAAAGCATTATGAAAGTGACTATAGGTATTACAAAATAAACCTGTGTAACTTACACAATAGAAGTCTTTGCACTAATTTGTGATAGGACCTAAATGTGTTATTCACTCACAAATAAAACCCACAATCTGGCAACAGAATCAAAAATTCTCTCCCATAAGATCAACATTATTCCCTCTCAGGGCTGATTACGGTAGGATAGATTTGTATACATTCCATTTAATTTTTACCTGTCACCAGGTTGGTACATGTTCATCGAGACGTCAGCGCCGCGGGTCAAAGGTGAAGAATCCCGCCTGATGTCTGGTTTGTTGGCACCTACCATGGGCAAAGATTACTGTATAGAGTTCTGGTATCATATGTTTGGACCCGATATAGCCGACCTGAATCTATACCTCTCTAAGGGCAATGAACAGACCTTGGTAAGTGTTGAGACCATTCTTGGGGTGGGGAGGGGGGCAAGATTATTGCATAGAGTTCTGGTATCATATGTTTGGGCCTGATATAGCTGACCTTAATCTGTACCTCTCGAAACGAAATGAACAAACACTGGTAAGTGATGAATCTTATCACATAACAATCAATCTTTGGTAAGAATTGAAAAGCACATCCTTGCAACCTATTCAACTTCCATGAATTAGGTTACCTGATGATTACAGACTTTGAGGTCTTCCTGAAAGATTCTCTGGAGAAGTGGTAAAAAATGACCAAAATGGCTTTGCATGAGTGAGAGTCACTAAATTTCAAGCATGTCTTTAATACATGAAATTCTTTAGGCCATTGGCTTACAGAACCTTTACTATTGAATAATTTACATTGATCATTTTGTTGTGTGTGTATATTTGACAGATCTATCACAAGTTTGGTACCCAGGCCAACGAATGGCGCGTTGCTAGGCAGACGTTCACCAGCGACCTGACGTACGAGTTGATTTTTGAGGGAATCATGGGTAAATCGTGGGGTGGTGATATCGCCATTGATGATGTGGCTCTCACTGAAGGAACCTGTCCAGCATCACGTAAGTTTACCTATCGTTATGAAGATGCAATGCTTATATAACCATGCCTATTATGGTTTCATTATTTTAACACTTTCCACATGGCCATTAGTTATACCATATACAAAACAGATTTTGCAGAAACTGTTCCCAATTTTCAATGTCTTATCTCAAGAATTACTGAACCAATACTAGGCATGTTTGAACTTATTTCAATGCAGTTCTCATGGTGATTTCAAGTGTTAATGTGACAATAATAGCACCCTGTTCAATTCACTCTGGGTCAATTAGGTGGGGTTAGTGTGTCTGCCCCCCCCCCCAATATTCACAAAAAATATTGGAACATTTCCAAAAATGTTCCAGCATTGTCAAATATTTTCGAAAGATTTCAAAAACAACTTAAACAAATTCCCAAATTTGAACAATATTGGCAAGTCAGATTTGCAGAATAGTTTTTTTGGGTTCACTTTGCCTAACCCATATTAAGTTTTCACAGTTTACCTGAAACATACATGTGCCAACATTGAATATCATTTATTTTCAGATCAATGTGAGTTCACATTGGACATGTGCGACTGGGTCAACGATAAAGATGACACAGAGGGATTTGATTGGGTGAGAGGCAAAAATGGCAACCCAGATCAAGGAACGGGACCAGCAGTAGACCACACATGGGGAACCAGTACTGGTGAGTAGCAATGTTGCCTATGCAGTGCTTAAGGCACCCAATCGGGTGTACAAAAATTGGGTTTGAAAGAGTTAGAGGCCAAAATGGCAACATGGATAGGGTCCAACAATAGACAATGATAGGGAACCGCTTTCCATTTTTCCACAAAGTGCCACTTTTCAGAAAACATCATTTTGGGGAAATGCAGCTGTTTTGGGAAAAGTAAACATTATATTGAAAAGCCTCTTGTTTCACAGGTTCCCTCCTATATCCATGACACCCCGGACTTTCTCAGGAAACTCGAAGCCATCAAGAACCAAGTTCCAAGCACCGCTATTATTGGCACATTTGATGTTAAGTCCCTCTATACCAACATTCCCCATCAGGAAGGCATAGAAGCAAGCCGTGCAGCTTTGGCTAAGATTGGTCATTCCAGTCCTCCCATACCTGATATTGAATGCCTCATGAACCATGTCCTAACCAAGAACAATTTCACTTTCATGGACAGGACCTACTTGCAGGTACATGGCACAGCTATGGGTACTAGGATGGCTCCGTCATGGGCCTGTCTTTTCATGTCTAGGCTGGAGGAACAATTGCTAGCTGAAGCACCTTGTCGACCTTGGATTTGGTTGCGGTACATTGACGACATATTCTTTATCTGGACCAGTGATGAAAGCAGTCTCCTCACATTCATTGATCACATGAACTCATTTCACAGGACCATTAAGTTCACTTCTGACTACTCCCACCAACAGGCACACTTTCTTGATGTAACCATACAGAAAGCTGAGAATGGTATACTATCTACAGATCTCTTCACCAAGCCTACAGATATGCACCAGTATCTCCATGCTTCAAGCTGCCACCCTCGCCATTGTAAGACAGGCATAGCATATAGTCAGGCTCTCCGTCTCCGACGTATTTGTTCTAACGAATCTAGATTCTCATATCATGCACAGAATTTGAAGAAGCATCTGGTTACCAGGGGTCACAGCTCCACCAAAGTCCAGCAAGCCATCAAGAAAGTCCACTCTCTCCCGAGAGCCACAGTCCTTCAGGAGAAGCCCAGAAGCCCAGAAACCAAGACCCCACCCCTAAGATTCCCCTTGTTACCACATTTCATCCTAACCTTCCTCCTCTGCGTCACATCACCAACACTATAACCACCACATTCTCCACACATCAGACCGTCTTCGTCGTGCAGTTCCTGACATACCAATCCTGGCCTACAGACACCCTCGCAACCTACGAGATATGTTAGTACGGGCTACCATCCCCCCGGTAACTGATGATTCTCTCCCCACGCAGCATGGCACTTCTAAGTGCGAGTCGACCAGCAGGTGCGTCGTTTGCCGGGAACACATCAAGGAAGGCGATTCCTTCACCAGCCACACCACCCATGCCACCTACAAGACGAAGGGTCACATCACTTGCACCACATCTAATGTCATTTACCTCTTATCATGTAGAGTGTGTGGAGTCCAGTATGTTGGTGAGACTAAAAACTCACTGAAGAAGCGCTTCTATGGACACAGATCGACAGTCAACACCAACAAGCCACCTGTAGGACACCACTTCAACCTTCCCAACCACACTATGTCTGATATGATCTTACAGGGCATTGAATCTTTAGGTAGCCGTTCAGAAGTGGTACGTCTCAGTAGAGAGAAGTTATGGATGAAGCGTCTTCTCACTATTCAGCCCCATGGCCTAAACATCCAGGAAGGGAATGATTAGACTCAACCCCCCGCCCCCAACCCCCCCCCCCCCCACCTCCTCCATTTGTATCTGATAAACCTATCATTTGTATTTTTGACCCATTTGTTTTTCTCCACTTCACTCCATTTTTCATTTTTTACTTCTTGATATATGTGATACTTTGTTTTCATTTTCTACATTGTCTCCTATGCACAGTAATTTTCATTACTTGTTCCAGTGCATTTCCATTATTTGTTACCATAGGCCTAGTCCCACTTTGTTTTTTCTTGTTTTCTCATGCATTCTCTCAGTCCTTTTACATTTCCATCCATTTTATTATCATTTGTAGTCATCAATCACCATTATTGATTTCACTCACCAATTATTTTTATATCCCATTTGCCTTTTACTTTTTAATCTCCCCTTTGTCTATGTCATCCTTTTGTTATTTTATCCACTTCATCAATCAGCTGTCTAGCATGATATCTTCCCCTATTCATTCATCTGTCACTTTGACTTCCTGCCTATTGTTCCTCTGTCTATATATATGTTGTGTAATGTTGTATTCTGTCATTTTACCTTCGATAAAGATTCTGTTAGGATCGAAACGTCAGGTCCTCTTATATTTATTACATTTACTTACACAGGCTATTTTTGTGGATAAGCAGTTTGCATTCAGCTTTTACATTATATTATATTGAAAAGGGGAAACTTTATGTGGGTAGCCAAACATTTTCCTTTTTCATAAGTTTTGCAATCTCTCAAACATCCAATTGTGTATGGAGTAATGCAAACAAACATGATCTAATTTTAGGGGGACCTATTTTTTTGAACCCTTTACAGTTTACATTATAAAGTGCTCAACAAAAGAAAGTCGTACACTTTGTTTAGGTCAATTAAAGTAACTTTTGATAGTTTTTTTACCAAACAGGCTAGATAGACATTTGGATGAATCTTTTAGGCACATTTTGATACCAAATATAACACCTGAAAACAAAGATAAACCATGATTAGCGCCATTTAAAGAAAATTAGTCACTTTTCAAAAGTCACATTTTCAATTACTACACGGGAGGAAAATGTGTGCGAGGTTCACCCCGTGTGTGACACTGTTATTAACCAGCCTGACCGACGTGGAATCGATCACACAGTGCAGCCGTGTACACTACCTTGCGCTGGGTGTACACTTATTAGTGAGCGGGATATTTGATTCCGAACATAAAGGGCATTATGTGCTTGTTAACAATTGGTGTTTTCTTCCGCGTAGTGTATTGAAAATGTGACTTTTGAAAAGTGACTAATTTTTTATAAATGGTGCTAATCATGGTTTATCTTTGTTGTTAGGTGTTATATTTGGTATCAAAATGTGCCTAAAAGATTCATCCAAATGTCTATGTAGCCTGTTTGGTAAAAAAATAATCGAAAGTTACTTTAAATGACCTAAACAAAGTGTACGACTTTCTTTTGTTGAGCACTTTATATGCATGGGCCTCTAAGAGCCTCATAACTTTCACCCATTTTATTGAAGGAAGTATTGTACAGGTGACGTGATTTAACCATATTTCCAAACTTTCTCACGCCTGTCAACAGGATACTTCCTCTATGTTAGTGCCATGTACCCACGTCTCGTCGGCGACGAAGCGAGATTGAAGAGCGCCCTCTACGATCCGGGACCGGATCGTTGTATGGCGTTCTGGTATCACATGTATGGCGATGATGTAGGGGAGCTCATGGTGTACAAACAGGATGAGGACGATCAGTTTGTGTCGCCAAGTTGGAGTCGAACCGGCGACCAGGGTGACATATGGCGATTCGGTAAAGTGACGATATCGCCGAGCTATGGAAAGAGATTCAGGGTAAGTTTACTGTTTTGGTTTCTATTGGCATACTTTTTTATATTAAAAGTTAAAAGTGAAAAAGGTAAGGATGAGACAGGTGCTATAAATTTATGATACTGGTTGTTAGTTAGCAAGTTTTAGCTAACTGAGGTTAGGCCAACAACAAAAAATGTTGTGTTGCCCTCAAGTGCCAACATTTTTTATTCGGGTCGGTCGGTTGGAAATCTTTTCTTTCTTTTTTTTCATTTTTTTTTTTTTCTAATTTTTTTTCTTCAATTTTTTCTTTTTTTTTTGGCTGAAAAATATATGGTTTATGTCAAGACAACATTGGTATATGCCCATGTCAATTTAACTAATGTTTCTAGTGTGACAATAGTCTAAAAAAACATTTATTTAGGCTTATTTATTCATTTCAAGCAAGAAATAGTAACATTTAGACACTTTTAATCAAATTTAAAGATTTTATGGTCGGTCGCTGAGGGCAACACAATTTTGTGTTGTTGTTGGCCTTATTGGATAGGCATTGATAATACCCCATCTAATCTAGTCTATATCTCAGGTCTTTGTAGCAGCACCAATTTCCGGTCAGGCAACTTAGTTAGGGAAGCATTCACAATCATCATATCTGCTGCCCTAGTGCAGTCAATGGTAGTGATTAGGCGTAAGACAATAACATTAATTTCAGTGTTCGTTATATAGCAAGCGAATAATTTCTTTGGACTTTGTGCATTACATTGGAAAGGCCCTTTACAGAGCCACCATTTTAGTACCCAGCGGCAACATCCTCTAATAAACTGTTTTCTGAGCTACTGTTCCTTTAAGGGGGTGTGGACTCTCAGGTAGAGCCTCCGTAAAACTGCCGTAACTTCTTCATTATTCATTTTATCTATATAAAAAAGTATACATTTTCTTAAAGGAAAGGGTTCAATGAAGCCAACCATGACATTTACCATTTTGGAAAAAATCACTTTTATGGTAAAAAAATCACGTTTGTTTGGCACTCTGTGGTCTATAATTCAAAAAATAAATAAGATAATAATACAAAAAAATATGCCTCCTAGGGAATTTTATTAGGATTATGATAAAACTAGTATGACAAAATTTGACAAAATATATTTTGAGTTATCTTGCATAAACCTAAAATGGGTCCAAAAACATTTTTTTAATAATTTTTTCCAAAATGGTCAATTTCATGTTAATGGTTGGATTCATTGAACCTTTTCCTTCAAGAAAATGTATACTTTTATATAGATTAAATGAATAATGAAGAAGTTACGGCAGTTTTACGGAGGCTGTACCTGAGAGTCCACACCCATTAACTGAACAAGAGTAAGTTCATTTGAATCAGATCCACCTCTTCTTCAGAGGGAAATACATCTATGGCATAGGCAAGAGGCCACTTATATAGTAATTCTCTATAGACAAGGGGCTTACCACATGTCTATTTATCAGAAGTTTTCCCTTGAGAAGTCAGATCTAATCCTGACAGTTGCAATCTAGTTTGAAAAAGAAACAGTCAAAACTCGTAAGCACTCTTAAAATCTGTGCCTAATTTACATTTACAACTTTCATTTTTTTCTGTCATTTTTTCGTAGATTGTATTTGAGTCTGTAATAGGCGTAGGACAAGCTGGCGACATGGCACTGGACGACATTGAAATCCTAGATGGCGCCTGCCCTCCTGAAGGCTACTGCGACTTTGAGATGGATTACTGCGGCTGGACTAACGACCATGCCAACGATGATTTTGATTGGTTGCGTGACTCGGCGGGAACATCGAGTGGTTACACTGGCCCATCCTTTGATCATACTACAGGGACATCCCTCGGTATGTTACTGTGTTTTTGTAACCTGTAAGGTAAAGGCGGTCGATCCTGTAATACCAGGAGCGGAGTGCTCATCTCTCTTTCAAAGCGATAGGGCCAGACTCAATCCTTTTTATAATGTTGCTGTGTGGGGCTCGCGACACCTCCTCCACAGCGAGTCTGTTACCTTCCAAGCACTGAAGAATGCCGGTACCCATTTAAATACACCTGGGTAGAGAGGAGTAATTGCGGTAAAGTGCCTTACTCAAGAGCACAACATGTTGACCACAGCGGGACTCGAACCCACAACCTTTAGATTATGAATTCAGTGCTCTACCCAATGCGCCACACATGCCCGTAAACCTGTAACCTGTATGGTGGTGATTTATACCATTCTTGGTTAGATAATTCGATATATAAGTCCACCTGTTGCGGTGATTTCATATTTGTGTATTGGGGGGGGGGGGGGGGGGGGTAGACGGAGATGTTTTTAGGAAGATATTAAGCTTAGGTAGCATATCGCAAAAGTTAGATCCATATTTTGATTCTAAACAAATACTTCACAATATATTTGGGGTCACATTAGTCAATTGTATACAACTTTATGTAGATTTCTGGTTTAACTGATTCATGTTTCATTTCCTTTAGGTTATTATGTCTTCATTGAGGCTTCAAGTCCTCAGGTATCTGGTGACACAGCCTGGTTAGTTAGTGAACATCTAGATGCTACTGCAGGTAAGAGTCCTGGAGTCCCTCTTTAAATTTGAACTGTTCAGTTATGGGTACACTATGTCCAGGCCTTTAAGTTCAATGAAGTATCTTTCTACATTATGTATCTCCCACTTTTTAAGTTTAGTGTGTACAATACCTTATTTTATAACCAAATTTAAAAGGTTGTCCAAACATTGATTTTATGGTAAATAAAGAAAACCTATATTAAGTAGCAGAAAAAGGCAACATTTTAGTGGACTCAAGCTTCTGTCTCGAGTCCTCTAGTCGCAATGGCCAAGTCTGAGTCTGAGTCCTTCAAGTCTGAATCCAATTTGGAGACCCAGTCCATGATAATCCGGATTCGAGCCCTCCAGTACAGAGATAGCTCACTTATATGTTGACCTTTTTTCTCCCTAGGTCGCTGCTTCAACTTTTGGTACCACATGTACGGGCAAGGTATCGGCACTCTCAATGTGTACACCCAGTCAGCAAACGCACAACCAGAATTGATAATGACGGAGTCTGGTAACAAAGGCAATGTGTGGAATGAATTGAAGTACACTGTCAGCTCCAGCGATGAATTCTGGGTAAGGGGAATCATTTCTCAGTTAAATGTAATTAATTATGCTCATGAAGTAAAGGCTATGTAATGTAAACATGTGAAATGTGGGCTATATTAATTTCTGCACTGTTCCAAAATGCAAAATTAGATATATAAATAAATGTATAGTATATAAATGTACATAGTAAACTTTTAAATTGTGAATTTCAAAACAAAAACAAGTAAGATATTTTTAAATTGACAAAGCTCTAAAAATAATCGCTAAGAAAATATACTTTTACAATGAGGTAATTCATTCAACTTCACGAAAGATTTGATCCTAAGTTTTGCAAAAAATATTTTCAAATGATTTTGTTGAAGGGAGGAGGGGGTGTTTACTCAGTGAATAAAAGGATCAAGGGGTATTCCACCACCCTTGGGCTGGTCCACCCATTTATGCACTTTTAACTATGTTATTAATTCTCGGATGTATTATTTCCATTTTTTTTCCACACTTGCCCGATGACCAATCTTCACTAATGATTTTCAAAACATGCAAGAGAAGTGGCCCGGTTTTGTACAATGCCTGTGGATGATGGTATTCACTCATTGCACGGATCTGCCATTTGCGAGGAGAGCTTCGACACGGCTGTTTGACTGTCCGATTTATAATTAAAATTATAGTGGCCCAGTTATGGTTTGACCTGATTTAGGTAGCGCTTATGAATACGAGTATACGGTGAAAATTTCACGAAAATTGTAAGAGCCCTTTTTAAATTATCGGCATTTTCTACTTTACACAAATTTTACATGTAACTCTATGGGAAATGTGGCCGATGAGGGCGCTCTATTATAGTAAATAATAATATTCAAAGCTCTATTTCTCAGAAATGGCACCAACAAATGTTCTGAAATTTCTACAAAAGATGGCCAGTATATTCAGGTACTTGAATAAGTTAAAACCAGAACCGGGCCAGCAAGTTACGGTGTTCTCAGAATAAAACGGACAAATTATGTGGGATCAAGCAGCCGTGTCGAACTGGCACCGCTTTGAATGGGACTATTCCATAACATTATGTAACTAATTTGACTATCTCTGCGCAATATGACTGCTCATGGCAGTGAGGCATTGTGAAATGATGCAACACTGTCATTCAATATGATTCCAGTTCAAGGCTCTCCTCGCAAATGAGGGATCCGTGCAAAGAGTGAATGACCCTCGATTTTTAAATGATTGTTTTTTCAATTGTTTCATTAGGTGATCTTGGAAGGTGTCATAGGATACAACTACACAGGCGACATAGCAATAGATGATGTAGAATGGCGGGGTGGTCTATGCCCAATCACCATAGGACCACCTATGACAGTGCCACCACCACCAACATATCGTAAGTAACTATTGGGTAATCATACAACAACCATCTGTTCCCAAAAAAATCCTTGAAATTCCCCCCCCCAAAAAAAAAAAATCCTTAAATTTAAAGGAAAAGTGTCAATTCTTTAATTTTTCCCTCCAAAATGTTCAATAATTAAAAAAAAAATCAAACAATTTCTTAGAATTTCCTAAAATTTCCTAAATTATTTAAAATCAAAACATTCCCAATTTTTCAACAAAAAAATGTTCTCAAATGTTCATTTTTCTAACAAGTGTTCTCAAAAACAATATTGTCAAATGCAAGATAAGTTCTAGAGCAGTGTTTTTGATCACCTTATTAACTTCTTGATATTACTTTACAGAGCTGGTAGGTTCTCACTAAATTACAGACCCAACTATATCTAGACATTTACAACCCTGGACATGGTAGCAAACAGACATTTTTGTTGTTTAATTTTCCTTAAGGAGCGATTTGTTTTCTTCTATTTTTCTTTTTTCAATTTTTTTTCTAATTTTGGTCTCATTATCCCTAACACTCTTGAGTACTATGAATTACTACAATGCAGTGCGCTTGTGTCACCCACTTCATCAGTTGTTCGATAAAATAATGGCCCCAGGATATATACTTGGCGAAGTATACTGAGCCAAGTATGGTTGACCCCCGTGGCCTAGCGGTAGATCGTCTGCTTCTGAACCCAGAGGTCTGGGGTTCGAGTTCCGGGGCGTGGGGTCCCTTTTTCCCCTCGCTCTTTGGCCGCGAACATTTTTTCTTTGGAAAAGGTGCCTCAGGGGTTAGGGTTGTGGCAACAACAACAACAACAACAACAAAATTGTCTTCAAATTTGCAATTTTTTTGTTAACAAAATTGTTATGCATTTCGTGTGTGTAAATTTGCAAATTATTTTGAAAAATATTTTTTTCTTTTCAATTTGAAATGTTGTGAATTTGTTTGGAAAATTGCAAAAATTGTTGAAATTCACGAAAATGTTCACTAAAATGTTGACTTAACCCCAAGAAACCTAATAAAAAACAAAACAAAAACACCGGACCAACCGACCCTACTTCAGAGATGCGATTGCATGTAGAACAGGCTGGTGTTTTTCACCACTAATAAGTAAAATAAAGCACTCAATATGTAATTGTTGCTTGTTTTAATCTTGCCTTCCTTCTTTTCTCACCTTTGCAGCCCCAGACACACACGACTGTGACTTTGAAGCGGATCTGTGTCTCTGGGAGCAGGATGATGCCGATGTATTTGACTGGACTAGAATGAAAGGATCCACCGGCACAATTGGGACCGGCCCCACTGGGGACCACACCAAGGATGATGGATCAGGTATGGAGAAAGTTTATGTTTTAAATAGTGTAAAGTGTGAAATATCTGCTCATGTCAAAATTTCACATTTTTTCAATGCATTGATATGTGAATATTTTATGCTGCAAAAAATGTGATTCTTCTGCAATCGCGAAAATTTGATCCAGTAAAAATATTTTGTAAATGATAAATGCAGCAATCCCTACATGGGTTGAAAAGTGAGCCCAGTATTTGACTGATTATTTACTCAATTTACTGTTTTCGGATGACTGTATATATTAATTTATTCGTTTATATGTCACCTCAATAGGTTACTACATATACATGGAGAGTTCCAGCCCAATGCTGGAAGACGACAACGCCGCCCTCATCAGTCTGCTCTTCAACGACCCCACCAGCAACGAATACTGCATGGAATTCTGGTACCACATGAACGGTTTCCACGTCAAAGACCTCAACATCTGGAAGCTGCAGTTTGGCAACAAGGCGTTGCTATGGAAGAAGATGGGCTCGCACGGTCCTCAGTGGAATCATGGGCTGATTCACATCACAGAGGTGGATGCATATCAGGTGAGTAAAAGCCAGGTTTGGCATTGTCTGCTTAAATCATTCAAACAGAAATAAGCTTATTAAGCTTTCCATGCAGCTTTTTCAGAAACCTTTCCCAACTTTCAAAATCCATCTCAAGAACTATTGAACCAATACTGGGCATGTTTGTACATTACAATAACTTTATGCAGCGCCTGGACATTTCGTAATTAGGTGTGACGTATTGCCACTACCTCGCGTCATTAGCATATCAATACACACCGATCATTCAGAGTTAGCGTACCGTGAAAGAGCCACACATTTATCACGCGTTGACCTGTATACTTGCAAATGACCTCAAGTCACTTGTTGTAGTATGGCCATACAGTATGCAGACTAATCGATTTTGAAGACAAGGTGTTTCAGTAAAATGGTATGAATGCAATGTAATGTTGGAATGAGAGTTTAAGTAAAGAGCTATTAAGCTAAATAGCCTATGTGAAAGATAGTGGAAAATGAATTGAACAGTACTGGTATTAAACATGATTTTGTGAATCTCAGTGAATGAATGTGTTTTTTAAATAAATGGAAAGAAATTGAAATTCTTGGTGTCTTTGAGTGTAGCTTGACGTCTTTAAAAATTAAGATTAAAAAAGATAATTTTATTTTGCTCACCAGTTTACTAAAATAATTAGGTACACTGCCCATCAGTTGAGGCTGAGCAAAAGTATACCTATAGCTATTTACAAACTGAACTTTAATGTCTTTTTAGTTGCTGCAAATTTATCAAATTTATAAGGCCTCCAGAAGTTAATTGAATAATCACGAAAAAGTTTTCAATTCGTGTTTTAATTAAAACATAATAATTTAAATATATTTTAACGGAAAGCATTTTCATTAAATATATTGAAAACTTTGCCATCACATCTGAAACTGATTACAAACACCATAAGGTTCTCAACAAAATCTATTATATGAATTAATAAATGCATGTTTACCTGCGCGTATGAACTTCCAATTACATAAAAATGAGCCTCACTTTAAAATAAAATTAAAAAGTTCATAGCTCTTCGCCTAGAAAAAAAATACATCGCGCATCAAATATCTTCTATTTGGGTTGCTGTTACATGAAACACCCCTATGAGCAATGGTGGTATCGACCAATCTTGTTTAGTTAACAGTGACGTATTAATCAATAATGTAGTGAATCACATTGTAAGGTCATGCCTTTGGCGCTGAAGACAGGCGAACACGCTTTTCGACCGAACTGCTTTCGATCATGTAGGAAACATCATGAATATTAGAAATGACTAAGGGTCAAGGAAACATTTGGTCGGTGACCTTTAGATGATATTATGCCTTATGATCATTGTAACAAATAAAATTAGGTTGATTTTATGAATGGAGGCCTCCCGCGGAGATACACCGTAGTCTAGAACAGGGAATTCTCGCTTGTCGGAGGTTGATCGCAGCGGGTGTTATGAATGGGACATCCGCCGATTTTTGAGTCCGTGGTATGAAAAGAACTGCCAAAGATGTGTTTATTAACGGTAGTGCAAAATTAGTATTTATGATAAAAGTGTGTATGGTTGGAAAGAAGAGATGTTAAGCTTTGTAAATATATAGGTTGATTACAGCAAAGGTATAATGTGAATGAGTTGTGAGTTCACAAACGCTGGCATACGTACAAAGCCCCTATACCACGTTAGTGTGATGATGTGCGTGTATGCTCGTATACACGCAGGATGTCCTCAACTTATTGTAATTACTTATTTCAATGCATTTCGTATGGTGATTCCAAATATGGTAATTAAATTCAATAATTTGGATATTTTTAAAACATGTTGTACATTTTCGGAATGTCGTCTGCAGACGCCTGCCGCATGAAAAGTGTTAAAACACAACTTTAATACAGTGCAAAGCTTTATTCTGTGTGCAAAAGTGATATCACAGGCGACAGGCCTAGATAATGCTGCAGGTTTTGTGTCTGAAGAATGATAAAAATCAAAATGGAAGGTTATTTCACCCTTTGTCGGATTATACAGAGATTAAATGTCGTAAGAAACAGAGTGTTATTGTTTGAACACCTAGTATTTTCTTGGATGATTGACAACATCCACAAAAGATTCTTTTAATTGCGTACGATCGATACTTTTTTCTATAAATTAATAAATCAAAAACCGATTAAAAATACCTATCTCATCTGCACCGCCATTTTGTTTTTTAGGTGATCATCGAGGGTATCCGTGGTGAGAGTTTCCAAGGCGACATCGCTATTGACGACATCAAATTCTACAAGGGTGCATGTCCTGCATCAGGTATGTGCTTGTAAATAATCTTTGTATGAATTGTCACTTTTATTTTTGTTCATCAAAATTGTAAGCATTCAACTCGTGGTTAAGCAAATGTTAGTCTTGATGTAACTCAGTTGCATGTTTGAATTCATTCTTTAAAAGTATTGATGCATAACATTGAAAAGATTGTCTTTTCGCCAGAAATCTAGTCTGTGAAATACATGTCTTCTGCAGTGTGTCCATTGTCCATATCAATGAACTGACATAGCATAGCATATCGTCCCTTTCTGTTAAAAGCTCATAAGTTTTTCCAGCCCTTCAGCATGTATAAAGTAAAACTGCCCCATGGTTATGCTATAGGAGTGTTGCTTCATACATGTTCAGGGGCAAAAGCACTTCATCTTGAGGGATAGGTAATCCCGGGGGGGGCACTCAACTTTTTTTTGGGTAGGGGTGTGCCGCCCAGGGTCTCAAAAAGGGGGGCTAAAGAACTGAACTGAGTGGATTTTATGACGAAAAATAGGGTCTTAGGAACTGATTTTTTTCAAAAAAATAGGTCTGAGAACTGGCCTATAGTTCAATTTTCGATTTATTTTGGTTTAAGAACGCAAAATTTTCGAAAAATTGGGGCTTTGGAACACAAAATTGGTGCTTTAGAACGCAACATTTTGCGATTTTTAAATTTTCAATAAAAATGGGGTCTTAAGAACTGATGCAGGCTCAAAAGGGGGGTCATAAGAACTAGCAGCAGAGGGTGAAAAAGGGGGTCTTCAGCGCGGCACATACCTATACCTTTTTCAAATGTTAGTGCCCCCCCCGGGTAGGTAATTTCAGTAAAATTTGCAACAAATAAAAATATATCATGTGTGCCATGCAGTTTGTCTGTAAATACAGGCATGGGAATATCCAAGGGTTTTTGTTGTCTACATTTTCGCACTTTCTTTTGATTTCAGCTAGTTTTTGGTCTTTTCAGCCTAATTTCACACAGTTTTTTTAAAAATTAAAAAAAAGTATGTTCATTCTCACGGATGCCTGCAAGTTTTATATTGTGTTTTTGTTACTTGAACTGTAGAATTGTGTGATTTTGAGAATGGTGTCTGCGGCTACACACAGGATCCTACCGATGACTTTGATTGGGTTTTACAGCAGGGTGGAACTCCCACCCAAGGTACAGGTCCAGCTACTGATCATACCTACTACACAGCTTATGGTAAGAGTTAAGTTAAAGACATGTTTGATTATCTGCCAATCCTCTCTGTGGGACAGAAATGTTAATTGTTATTGATTGCAGATGATCAGTAATTAGTAATTTGTGCACGCGGACCAGGCCAGCCAAGGTCAAGATGGTTTGACAGAATAAAAACTCTGGTTGGGTATCCGACTTCAGTCATTTATCGATTGGCTGCTGACCAACGAAAGTGGCGTGTCATCACCAAAGTCACGAGCTGTCAGTCATGACAGAAAAACGTACCAACCTACCTACACTCTTAGTAGTGTCGAACCAATCAGACAGCAAGAAACATAAATACCCGGAGTGCATTGAAAGTGCCGATTTACACTGCGGGTGTGAGCTAACTTGTTAACACGTTTTTATTTGTTTTACACAGATCAAGATTATGCTTAAATTGGGAATTTTGATTTATATAGTGTCGTGTATGAATTAGATCAATACATGTGTATGTTTTGTTTCTCAAAAAATTAGACAAATCAATGCACTTGCTCAAATGCTGATATGTTCACAATAGCACTCCCCCTTCGAGGTCGTGCCATTATTCACACATCAGCACGCGTGCATTGAATTGTCTAATTTCTTTCGAAACAACACATACGCATTTATTGACCTATAATCATTATGTTCCACTACCTAATCACTTTTGTACCAGCCATTTAGCTATTGGCCTGTCATAAAGTCTCCGATATCAAGATTAGGCAGGCCAGCTTCCTTAGCTTGTAGTTTCCCTCCTCTCAATTCACAATTTCAAATTGATCCACCTCTTCTACTCTCAATCAGGACACTACATGTTCGCCGACATGTCAAACAGCAACACCGAAGGCAGCAAAGCTCGCATGGACAGTCCTGTGTACGAGCCTACACCTGGCAAATGTATGCAGTTCTGGTACCACGCCTATGGTAGCGATGTAGGCATGCTGATAGTCTACACCAAAGCCTCAAATAGATTCATTGAGATATTCCGGGACGACTGGACTGGTATTGATGAATGGATGATTGCGGAGGCTACTGTTGCTAATGGTCTGGACTACCAGGTGAGACTTAATATTTTTTGTTTTATTTTTTTGTTTGTTTATTTGATTGATTTATTCTTTCCAGCCATATTTGTTTAAAAACACCTCCAATCCTGATCTAATAGCCTGACCGACCCATTTTTTTCAAGGGGGGAGGGGGGGGGGGGGGGGGGGGGTAGAAATATCAGATGCAAATGTATACTGACCCATACTTCTGAAATTTTAGTTGTCAAAAAATTGCAATATTTTTTACAATTTTGTTTTGTTTTTGTGTGCGTCATTTTGAAGAAGAAGAAGAAGAAAAAACCTGATTCACCAACACAACCCCCGTAAAACAGAAGTCTATTGATAATTGGCTGTTATTTTTGTTAAAAATCCACTTCACCATACTTCCTATTCAAGATTGTGTTTGAGGCTATAAGAGGTAAAGGTACCATCGGAGACTTAGCAATAGATGACATCCGTTTCCGTCTAGGACCCTGTTCACCGTTTGGTGACTGCAACTTTGAGAGTGGCGACATGTGCACATGGAAAAATGCTGAGTCGTCAAGGGATGACTTCGATTGGATCAGAGCACAGGGCTCTACATATTCTGACTACACAGGGCCAACCAATGATCATACTCTTGGGACACCCTATGGTAAGTACATAGACAAATTCTTTGATTGGATCTGTGCTCTACACTCTTTGATTATATAGTGCTCTTCCAAAAAATATCACAGCGCATAACAAAAATATAACATATAAATGATACAGTTTACCCCAGGCATCATATATACAAAAGTGAATGGCATGAATGAGAAAGCATGTACAGAAAATGAGTTACTAAACAAATAAGTCTTAAGATTATGCTTGAAGGTTATGATACTGTTGCTGGATCTTAAGGTAGACGTAGTGTTATTCCATAGTGTTGCACCAGCCACAGCAAAATGCGTTTATGGCAGGCTGGCACAACAAGATGGTTGAATGAGGATTTATGTGTGCATTTTCATTTTTCTATGAATATCGTTTTCTATAAATACTCTTTTAAAGACGTATCTCAGACGGAATAGTTACCTGCAATTTCTCACTCTGTATACAATATTTCATCATCTTGCCACTTCTCAGGTACCTACGTATACATTGAAGCCTCCTCACCACGTGAGGAAGGCGACGAGGCGTGGCTAGTGTCGGGTGTATTTGAAACGACCGAAGAACAGTGCTTCGAATTCTGGTACCACATGTACGGCGGTACCTCAGGCGGCCTCAAGGTGCGCGAGATGCCATACTTTGACCACACGACAGAAGGGACTTATATATTTGACGTCACTGGTGATAAGGGTGATCTGTGGAGGCAGGGACAGGCCACGCTGTTTGTACCGTCAACAGCGGTGTACGAGATTTACATAGAGGGCGTCATTGGCTCGAACCATGAGGGCGACATTGCTATCGACGATATTAAGATCTATGCTGGGGACTGCAAGGGTAAGTGTGTAGTTGTTAATGTAAACCGTTTGCAGATTTTAAAATGTCAGGAATTCAAAATTTGCCCTATCGTAATTTTGTAATATTATCCATGTTTTAGGATAGTTATATCCTTCAAAAGAAATAGGAAGGTTTGAAAGTATCCATTTATTTATTTACATGTTATAACCTGTCTAAACAGCCAAAATGTGGTATGGAGTCCAAAAACCTTGACACATATATTAAAATTATATGGACCAAGAAAATCACTGTGACACAGTAATCTTATAACCTGTCAAGCCAAAATTTACGCTAAGGCAAAAGCCAAGTCTTTATCATGAATGGAAATTGAAATAGGGACAATGCACTTCAAGATGATGATTTGTTATGGAAAATTTGACCCCAGAAATCATAAATAGGATTATGAGAATCACAAGTTTCTCTCAGTGTTTATCCACAACCTTTTGAAGCCACTCCAAGGACTCACATTGATCAATTTAACCGTAACTTACTTAGACTCATAAATACACAGGACCGTGCAAAACAGTTAAGACTTCACCACGTTTTTAGTATCTTTAATGGCATTGGTGCTCCTTACCTTGCTCACAATTTCATAAGAACCACGAGTGCTCATTCCCACCGAACTAGGTCAAGCAATTTCAATTTTATTGTCCCTAGAGTTAAAGGAATTGCTTCCAAGTCATTTTACTACAATGCCATCTTAGACTGGAACGCCCTGCCACCACATATCCAGACCATACGCAGGAAGATGGAATTTAAAAAGGCTGTGAAAAAACACCTGGCTGATTGCGCTCTGAAGCAGGAATCTGCTGATTTTATACGTGTGTAGGCTTATTGTCCAATGTGTCCAATGTAATTTTGTTTATGTTACTCCACGTCCATGGCCCTCTTGTTGTGTTGTTTTGGGACCCCATTGGAAATAAGCCTGCACATGTAGCTGGCTTTTATGGGCTATCCTGGCCTTGCAACTTTTGGTGTTGTGGTGTTTGCCGTTCCAGTTTGGGATGGCATTGTGATATGCGTTATTTATTGAATGTGATTATAATTTTATACTCGTGTGATTTGTTATTTGTATTTGTTGTGATGCCAAATAAAAACTAAACTAAACTAAACTAAACTGGTCACTGATACAAGGGATGCCTTTTTGACCCCAGTAGTTGACTACCTTGGTGTATTTAATTAAGACTTGTTAAAATATTTGTGATGTCATTGGTTGTGTTGTTACAGATCCACCTCCAGCGTGTGAATTCTTGTGTAATGACGGAACATCCAAATGTCTATCAATGGATCAAGTATGTGACTTTGTGTCAGATTGTCAGAACAACAATGATGAAGTCGATTGTGGTAAGTACATAGACGGAGTCATTTTTGTGTCCCTCTAGTGGCCACTAAAGTCGTCAAAGTCATCACATTGATCTAAATGTCTATCAATGGATCAAGTATGTGACTTTGTGTTTGATTGTCAGAATAACAACGATGAAGTCGATTGTGGTACATCTAGAGAACTGAGCTCCAATGTTTGGAAGGTAACAAACCTGTGAAGGAGTGTCTCAATCTCCACACAGCAATAGCCTATTTCATATAAAACACACTGTAGAGACCTATTATTGGATGCCTATTGGAAGAATTTGTTGTGTGCTCTGTGCATTTAAATGTCATCAATTTTTTAAGAGAATATTCAAAATTGTCAAGCTTGCCAATATTTCATTTTCATATTAAGTATAAAAAGAAACAATACTTTTTAAACATTTTATTCTGTAAAAAATTGGCTTTCTGGAGATTGTGATATTTAAATGGCTCAATAGTAAAGAACTTTACTTGTATTTTCCTCATTTCTATCCAGGTCACCAATGTACCTTTGAGGCGGACCAATGTAACTGGGTGAACGCTGACACCGGTAACTACATATGGCTGCGTAACAGAGGTGCCACACCTGATGCTAATACTGGACCATCATATGATCACACCACACTCAGCGCCCTAGGTACGTATGGGGACATATTAGCATTAGTCCCTGTCAACTACATGTACCAGGTGCTATCTACATATATGACTGTGCTCAATGAATAGGCTCCCTTTGAATAGACCCTTATAAAGAAATAATTACCAGTGCAAATGGTGACACAGATAGGCTGTGTGTACTTCCTTGATGCAAACTTCTGTCCATCAAAAAGGCACCTAATGGATAGACGTTTTGAATAAACTGGATAGACCCTTTGAAGAAACTGGTTGTGTAGATGGTAGCACAGGTCCCCTGCATGTAACAGGTTCGCTCATTACATAAGATCTCTGCCCTATAATGGATAGCCATCCAAAAGATGAAGAAACTGTGTGTAAGGGACTCTAGGAAATAGTTAACACTTTCCAAGCAGCTATTAGTTTTACCATATATCAAATCTGATTTTGCAGAAACCTTTCCCAACTTTCAAAATCTTTTCACATGGATTATTGAACCAATAATAGGCATGTTTGTACTTATATTAATGCATTTCACAGGATGATTCCAAATATAGGGATGAAATTCAGTAAGTTTGAAATTTTTGAAACATTTTGTGACATTTTGGAATGTCGTCTGCAGACGGCTGCCGCATGGAAAGTGTTAAAGACCTTGTTATACCAAATCTGCATTTTATGTCCTGTACAGGTTGGTACATGTATGTGGATGCCACAACAAACGTTGGCTACGAATGGGCGGAACTTTACAGTCCCCTCCTACACAACTCGGCTGCAAGCTGCGAAATGCGTTTCTGGTACCACATGTACGGTGAAGACATCGGGGAATTGGAGGTCTACCTCATTGAACAGTACTATGTACTGCTGCCATTTATAATTTACGGTAACCAAGGTGACAGGTGGAACGAGGGCGTGGCGCCTCTTGGAAGAATCAGGGATACATTCTCTGTAAGTAACAAATTCAATTTCAAGTTTAGTACTTTTGAAAAATGGTTTTTTATCCATGATGTGTTTATATCAGTACAGATCAAAACAGAATACGTCCAGATCTGCCGAGGGAAGGGAGAGGGTGGGGAGGGGAAGGAGGGGGAGGGGCAAGGAGGGGAGGGGCATGGAGGGAAGGGGCAAGGTTGGGACAGAGGATGGAGTTAGTATGGGTGCCCCAAGGCAACATTTGTATATCATAAATGCATTATGAATGTGACTTTCAAAATTCTCATCTTTGGACAAATTAAATGGTACTCAACAAAATGCCTTTGAATGCTGTATATTGAATGGGTTTTTTATCTTCATATTCCATATTTGGTTAATTTCAGAGATAATTTTGATTCAAGAAATACTGAAATAAATACTGCATATTGGAAATTAGGTCACTGTCCTTCTACAGGAACCAAACATTTGTCATAGGCTAGTTGATGATATGTTGAATTTTCCCCACTAGCTGGTATTCCAAGCTGAGCGTACCTTTAGTGTACTAGGAGACATAGCCATAGATGACATCACTTTTGACGGTTGCGGTCTGCCACCGATCATCGATAACTGTAGACCGGAGGAATTCCGCTGCGATCGTGGCTCGTGCATTGCTATGGATCGGGTGTGCGATTTCAGTGATGATTGTGGCGACTACTCGGATGAGAATGACTGCGGTAAGGCCATGTGAATAAAAAGCAATTAAATCAGTTGTCACATTACAACCTGCAGAATAACTGCATCAGAAAAGAAAAAAGAAGAAAAAACAGTCTTCACCTGACAGGCCAAAGAATTACTGCAGTTCAACCATAGAAATAACATAAGCAACCAGACATCATATTTCAATGGTTTGTTGGACTAAAGGTTTGTTGGACTATGTCGCATTTTATTTTGAAGTTAGACCTGAAGTTAGACCAGATTATTAAATTTTCCAACCATCGAATCTTTGTATAGTTTAAGAGTTTAACGGGTTCGCCGTCGGACAAGTTTAAAACTGTCAAGCTTTCGTCAGGATTAGCGCTGACTTCTTTAGGACCAAATTATTATATTATTAAGCAAAACATAGAGATTGCCACTTCTCTATTATTGTCATCATTTGGGCTGCCCCTTGCCCAATGATTTGACAGTAGGTCCCCCTTTTCTACTTGTGAAAGATTGGTGGCTCTGAAAAGAGCCGTTCAGATGGATTGCTCTTTGTCCACTGATGGTGGCTCTGAAAAGAGCACTAAATGTAGGTTGCCGCTAGCCTACTATAAAATTTGGCTCTAATAGAACCTATTCCAAAGGACTGCCCCTTGACCAATGGAAATAACATAGACTGCCCGTTGTCTACTACAGACTACAAAAAGTCTTTTGCACAGTATTAGACTGCCCGTTGTCTACTACAGACTACAAAAAGTCTTTTGCACAGTATTGCGGTCACTGATCTGTAATCTTTGATTAAATATTTGTGTATTTTGTTCACCAGATGGTTATGTAAGATGCGACTTCCAGAGTGCAGGAATATGCGGATGGACACAGCAAGACAACGATGATTTTGATTGGTCCAGAACCAGCGGTCCGAGCGATGGTACTTTGAGTACTGGACCATTGAGAGACCACACAACTGCCTCATCAACAGGTGAGTGCAAAGAATATTGTATTTTATTATTGGTCCAAATATAGTTTAAAGGTAGATGTTCTGATTGCTGGCCTAATTTTTAACTTGATGTTTTCTATTTTACATGAAAGGTCATCCTTAAAATTGTAGCATTCCAAAGTTTGAGTTTCATAACTATAATAGTTCTTATTTTAGAAGCACAAGGTCACAAGAAATTTGCCCATTGAGTAGTACACAAACTGGCTGGTGGTTAACCACCTTTGGCAGTAATTCACGACATTTTAGCCTTTAATTTATTAATGGAACATTTGTGGCCCCTAAGATTTTACAGACATAATGAGAGAAATATGGGGATTCTTCTGATATCAAAATAGCTTGATGTGAAAAAAAAAAATAGCCAAAAAAAGTGATCAGACTATACACCTTTTTAAAATCAGTTCTAAAATGACAAGAAGTATTGGGTTTGATCTCTACGCGCGCAAAAGTAATTCAAGCGTACATTATGGTCAAATGCACATGATGGCTTTGGCCGCACACACACGTCATACATATGATGCAGAGTGCGCTCGTTTCCTTTGTGCGCCCCTGCATCCTTCTGTATTCATTCATTGCTCTAAGGAGGCATCACCAATTTGGAACTGATAAAACTATTGTAATTATTGTATTTGAGTTTTTGACCCCTGAGTGGCCACCACTCTTCTGTGTGCCAATATATGGTGAGAAGAAGAGGAAAAAAAAAATTATTGGCAGAACCAGCTTACATTCATATCTACCATCAATCAATCAATGCCATAGCCCTAACTGACTGAATGAGTTATCATATACAGTCATAAAAAAGTAACTATACAGGTAATAAATGGGCTTCGAACTCTTAAAATATATATCCTACCTAAAAATATTAAATTATAAAGTTGTTGAGAAATTTGTCTTCTTTAATATGAGATATTGCACGCTAGGATCGGGTGATTATTGAAGAAGTGGCACTCAAAAATATAAGGAGAAGTCCGATTATCATTTTCACATTTTTATTTTCTACACGCGGGCCAATCTACGGGTACCTTATCGATTACCGGTAGTGCAATTGGGGGATGCATGCACAGGTTGGACAGTCGGCCATATTGTTCCGATGGATCAATACGCCACACACACGCTACCTGTCATTCTCTCCCCCGTGTTGAAATGTAAAATGTGAATTTGAAATTGTGACTCTACCTTACATTTTGGATTGTCGCTTCCTAAATATTCAACCGATCCTAGCGTACAATATCTCATATTAAAGAAGATAAATTTCTCAACAACTTTATGATTTGATATTTCTAGGTAGGATATATATTTTTAAAGTTAAAAGTACATTTATTACCTGTATAGTTACTTTTTTTGATGACTGTATAGCCAGCTATTTTACCAAATCATAGCTTTATAAATTGGTAGTTGTAACATAGAATGTTTATCGCCATACTCATATACATCTATTTGTGATTTTTACCCCCACAACCAGGCTACTACATGTATATAGATTCCAGTCCCCCACAAGAGCCAGGTGACATAGCCTGGCTAGGCAGTCCATCTTTCAGCGGTGTTCCGCCAGGGGGTGATTGTCAGGTAGGAAATGAGAAGTGCCAATATAATATTATATATTTCAATTCAAGGTTTAATAAACATATCATTATCGCAGCAAAATGCTGAATTACAACAATATTTACAATATGTAATATATAGAACAATAGAAACATTATATATTCATAGAAATAACTAAGCATGCATAACACAACAACCCACCCCCGATTGGAAACAGAATTATAATGTATGATTTAAGAGTTTGACCATGTATGGAATTGAGCTTCGAGCGTAATGCAGGGTACATGTTTTAGGAACAGTTATTTTGTGAGCACTACGGAGAGTCATATTATGCACTTGTTCATCTCTAGATTTTGGTTACCAACCACGGAATTCATTAGATTTTAAAAGGGATTTAGCAAAGTTTAAACAAATTTGGTCTGACCAAAAACAAAAAGGGAACTAAGACCAACAAGGACTCAAATTATACCGGTGTGGAATCATAAATATTTCTTACTTGCAAAGTTCAAGCCCATAATGCATTTATGTTCTTTATCATAGAGGTTTGAAAGAAAACCATGGACAGCATAAAAAACTTCTACATTGCGAATTCAAATTGATGAACTAGTTTATGCATTTTGTAGTATAATACTGTTAACAATACTGATATACAGATTGAAATAGCTTTTAACGCATCAGAATATAAAATCGTAAATGTGACTTGTGTGTTTTCTTTCAAACAGTTACGTGTTTGGTACCACATGTTTGGAGTTGACATCCACACATTGAACGTGTACATGCGTACGACCACCAACGGCTTGCCTAGTCTGCTGTACACACGCTTTGGTCAAGTCGGTGATTACTGGGAGAGGGCGGATATCGTGATTAGTACCATTGAAGACTTCCAGGTAAAATCAGTGTATGGTTCAGTCAGGGGATTACTCAGATCATTAAGGTGCATTCAAGCTGCCTATATTTTACAGACATTCAGGTTATATTTGCATTCAGAATCCTTAACCCCTTGAGCACTACCGGCCTATTTAACAATGTTTATGATTGGTTAATTTCAAGATATACTCATTTGAATAACCAATTGAAATACTGCTTCTAAAATATTTCACTCCAATCTGTATCAGGAATTTAATTATAACAAGGTCTCACATTGGTGCAATAAACGATGTATCCATCTCTCTAACCAATTGGCAGGTAGTTCTCAGGGGGTTAACGCATGTGTGAATTCGTGGATGGTAATGATTACACATGTCATCAACTACTCAACCGGATACACTTGGCGCACAGTACACAACAGATGCTGAAATCACACTCAAAAGAAAGTATTCTGATGACGGCTATAGTGTGTTTAATTTCTGAAGAGGGAATGGTGGCTACTTGATATTACTATGAACATTGCAATTGGCAATCCGTCCTCTTCCTCAAAAACTGTTTGGTTGGCCTCTACAACCCCCCCCCCCCCCTTCTCCCCAATTTTCCAATTCCAATTTGTTCTTCTTTTCATTTTGACATTTTGAATTGGATATTTAAAATATTATTCAAGACAAAAGGTAATCAATAATACACCTTATTTATAGAAACCTTTGTGCCTATGAACATTCAACTCCTGTATTTTTAACCTTTTATGCATATTTCATTTTTTTACATAGATCTTGATAGAGGGCGTAGTAGGTCCTGGAGATAGCGGCGACATAGCAATAGATGATGTGTCTTTCACGCCTGGATGCATACCATTAAGTGGTAGGTACAGGGGTGTAATCAGGGGTGGGCAATGTTTTGAATTTTTGGGATTTTTTTTCTTCTTTCTCAATATGTAGAGGGATTTGAAATTCTTGAAATGCAGGGAAAGTTTGAAATTTGAGGAATAAAAAAGAATAGGTACAATTTCCCGTAAATAAAGAGTATTCAATAGTTGCTTTATAACTGAGATTGTTTTTTGTTGGGCAACAGTAAAATTATAGACCATTTCAAATCAAAAACAATTCTGAAAGGGATTCTGATAACTTTAATTATCAATCAAACTTCTTGATTTCATGGGTTCATATATTCATGTTATAACAGGAACACGCAGTAATGTTAGGCTCCAGTTTGATGACTTCAATTTTCTCAACTTTTCTGATCTCAATTTGAAGTCTATTGCGCAGCTAAAATAAGACTCACGTCATTCAAAATAGTATATAACAATTTATACAACATTTTCAATATTTTTCTCCACAGGAACAATACCAGCTGGCCCCACTATTCTTCCCACTACTACTGTAAGCCCATGCGGTAAAGGTAATTGGCAGTGTCCACAGGGGGAGTGTATCCTGAGAGAAGAAGTGTGTGATTGGAACATAGATTGCTTTGACGGGGCGGACGAGAGCAATTGTGGTGAGTAACCATGACAATTAGTCATAGCTTGGTCTTGCCCTGATCTGGACCCAAACCAACCCGAATCTAAGCTGTAACCATTACCCTAAACACTATAACACTAATGCTAACATGAATGCTAGTGCTAACACTATTCCTAATGGTATTGCTAATTCTATGGCTAATGGTATTGCTAATGCTATGGCTAATGTTAACCCCTAATGCTAACAATAAGGCCAACAAAAAAGTGGCAACAATTTAAAATTGGGTTGGTCGGTTGGATTTTTAATTTTTTTTTTTTAATTTTTTTTTTGGCTGAAAAATATATGGTTTATGTCAAGACAAAATTAGTAAAGGCCCATATGTCAATTTAACTAATGTTTCTAGTGTGACAACAGTCTAAAAAACATTTATTTAGGCTTACTTATTCATTTCAAGCAAGATATAGTAACAATTAGACACTTTTAATCAAATTAAAAAATCGCTGAGGGCAACACAACTTTTTTTTGTTGCCTAACCATAACCCCAACTCCAGCCCCAAGAAACCCCAACACAACCTTAACTGAATCTGATTTCATATCTTATATATTTCCAGGACCTTGTGATTATGAATCAGGCACATGCTCATACACTGACATCAGCGCCGGTAAATTCAAATGGACTCGTTTGCAAGCCATTGACTCTGTAATCCCTGGTGTTGATAACACACTAGGCACTGCTGCAGGTGAGTTGGGTAATATGCTATCAAAATGTGACCATTTTCAAAATTATTGATTGTTTTTATGCTTTCTGTACACGTTTTAATGATTTTAACCACAGTTCCGTTTGCATTTTGGGTTTCTTACAAATGGATGGACCCATATATATTACAATACTTAAAACTCACTTAAAATCACAAAACCTTTTTCAGAAAAAAGCTCTTTTATTTTGTCAGAGGTCAATCCAGCAATTGGTCTGAAGCTTGGGTTATTTTTTGCATGTACATTTCTATTTAACAGGAAAATAGTTTTCAGAAGGATGTGTTTGGGGATTTTTTGTTTAAAAAAAAGTATATTGGAATATCTTTTGTTTTAATTTTCGTTTTAGTTTTTACTTGTTTTTTTTTATGTATTTGTTTTTGCTATTATTTTGTTTTAGTTTCAGTTGTTTTTAAAAATAAAATTATTTTGCTTTGATCCTGTACATATTTTTTGTAAACAAAAATGGACATATATATATATATATATTTGTCTATTTATATTCTCTAGGTTATATGATGAAGGTTGTTCCCGGAGATGGCGTATTCCAGAGCTCGGCCCTACTGCAGACTCCCAAGCTGCCCCCTGCAAGCTCACAATGCGTGGTCACGTTCTGGTACGTCAACAACATGTTGTCGAACGGTGCGTTTGTCGCAACCCTGGGTCCCGCTGATGATCCGAATAACCGAGCGATCGTCTGGTTCCCGCCAGGCTTGCCGTCGCATATCTGGCAGAAAGCTGGAATCGGGCTGGGCAGACAGCCAGTGGAGTTTACCGTAAGTTCTGGGTTTTTTTAAATGACAAGATTTGGATAGCGCTCAATTGAAGTAAAAAGTAATAAGCCAACAATTTTTTGTTGAAAAAAACCTGTTCTACGAGCCCAACTGACCCATTTTTGTAAATTGCCAACAACCAAAATTGTTTTGAACATTTTGAAAATTGTTGAAAATTCACCAACATTTTCACGAAGATTTTCAATAAAACAAAAACCAACAAGAAACCAACAAACTGACTCCTGTCAGTTTGCCCGTAGAACAGGGTTTTTATTTGGACGCCTAATGGTTAGCACATCTTGCAAACCCAAAATATTGAACAAGCAAATGGCATACCAACATTTATACAAAATTAAATAATAATATTTTGAATTGTCTTTTTTGTGATCATGTATTCATTAAAACTGGTGAAACCTTGATTACATCTAAGCAAACAAACATTTCTTGGTTGTCTTCCACCCGGGATTTGGTTTGGTCGGGGGTGTGCCGCTGGAGATTCAAAACCCCTACCCATTTCTAAGGGTGATTTTGAAAAAATCGGTGCCCATTTTTAGGGTTTTGCTTCATTTTAGACCAAATTTTCGCAAATTATCGGGGAAAAAAGACCTAATTTTTGCAAATTCTCGCGAAAATAGACCCATGTCTAAGGATTTTTCAGTTGAAAAGCCTACCCATGGCTAAGGATGTCTCATGAAAAAACGACCCACTGGAGCGGCACGTCCCCGTATGCCTTACATACGTGAGTACCACCCCCCCACCAGGGCTTCCATTACCTGCCCCTAATTTTCAGAAACTTTTTTTCCCCTTTTAACAATTTTAATATTCTAAACTAGAATTTATAAAAACCCAATGTTTGGGGAAAAAATTCCACCTGCCAGCTTCTCCTCTTGAGAGAAGTGTTAAGGATAAACAAACAATATATTTGTTAGGCCTCATCTTATCTCTCATCTTTCACGATTCATACACAGATTCAATTTGACGCCCTGGTGAGCGGCTCCGACAACATCGCCGTGGACGACGTCAGCTTCAGCGAATGCGGCTATGATCAGGGATGGCCCTGCGAGTTTGTGTGTCTCAACAATGTATGCATACCGGACACGCGCAAGTGCGATTACTCCGATGACTGCGGCGATAATTCTGATGAAACTGATTGTGGTATGTAATGCTTTCAATTTGATACACAAAGCAAATAGTATGTAAAATTGTGGCAACAAACTAAGGCCAGAAAATAATTGATTTACAGTCAACTGAGGGCATGCTTTGCTAATTTAGTATAACTCTCTTCAAACCAATCAGGGTGCACTAAATAGGGTATCCCCTACCCTAAGAGGTGTTTAAAACTAGAATCGGTAGGTATGCATGACAAAATTCTCAAATTAAAAGACTTGACAGTAAGAACAATTGCGTAAATGCCTAGAACTATTGATTAATTATGATTAATGGGACATTACCAACATGCACACTGAAAATGTGAATATCATCTAGATAAATTTTGAGAGATCTTTCAAATTTGTGTTTTTTACTGGAAACATTGGCGATTACGGTGACAGTTCCAAGCTTGTCAGAGATGTAGTCTCTTCATGCCCTCTTTTGGGAAATCAAGCAGGCTACCCTTCCTATTTTTTGCACTTTTTGATGAGAAAGAGTGATCATCTTAAGAAAAGTTCACCGTACAAGGTCCCATTTCAAAATTGAGTGGTCTAAAACAGTTTTATATCAGTATTTTTGTACATATCCCTATAGAGCTCTATTTAGTAGTGTGCACCCATCAGGGGTAGAAATATGGAGAAAAGTCATGGTACTCCTTTTAACCAGATCCAATTGAGAAATAATGAAATTGAAAGGATTGAGGTCATTCTTTGTGTGGTTCAGTTTTCTAACATTGCAGGGTGTCCCAAAATACTATACTTTTTAAAAATACTTCATAACTCTAGTAAAACAAATTGCATTGTAAAAAGGAGAGTATATTTATTATTATTACTCTGTAATCAAAGTGTTTTTAAACAACATTTGAATATTTAAAAACAAATGTTATTAATTCCATTTCTAGGTGACTTTGTGGAAAGGTGCGACTTTGAAAGGGATCTGTGTAACTACAAACAGAACACAGACGATGACTTTGACTGGTTTAGGATCACTGGAGCTCAGGGATCACAAGGTGAAGGCCCTGGCACGGATCACACCACAAACACACCACAAGGTATGTCATATTGATCAAAAGGGTGGTCAGTATACAGTCCTTAAATAAAGTAACTGACCAGGTAATAAATAGGCTCATAACCCCAAAACTATAGCTCCTACGTAAAATATATTACATTATGAATTTGTAAAGAAATGTCTTCTCTTTTATTTGATAAATTACACATGAAGATTGACTGAGTATCGGAGTTGTGTCTCCAAAACCTAAATTAAGTCAGGATTTCATTTTAGCATTTGGTTCTTTTACACACAGCCTTGTAGCAATAAGCAGATTATTGATTGCTGGTAGCAACAACTCACACCTGTGGACAGTAAAATGAGGATTGGGATGAGGAAGCATCTTTTTAGAGTGTTTGCCAACAAATATATCGATATCGTCGCTGTTCTGTCAAAACCTCATACCTCCATCTGGCCCTTCAGCATGTATAAAGTAATACTTTCTATGTATAACCTACATAGTCATTCCTCTTAAAACATGTTCAAGGGCCAAAATACATCTGTCAAAACCTATGTAAGTAGTGCTCTTGCCCCTGAACATGTCTAAAGCAACACCTCTTATGTGTAACCACCTGGGCAGTTTTACTTTATACATGCTGAAGGGCCGCAAAAACGTACAAGGTTTTGTCAGAACAGCGACGATATGTGAATGACTTTTACTGTGTAGCATACAAACCCATTAAAACCTCTCCTGTATCCTTACATTTTATTTTTAAGGTCACTACTTGTATTTGGATTCTGACTTTGATGATTCTGAGGGTAAAGCATCAGTAAGCAGTAAGGTCTTCAAGATGCCACCAGCGGATGGATCATGCAGGGTAAGTACAGGGTGTACCAAAAGAAAAGACCGAAGGTTACCAAGCACATATCCTGTATTTGTCCCGTATTGATCACTACACATTTCCCCTGCACGGGCTAATTTATTTCAAACTGTCATGCATGGGTAGTGTAGCATGTTTGCGATGTGTGATCGATATCCCCCAGCGGTCATCCAGGCCGTGCAATGCATGCACAGAATTTTCCCTCCGTGTAATGTGTTGAAAAATGGGAATTTGGAAACACCACAGATTTTTTTTAAATGGTACTAATCATGGCTTATCTTTGTTGTTTTTTATCAAATTTGGTACCAAATTGTGCCATAAAGATTCATCCAAATGTGTCTCTTTTTTGTCTCTCGTTTGATCAAGAAATACTTGGAAGTCACTCTATAGGACATAAACAAAATGTATGACTTTCTTTTGTTGAGCTCTTTATGATGGCTCAATCTAAGCCTTATTATCCAGATCACTTTAAGTAATTGAAAGGTAGTTGTTTGAAAATATTTGCTGAATTGTCGTAATATTTCACCCAGCATTCGACACAAAGAAGTGACACACATACCAAAGAGGGCGTCAGAGGGACCGTTTATTTTATATGTGTGGTGGAGGTAGGAAAATCTCTTAACAATTCGTCTACTCTTTCGTTTCTTTCCAATCACAGTTTCGATTCTGGTATCACATGTTTGGAGAGAACGTGAATCGTTTGACGGTGTACCAGCGTATCTCACAGATGGAATTCCCCACACCGGTGTTGACTTACGAAGGCGATCAAGGTGATCAGTGGCTGAGGGCAGAAATATCAATTACTATTGGTGCAAAATTCCAGGTAGGTAATGTTGCACTAGGTGTTTTGATACCTATATGAATCTTAATCATTTCTATCCTGATGCAGTTTTCAGAATAAATCTATTAGGTTCAACAAATGGGTTAAACGAGGGAGGGGAAGGGAAACTTCCTAGCCAGCAATGAAATCAAACCAGGGTCAACAGCATCAAAGTCCCAGTCTGATCACTATGCCACATGAGTTTGCTACCAAAACCCAAGTTTTCAGAGCCTATACAGGGTGTATCAGAATGAACTATACCATGTTTCTAAGATACATAAAAAATACAAAATGATTATTGTTTTAAATTGAAACGCCTGCAATATAAATATGAACAAGTTTCCTACATTATATGTTAATTTCATTGAGATATCTCTTTTTGTTCTCGTGTGGTAAGACTTAATCGAAAATCCATGAAAAACATGTTTTCAATTAGTTAGCTCAAAGAATTCACAGACCTTGAAAAGCCATCGGCAAATCTGATTTGACTCTTGGTTTCTTGTCACGCGTATTTTATATTGACTACTTTTATTATTTAAATTGATCATTTAGACCAAATTTGAAATCTACCATCTTTATCATAAAGTCTGTATTTTCCATCAAAAATCGGTTATCCATACTGGTATGTCTGTTTAGATGCTAGGATGTAAGAGCATATTATTTCAGTGATCAACATGGAATTAAGGCATGATAATTAGTTCTACTAGAGTACACTGTAGCATAACCTCACAGAGGTAGATAAACACAGTAAAGACAAAGATTATGACATCAAAAAGACAATGATTGTTGAGTCCAACAATCAGGGCTTGGGCAGGTTACTTCAGTCATTGAATTTTGTACTACAATAATGTCATCTGTTATTTTTTATATACCAACCTCTACTCCAGATCATCGTTGAGGGCGTCGCTGGTCCAGGAGCTCGAGGGGATAACATAGCCGTAGACGATTTCTCCTTCACACCATCCTGTATGCTAGACCCAAGCAATAGTCTGCCTATTACAGTTGTGCCAACGAGTAAGTATTTAAGGTGTCAAGAGACGTCTAGTAATCAAAAAGCGTTCCCTTACCAAACCTCTACTCAAGTTTATCATTGAGGGCACTGCTGGTTCAGGAGCTCGTGGGGATAACATAGCCGTAGACGATTTCTTCTTCACACCATCCTGTATACTTGACCCAAGCAATAGTCTGCCTATTAACGAGTACGTATTTTAGGTGTCAAGAGAGGTCTAGAAGCCAAAAAGCGTTCCCTAACCAAACCTCTACTCAAGGTTATCATTGAGGGCGTTGCTGGTCTAGGAGCTCGTGGTGATAACATAGCCGAGACGATTTCTTCTTCATACCATCCTGTATGCTAGACCCAAGGAATAGCGAAAATGAGAGAAATTGAACAAATTCAGTAAAGTAAAAACATAGAAAATAGAGAAATAATGGAAAATGAAGTGCAATAACAATTTCAACTCTACAATTATTTTAGGTCATCCAAACTGTACCGAAGGTCAATTAGCCTGTAATGACGGTACCTGTATCCCATATGAGCAGTTCTGCGATTTCCGCTACGACTGCAACGACGGGTCGGATGAGTGGCAGTGTCCACCTGTGTGCACTTATGAGGATAACACGCTCTGCTATTGGACACAGGTATGGAAGGATTTTAAAATTCTACATGAAATGTTTGCGTGCATCAAAATTTCACGAGTGCGGCTGTCTTGCGAAATTGTTATGCACGCGAATGCTTTTTAAAGGGCTGTAATGACTACTCAACACATTCGCGAAATGTTCATGTCGCAAGAAAGGCCAAAGTTGGTGATTCTCAAAAATTTAATGCCGCAAACATTTCATGCTTTACAGTATATATGTTATCAGTGTAAATTCTTTATTTCTAAAATTTTAAGATTTGTTTGTCTTAAAGATTTAATTTTGATAAATTATTATCAAATATTATTAGATATATCTACTTTTTGTAATAATCTATATGAGAAAAAAAATCAATTATTTTTCCTAACTTTGATAGACTCCTATATATTTTTAAATAGCAATAAGGCGACATAACAAACTCTGTTCAATCGATCAAGTAGTTTTCTAAATATTGTCCATAGTGTTTCAAAATAAAAAATTGTATCAAAAGAATAATTAAAAATGTCATTAAAAAGTCCAAAATTTATAATTCTTGGACATTTTGGTCAGAGATGTTTTTTTAAAATTTATTGAGTTTATTATACACAAAGACTAAAATAAAATGAGTCCTGTGCTATCACCAGCAGGATCATCAGTTGATCTACCAGCTGTCTTCGGGAGTTTCGGACTAGATCAATAAATTAATGGGTATCTTCTAATTTTAGGTCCAGAGTGACGACTTCGATTGGCGAATCCGCAACGGCACCGAATCGCAGACCTTTAAAGGTCCCGTTTACGACCACTCCTACACCAATCCACCGGGCAAGTACCTCTACGTCGACGGCATCGACACGCGCACGGATCAACGAGCAAAGATCGTCAGCCCCATGTACAGGTTGGCCGGTCCCAGTTGTAAATTCCACATGTACTACTACATGTTCGGCTTAGAGTACGGAGATCTGGAGATCAGCCTGAAGTGGGGCGCCAAGGAGAGACTTCTCGCAAAGGTATCGGACGACTTCCCGGATTACAACAAGTGGATCCTGCAGGAAGTGGAGATTCCGAACTGTCTGGAAAATTTCCAGGTGAGCGACTTTTCATAAAAGAAGTCCCTATTTCGCATGTTATCTGATTAAACTCTGGTCCATATTTTCCCCAAAATGTTGGTTGAATTTGGTGTTTCTTTCAATATTCATGACAATTTGAGAAAAAAAAGCAGTGATTTTAAGTCATTTGTGGTTTTACCAGCAGGAAAAGACTACAAAAAGAAGGACATGCATGAAAGATATATAAAAATTGACAAACGTTTTGTAAATTACTTTTTAATATGTTAATTTTTTCACAAAAAAAGTGTGAACATTTTGAAACTGTTTCAAATTCTTTAAAAACATTTTGTGAACATTATTGATATTTTTTTATTGACAATTTTGAGACCTTGCATGCATCTTTTCTTTCTTTCCGTATTACCAGATTGTAATCGATGCAGAAGACAGGATGGCTGTACCGTCCGAGGGCGGTTTTGCGATTGATGACCTCCGCCTGGACGACTGCGCCTACACCCTCCCTGCCAGCGGCCAATGCCCCGCTGATTTCAGACAGTGCAAGTCTGGCCACTGTTTCCCATACAGTGTGATGTGTGATTATCAGTTGGACTGCTGCGATGGAACGGATGAAGAAGAATGCAGTAAGTAGCCCAATTAGGCCTCATTTTGTTACCAAATCATGATTCAGTAGCCCAATTGGGCCTCATTTTGTTACCAAATCATGGTTTAGTAGCCCAATTGGGCCTCATTTTGTTACCAAATCTTGGTTTAGTAGCCTAATTGGGCCTCATTTTGTTACCAAAGCAGTTTATGTAAACGGCATAATTCTGTTATACCCTACACTCCAACATCGGTAGTATGCGTCGTTCTTAAAAATCATGCACTATGAATACCTCTGTGAAGGGTATAACAGAATTACTCCATGTAAACATGTTGTAATGTACAACCATCAATTTTTCAGATGACTACAACCGTTGTGACTTTCAGAGCGGTTTCTGCGATTGGGAACAACTAACCACCGATGAATTTAATTGGATGAGAATTACTGGTAGCACTAACACAGGTGGTACCGGACCATCAGAGGATCATACCACAGAGTCTCCTAGTGGTGAGTTATAGTTTGCATGGACAGTGACGAGTTATAGTTTCGTTGAGAATGAGTTAATGGAAGTAATTGTATTGGTGGTACTGGAATATCAGAGGATCATACCACGGAGTCAAGTAATAGTGAGTTATAGTTTGCATGGACAGTGACGAGTTATAGTTTCGTTGAGAATGAGTTATAGTTTGACCTGGCATGAGTTAATGGAAATATTGAAATTGGAGGTATAACTGGCATATCAGGATCATATTGGTGTTGGTGTTTAAGAGCCACCATTGGACTGTACAACAGAATCTCTTAATGACGAGTTATAGCCTGACTTGCAATGAGTTAGTGGCGACACTTGTATTGGTGGTATCGGCTGATCTGCAGACTGTAGCACAGTGTTACCTTAATATTAGGTACATAGGTATTGGTGTTATAGGCCCATCAGAACCATAACACTGAGAGACATGCTAGTGCATATATTCATAATATTATCATAAAATTGAATAGGGTTGCTTGCAAGTAACAGGTGGTCGATGATCTGAATCATGCAATTCTTACTTAATGAATAACTGTCTTACCAATGATGTTTTCCTTTACTAGTGTTTATATGTTGGATTAAATATTTCATATCCATACATGTTTACATATTGAGAAGGAGATATTATCCTAGTAATACTTTGTTATTCATATATTATGCATACAGGCTACTACATCTACATAGAGACCTCTTTCCCACAGAATAATGGCGATCGTGCAAGGCTCGGCAGCTTCCTCATAGATTATTCTAGCATTCTTAATGCATGCTCGGTAAGTGAACTCTTTTACATATCTTACTAAAACCTGACTACCTGACTAAAAAAGCATTCTATGGATATTCGGACCTTGTAGGTAAGATCGATTGGTTTTCATTAAAATTGTGGGGCATTTTCAACAGTTTTCAAAAAGTTTAGAATTATTAAATTCATTTTAAAAATAAAATGAGTTTCAAAAATATCGTAATCAAAAAGTTTCAAAAATCAAACATTTCAACAACAAAAAATTGTTTTCAAAGTTTGAAACAAAATTTGAAATTTTTAATAATATTTGGAAAAAAATAGTTTCAAACATTTGATAAAATAACAAAAATAATAAACAAATCTCAAATTCTAAAATTATGATATAATCAGGCCCGCAGAACGGGTTTTTCATTTGGTCCTGAGCAAGATACAAGACTAGATTTAATCTAGTATAGCCAAGATTTTCCTATTGACCTAAGAATTGATGGTATATTATCGTTTCTATGTTGATTGCTTCTCCGCAGATGCGATTCTATTATCACATGCGAGGTGACGAGATAAGATCACTCAACATCTACACACGCACCGTCATTAATGGTCCGCTAACTCTGGTGTGGTCTCGGACAGGAGAACTGGATAGCTGGTGGCACAGGGCAGAAATAGATCTTGATATCAGTGAACCATTCCAGGTAGGTATAGGAAGGTCATGGGTGCAAATCTTAATGGTCTGTTGTAACACCGGGTCAGGGGTGCAAATCTCTAGTCTATGACAGGAGTACCTGGATAGCTGGTGGCACAGGGCAGAAATAGATCTTGATATCAGTGAACCATTCCACGTAGGTATAGGAAGGTCATGGGTGCAAATCTTAATGGTCTGTTGTAACACTGGGTCAGGGGTGCAAATCTCTAGTCTATGACAGAAGGACCTGTATAGCTGGTGGCACAAGGCAGAAATAGATCTTGATATCAGTGAACCATTCCAGGTAGGTATAGGAAGGTCATGGGTGCAAATCTTAATGGTCTGTTGTAACACTGGGTCAGGGGTGCAAATCTCTAGTCTATGACAGAAGGACCTGTATAGCTGGTCACACAAGGCAGAGATAGATCTTGATATCAGTGTGCCATTTCAGGTATGTATAGGAAGGTCATGGGTGCAAATATAAGTGGCCTGTTTTAACACTAGGTCAGGGGTGCAAATCTCTGCTGGTGACACAAGGCAGAGATAGATCTGGATACCAGTGAACTTTTCCAGGTATGTATAGGAAGGTTATGTGTGCAAATCTCAATAGTCTGTTAACACTGGTGTGGTCTAGGATGGGAGAACGGGATAGTTGGTGGCACAGGGCAGAAATAGATCTTGAAATCAGTGAACCATTCCAGGTAGGTATAGGGAGGTCATGGGTGCAAGTCTAAGTGGTCTGTTTTAACACTAGGTCAGGGGTGCAAATCTCTAATTGATGATAGGAGGACATGTATAGCTGGTGGCACAGGGCACAGAAAGATCTTGATATTAATGAACCATTCCAGGGACCTATTTCTTAAAACTTTAAGATGTTTTAAGTTTTTAAGAAGAATTAATTCTTCTTAAATTCTCAAAGTCTTCTTAGATCAGGAACTCATCTTAAGTTAAGTAGATTCTTATCTTCTATTTCATAAAACAACTTTAGAAGAATATCCTTCTTAAGTTCCTTCTTAACTAAAGTGTAGGCCAGGGGTTCTCTTAGGAATAAATCTTAAATTCTTAAGGTATTATTCTTCTTATCCTAAGATTTTTTAAATTCTTAACTTTAATAGGAAATCTTCTTAATTTACAAACTTAGATTAATCTTAAGTTGACCTTTATGAAATAGGACCCATAGGTATAAAACAACAAAGTCATGGGTGTGATCACTCACCATGTAACAATGAATTAATTATGTTATTGATATTTCTTGTTTATAATTTATCCTAGGTGATAATTGAAGGCGTTGCCGGCGATGGTACAGCAGGCGACATCGCATTGGATGACATCTCCTTCTCGCCTGATTGCGAGAGATATAATCAACAGCTACCAATATTGACTACAGAAACACCCATCAAAAGTGAGTTGCTGTAAGATAAGGAGGTATCGTACCTTGCTCAGTGGGGGAGGGAAGGTGAAGAGGGGTGGATAGAAGGCGTATTTGGTGTCGGGTCACAAAGCGACATCGCGTTGGATGGTATTTACACCTCGTCAGATTGCGAAGATATAGTCAACAACTACCTATATTGACTACAGAAACATTCATAAAATGCATGTTGCTATATAAGACAATGAAAAAACCTGAACCCTGTTCTGCAGGCAAATATACCTCTCAGGTCGGTCTTTTGGGCATTTCATTGTTGTCTGGTTTTTTTCTCAAAATTTTGTTGAAAGTTTTTGTGAATTTTCAACAATTAAAAAAATATATAAATTTTTTAAACAAATTTTAGTTTTTTCCCCTAGTAGTCAATGTTTTTTTTTGAGCACAAGAAGAAAAAAATAATCATGTTTTGTAGCACAACAAATATATCAAATTCAAAAAACGGTCTTGCCCGTAGAGCAGGGGGTGGGGGGTTCCCGGTCTCCTAAGCAAAGTATTTATGATATCTTATTGAGCAGGCATGCAGAGAGGGGGTGTTGTGTTAGTGGGTGTGGGATGTGTAATTGAAGACAGGATAGATCCCTATTGCCCAATTCTACAGTCTTCCTTCAAGTCAGATAGTCAGTAAGGCATCAAAAAAGCCCTGTTCCCATTCCCCCTTTTTCTAAATTGTTTTGAAAACATTTGATTTTGATTATGAAAATTATAAAATAATGTTTTGAAATTTTTGAAAATTGATAAAAATTCACCAAAAGTATCACAATTTGTTGCCTCAGGACAAGTTTGTTCCAACATTATTATTTAATTTAATTTTTCTAATCACACAAAGTGACAACAATGGAGGACGTTTGTCAGAATCCAAACAAGTTCCAGTGCCGTGACAACACATGCATCGACAAAGAACTCAAGTGCGATTTCAAGATTCAATGTCCAGATGGATCCGATGAGTCGGGATGTCGTAAGTATTTCTATAGTTTTATCAGTTCCAATTTGGCGAGAATCGTGAGGCTTGTTTTTGTCCGTGCGCAAAAATAATCCATTTCGTTGTGCATATTTATTGGTGAAAGTGTGCGTTTGTGCATCATAAGCAGGTATCAGCGAGCGGTGGGCAAATAGGTATTCCATTTTGGTCCATGCCATGTATAAATAGCAGGCATTATCCAGCTTGCCATCTGCGTGGTCAAAAAAGACCTGCAAATATGTGCGACCAGGTGCGACTACCGGCGATGTAGTAGCTCGATGCGACATATGGCGATTATAGGTCGCTTTGAGCTAGCGAGTAGGTGCCACAACCTGCTGCGACCAGCGTCCGACTAGTATGAATTGAGCATAAGTCTCTCGTTTTTACTTTACTACTTTACAGCTACCAGTTGTAACCTTGAAAATGACATGTGCGGCTGGCAGGAGACTAACTCGGCTGTGGATAACTTTGATTGGCATCGTGCCAACGGACAAGACACGTCAGCCACGCCCACCGTTGCACCACGTACAGATCATACGTACGGATCGTCATCTGGTAAGCTGCAAACATTTGCATTAAGACTTAAGGATGTTAACCCCCTGAGAACTACCGGCCGATTGGGTAAAAAGATGGATACATCATTTATTGCACCAATGAGAGACATTGTTAGAATAATTATATCCCTGATAAAGATGGAAGTGAAACATTTTACAAGCTGCATTTATATTGGCTATTCATATGAGTACATCTTGTAATAAACCAATCAGAACCACTGTAAGATAGACAGTTAGACCCCGGGGGTTAACCTAAAGAATATGAAATTTATCAAGAGCTGACACTTTTGAACAATTAATGTGATATGTATAGAAGTTTTTTTAGAAAGGGAATGAGTCGGAGAATCCATTTTTTGTATAAAATTTCACTAAAAATGCTGAATTTTCATCGTACTCAAAATATGGACCTGCCCATTAATTATTACGCCATAATCCGGCAATCAAACTAAAATGTCCATCTTTATTCTCTAAGTTCCGATCTATAACTAAATGAAATAAAAAAGGTAGAATTCATGTTGAAGTGTATTGTTAAATATTTACCATGTTTCTGTATATTCTATGTTATCTGTTAAACAAGCAAACTCCCATCCAATTTAATTTGTTTGTGGTTTTTTTAGGTTATTACCTATACATAGCACCCTCTGGCCAGGCCTCGGTGGATCAAGTCGCCCAGATGGTCGGACCTGTATACTCCACAGCAGCAGCCGACTGCAAACTCAATCTCTGGTACGTAATCAGCGGCAAAAATGTAGGTGGGATCCTGCTGCTATTGGTGGACACCACGGATGGGTCAGAGACATTGCTATGGCATAATAGCGTTGACCACGGGGAGAGCTGGCAGTCGCTGGTGATTGGTATCGGGAGACGGACTAACCCGTATAAGGTAGGTGGATTATTATTATTATGATTTTTGAGTGTGGTGATATTTAGGAGTAGTAATAATTTTCAAAACAATTTAGAAGCCTGTGTGAGAAGAGTTACTATAGGTCGCCTCGGGCCTTCAACTTTTACCATTGACAACAAAGAAATACCAAATCATACAGAAGATTGCTCTTAGTGATTATGTGAGGCCGTGTAAGTGACTGTTGTCTACATTTTTCCAAAATGTTTCACCAATTTTCAGATTTTTACCTGTAAAAACATGTGAAAACTTGCATTATGAGTAAATACGATTACGTGAGTATGCATGACAGTGGGCAAATTTTCTGTTTGAATATGGTACCATTTCAAGAAGGTACAAAAAGGGCTATATTTTGGCAGTTTTGGTGATGTGTAGTTTGAAATTGGTTGCCTTAATGTTGTTTGTTGTCAACGGCATGTGAAAGAAATATACTAGTTTCGCCCACTAAACTATCAATCAATTTTGATCTGTGTTTAAACAGCTCAAATTCAGGAAGGAGCGTAACCTAGACTACCAAGGCATGATAGCCATAGACGATATCGTGTTCTCCAACTGCGCTCTCCTCGATCCATCGCCATCGTGTGACACCAACGATAATAAATTCTGGTGCAGCAATCAGGTGTGTCTTCCATCCGACCAAGAGTGCGATATGTCGGACAACTGCGGAGATGGATCGGATGAGAGGATTTGCGGTAAGTATACTGCCCTCCCTTGACAAATGGAAGAATTGATAGGAAATATCCTGGGAGACACTCAACTTATTTATGGGTAGGGGTGTGCCATCCAGGGTCTCCAAATGAGGGGCTTTCGGAGCAGATTTTTGATGACAAATAGGGTCTTAAGAACTGATTTTCTCTAAAAGAACTGATTTCCCCCCAAATGGGGCTTTGGAATGCAAATGTTCACTATTTTTGAATTTTCAAGAAAATGGGGGTCTTAGAAGCTGATGCAGGATCAAATTCAAAAGGGGGGTCGTAAAGCAAGCAGCAGAGGGTGAAAAGGGGAATCTTCAGGGCGGCACATTCCTACACCCATTTTCAATGTCATTATTTATTGCCACAGAGTTACATTCTAACACATTGTATTTCTTATTCCCTCTAACCAATCAGGTAATAATGGCTACAATCAGTGTGACTTTGAGTCTGGCCTTTGCGACTGGACCCAGGGTGGTATTACGGACGACTTTGATTGGACCAGGTTTAACGGGGCTACGCCATCGGTGGATACAGGGCCGTCGAGGGATCATACGACAGGCACAAGTGAAGGTATGCCTTGTGTTTGCCTTTTACTCATGTAAACTGCTCACACAAAGTTAGGAAACTTTTTTTAATCAAGTATATTTTTATTATTTATTACCCTCTTGTATTATGTTGCATATCAATGGAAAGCTGAAGTGTTCCTCTTTAAAATGATACCAAATGTGCAATGATGACATGTTGCTGGACTTGGCCATCTGAATGAGAATGAGGCAAAGTCACAATCAAATGTGCCAAAATTACCGTTATCTGTGCTAAACAGTCAGTAGGTAATGGCACGGGCTCTCTCTCTCAGAAAAATGTACAAGTTGTAGGCCTAAACCTTTCACCACTTACCTGCATGACCTTCCACCTGGAGTCATTGTTAACCCAGTCTTGCAAATACCCAAATAATGGTTTTCTAAAGAGATGAGAGTTAACTTGTATGTGTTGTGCTCACTGGTGTAAATCTTTGTGTAAACCATTCATGGTTCTCAAGCATGACCGGTTTGATTATTGATCATTACCTATTGACTGTTTAGCACTGATAACGGGATTTTTGGCACATTTGATTTGTCACTTTGCCTCATTCTCATTCATGTGGCCAAGTTCAGCAACATGTAATCATTGCAAATGTGGTACAATTTTAAAGAAGAACACTTCAGCTTTCCATTGATATATAACAGCTACAAAAAGAGTAATAAATAATAAAAATATACTTGATTAAAAAAGTTTCCTAACTTTTTGTGAGCAGTTTATATATTTTGTTAATTTGTTATGGTATTTTATGATGATTGTACAGATTGTGCGTATTCTTAATTTTTAAATTTAAATTTAAAATTTTTATGTTTTAAATTTTTAAATTTTTATTTTTAAATTTTTAAATTTTTTTAAATTTAAAATTTAAAATTTAAAATTTTTAAGTTTGAATTTTTAATTGATTGATTTTATCTTTGTGCGGCGCATTGTGTTTCCTTGCGGTTTGAAATGCGTCTTTTAAATGCCTGTTTATTATTATTATTATTATGATTGTAATGTTTCTTACACAGTATGAAAAACAAATCAGGTGAAATAGGGGGTGTGGTGGTGTAAATTTATATTGATGCACATTTGCATGACCAAAACGGGAAAACAATTGATGTGTTGTGAGCATGATTTGTTTAGGGGGCTTAGAAAAGATAGTTTTCATATCCTGGACATGTTTAACTTGTGCAGGGTTGTATTTTACTGTTTCAAGAATTGTGTGAAGTGATGGTATATTTTTTTAACCAAAAACTTGCTTTGTTGGAAAGTCTTTAAGTAACTCTTGGTATCTTAACAGCGCTATGATTGACAGCACGAAAGTCCTTATAAGGGACATTGAGACACGAAATGTAACTCTTAAAATGGGGGCGCTAGCACACTAGAGGCTTCAATCTCGGCAATGGGAAGTCTGTGTATAGTGGCTCCGGCCTGGAGAAAGCGGAAAACATTGAAACTAAACTTTCTTTCATTTTATGTTACTTAACAGGCTATTATCTGTATATCGACACATCGACACCAGCCAATTACAACAAACTAGCGGAATTATTAAGTATCAACTATGTCATCAATAGTGGTGCTCAGTGCTCTGTAAGTATTACATAAATGGCAAGTTGATCAAATTGTGGTCATAAAATGTTTTCACACTTTTGGGGATTTCTCGAAACTGAGACAAGACATTGAATCGTTTTATTTCATGTAAGCACCACATCTGAAGATGAGCAGGGTTACGCATCACATACCAACATAGGAATTGCATAGGCGATTCACAATAGGGCAACTGAATGTACAATGTAAATAGATAGTAGCAAGGCCGTACAACTACTACAAGTTCCACATCCAAACAAACATAACAAGCCCGGTGCAGGACTCGGACCCTGACCTTCTGAACAGTACAACGGGCGCGCTAGCTACTGAGCTAACCGGCAGTCTCTGATAAACAGAGAGCAAACCAGATAGTAGTGATATAGAACAGTCATGGATTATAACTGTTTAAACGAACAACCCAATTCCCTAAATTTAGTTGGGAAGAATGTAGATAATGCTCCAGACTGAACCTTGTAAAGAGATAATCTGACAATGAAAAATCAATGTACATTGACTAAAATATTCAAAAATAAGAGGTTAATTTACAAAGGTAGACACATAATCTTAATCAAATTGTGAGATAGGCTTTTACGACGGGTATTCATAATATAAGTAAAACGTTTTTAACGGGTTCGCCGTCGGAAACCTGTTAAAAAACTTTTTACTTATATAATCTTAATCATTTCTTGATTTCTCTTCTTTATTACTTATTTAATTATTATTATTATGTTTCCTTTTCATTCATTTCATTTTATTACAGTTTACATTCTACTACCACATGTTCGGTAACAACGTCCGAAACCTCAGATTGTATGCCAGACAATTCAAGGACAGTAACTATGGCGACCAGGTGCTGTTCAGCAAGAGTGGCGGTCAAGATGACGCTTGGACAAAGGCCGATGTTTCTGTGTCGGGTCTCCCAACTGGTACACCTTTCCAGGTAAGATTTGTCAATGAACAAGAAAGAAAAAGGCGGTTGACCTTTGACCTTGGCGTAATTTGACTTGGATTCCTTTTCATGTAGGATTGTAAGTAGACAATATGAAAGACATGGAACTGACCTTTGAAATTCAATTAATAAAAGTAAAATAAAATTTTCTTCTGACTGAGAAAAACACATTTCCTAATGACTAGGAAAACTTGTCTCCTACCGATTGGAAAAACATAGTTTTAAGAAGTACTTGCAGAAGCCCATGAGCCCTATAATACCCATTAGAAAACAGGAATGTTGCATTCATCGAGCCAATCAGAGACTGGTCATGAATTATTGTCATCTGAGACCAAATTTGGTTGGTTACAAAGAGAGTCATATCATTCATAGAACCAATCAGCAATGGGATACAAATTTGCTGTTGGGATGAAAGGAATACACGCCAGGTGATTCAGAATCTTATCTTTGTTTCGATTGGTTACTCTGGATTATCATATCAAGTCAGGGTTGTCTCCACGCCGGTCGGGTGTAGTCGGCACTCACGCTGGCCGACCGGCACTAAAAAAAAAAAATGGCACTTATTTTTTTTCTTCTTTTCCTATTCTACATGGATAAAATCATTAAACTGCCTCATAAAATAAGAAATTATGTGGCAGGAACCCCCAAATAGGCCAAATTGCATTACAAAAACCTAAAAAAACCCGTAAGCAGGCCCCTGGACCCCGCGCCGTGATCCGCTGCGCTCCGTTCGCTACACTCACTCCGCTCGCCATCAGTAAAATTAGCCGGCACTCAAATTGCCCTAGAGACAACCCTGTATCAAGTAAATGACCAATCGGAAACATCTATAAGGCCAATTTTTGTTTTGTTATGTTGTCCTCGCCCGCCCGCTCGTCAGATTTAGGCCGCTCCGATTTGTTTCAGTTTTTTTTTTCAGATTTTTTTTTCAGATTTTTTTTCCAGATTTTTAACAGTTTAAATAGCATGGAATATTAAACTTAGTGTTTATAACATATATGTGCGACTCTTTGTGTGATTTCAGCTTCTTGTTGGCTGAACTTTGAGTTTCCGCTGGTATGAGAAATTTAAAAAAAAAAGCCCGCCCGCCCACCCCTCCTCTCTGAGAGCTGTGGAGGACAACATAACTTCTTTTTATTTTGCCTAAGAAAGCAGCAGGATCTAATCATTGTCTGTATTCTTCTTCAGCTTGTCATAGAAGCAGCTGCAGGAGACACAGCCACAGGTGACATCGCCATCGATGACATCAGCGTCAGACCAGGCTGTATCAAATACAGCGGAAGTCTACCGGATCCACCAGCTACGATGATACCTCAGACCACTACACCTGGGCCTGGGGCGTGTACACCAGATCAGTTCTATTGTGTGGCTAATACGAAATGTATTCCAAACATGGCGCTGTGTGATTTCAAGTATGACTGTAGTGATGGGGCTGATGAAGGGGGATGTGGTGAGTAAGGGGGTATGGGATGGTTGGTCGGTTTAATAATTGATTGATTGATGTGCTTTTTGACTGGAATTCCTATTTTAGTTTCTTTATTACTGACTTTTTAATTGATTGATTGATTGATTGATTGATTGATTGATTGATTGGTTTGTGAGTGATTAATTGTTTAAATATATGCATATAATGTTATTAACTTTTGTCTACAATTTCTCCTACAAGCTCAATAACTATCCAACACAATGTTTATATGCCCTAAAACTTATTTGAAGCAATTATTATCATCAACTTTCAATTTTAACCTTTGACACAGTTTCTGCATCATGTGACTTTGAGATGGGTTTGTGTAACTGGCAGTTGATCAGTGGTTCCGGATTTGAATGGTCACGTGTCCAAGGAGTGACCGCTGGTGGACAGGAGTACAGGCCGAGTATTGACCACACTAGTGGTTCAGCACAGGGTAAGCATATGGAATTAGCATTTGGAAATAATTGAGGACCCTAGATCTAAAAGGGGGTTAAGTCACATTGAGAAAAATGGCAAAAACTGGGTTTCATTGTGTCCATGTGTGGACTTGACCCACTCGGGTTGTACCTCCCATGGACTCTTACATCGCTTTACCACATGACTTAACTGTAACATTTGAACAGAGGGTGCAGAGATCCTCCTTGTAGCAGAAACTGATACTAACTACAATTTCAACAGATTGTGACTTAACCCCCTTTTAGATCTAGGGTCCTCAATTAAAAGGCATTGTCTTGTGAGATTTTTGTAGTGATCTATACAAATTAAATGTAGGTCACATGTTGATACAAAAAACAGGTAGATCTGGTCAACTTTGGATTCTTTTAGATATGATAAAATTTGCTCATACATATTTTATTATCTATACAAACAATATGAAAATTGATATATGATGCAGGTTGTCTCAGGAAAATCGGAAACTACCCTGTAGCGTCACTGTGATTTGAGTATTCTTAATTCTTAGTTTCCGAGTTCGCTGTTTAGGTTCTCTTGATTTCCATGACCTCCAGATATTTATTTTTTCTTTTATTTATATTTTTATGGTTTTTTTATGTTTGGGCTTTGATCTTATTCTTATGTCACTTTCATTGGCATTTTTAACCCCTACCCAATTGTGTTTCTTGTATTATGCATATTTTCTGAGTTGCAGTGAACTAATTGATTGGCCTATCAGAGCTCTTTGTTCCAGGATGATCACCTCAGTTCATTATAGACAACGTCATAATGCTATAGACATAATTCTATAAATGCATGCGTACGAACGTACAAGTGTAAACTTGAAAGTTTTCAACTCAGAAAATATGCATAATACAAGAAACACAATTGGGTAGGGGTTCAAAATGAAAGTGAAATCATCATGGGCATGTATGCATAGTCTTTTGCGCATTTTATGCATCTGGACGAAGCTCCGCGCACCACAACAAAACACGCTCAAGTGAAATAGCTTGAATTTCATCCGTAGCATTATGACAGTGACTATAACTTTGTTAATGTCTGTGGGACTATTGTTCACATTAATTGCTCTTTATATACAAAAAAAACCCAGCAGTGTCATTGTTTGTTATCTAATGTATACATGTATCTATATATGATTCCTGGTAGGCTGGTACGTATTCGCACAAACCAATCCGGGTACGTTCAAGACCTCCACTACCTTGAAAACACCGGACATCGCCACGACGGGGGAGAACTGCAAACTCAATTTCTGGTATCACATGTCCGGGTCAGCGGTGGGTTCTCTCGGCGTGTATACCACCGCCGGTAGCGTTACCTCGTCGATGTGGTACGTGAGCGGTATCCAGGGCGATGAGTGGAGAGAAGCAGAGGTATTGCTGGGACCTGGTACGGGATACTCGGTAAGTGATTGAAGGATGAGTTTGGTTTGAGACATCATTTGCATTTAGTTATAGTTTCCTAACCATCGAAACTCAATGGGCAAGCACTCCAGATCTATTCCGTAGCTGTAGAAGCATGTATTGAATTGTTAAATTTAGCCAAAATCCTCTACTTATATCTCATAAAGATGTTGTGCTGTGGGCTATATAGATGAATGCAAGACAATTTTAACAAAAAAATTGCAACCCTGATTTTCAACTCAAAAAAAAAAATGGCCTAAAGAATAGTTCTTCCAGGTTCTTCCAGAAAGTATCTTTTTATGATTTGATGAGCTCAGTCTACATTATAAAAGAACCTAAGGGGCAATATATTTTAGTGTTATATCTGAGACATATTCGTCTCAGGTTATATTAGCCTAATTAGGTGGCTCCAATTTTATTTGTGGACTTTACTAATGAGAATAAAAGGGGTTTTAAAGAATAAAATGGTACAGTACTTGATTTAGACCTGGTTTAAGGGTGGTGTTAACCCTAATAATATGACATTTATCAAGTGCTGTAACTATTAATAAAGTTTGAGAGAGGGCAGTCTCTATCGAACTAGTTTACTCCTTGAAACGGAAGTGACATACTTGTTTTTAAGGTTGCTTTATGGATAGCATCTCACTGCTATTGAAAACCGTGCAATGGACCAATCAGAGGCTTGCATTTAGCCTTGCGTATTTTGGGTGGCACCAGTGCTTTGTGTTATCATAATGCTATCGGTTTGCTTGGTGAGAGGATGGTGCATAAAAGTATAAGTTTTTGGAAAGGAAATGAGCCAGAGAATCCATTTTTGGCATCAAATTTCACTAACAATGCTGAATTTGGGAATTTTGTAACAAATAAATCACTTTTTTGGCTCAAACTTGTTAGGACAACGTAACAAAATCAGTGTGATATTGCACCAAAATCATCTAAAGACACTTCTCTCTAATTTCATATTATTAGGGTTAACACCCCCTTAACTAGTTTTGTGCATACCGACCTCAATGTTTGTTTTAATTCAAATTGTTGTTTTCCCATGTGTATATTTCAGGTCAGCCTAACAGCTAGACGAGGCAGCACATATGCAGGTGACATCTCTATTGATGACATCAAATTCCTAGGATGCTCACCACCTGGTAGGTTCAATTATCATAAGCAGGGGTACTTTTTTCTATCGTTTTATGGTCTTTTAAACTTAAATATTTTTTAATTTGACAATGTGGACACTCAAAAGGTGGGCAATATGTAATGAATATTCCATTAAATGTATTGACTTAATTAACATTTTTTTTGTGAAAACATTAGAAACATTTTTTAAATTTTTTTACAATTTAAAAAAAAAAATTACAACAATTGTTGAAGTTCACCAAAATGTTGCAAAATAACGACACAAAACCATGCCCGATCAACAGAACCCTACCTGAGAGGTCTGTTTGCTTGTAAAACAGGTTTTTAATTGGCTGTATTACCATGTGTTTGTTTTACATACTGTACTACATTTACCAAGTTTTCTTGATTCATTTCCCTTCTTTTCTTGTTATAGATCTCACCGGTACACCATGCAATGACGGGCAGTTTGAATGCGCCAATTCCTACTGCATTGACTCGGCACGAGTGTGCGATTACAGCAACGACTGCTATGACGGGTCGGATGAGGGTGAATGTGGTATGTAATGCATTTAGATTGATTTTGAATTTGAGAATTTGAACATCTGTTCATTTTCATGCCAATATTTCTAAGAAATTCATAATCATCAAAAATATTAAAATGTTTGAATATTTGAAAGAACCATTACATATAATAGGCCCCATTTTTTTTGTATTTTTCGTAACAATCTGAGAGGTAAACATCTGCAACTATGATTTTCCCTCCCCCATCAATCAATGTCGTGACACTTGGATTAAATACCGAAGACATTGACATTTCGCACAAGGGGGTGGTAGTTTTCTGTTGAGTAACATGTAAATATTTCAAAACCTTTTTCCTACATGCAGATGAGTCCATGAGGTGTGATTTTGAGGTGGATCTATGCTCTTGGCATCAAGATTATGACGACAACTTTGATTGGTCGCTGAGAAATGACGGCACAGGAAGCGCCAACAAAGGGCCGCTGAATGACCACTCTGTTAATTCATTCAAGGGTAAGTGCTGACCATCCTAGGTTTATTACAGCGTTGCTTTATTTCTTGGAATCTTGCTTGGCCTGAATCTGGTACTTAACGCTTTCCACGCGGCTATTGATTTACCAATATACAAAACAGATTTTTCAGAAACCTTTCTCAACTTTCTAGGTCCAAAGGATTACTGAATCATTACTTGGCATGTTTGTACTTTTTTCACCGCATTTCACATGGTGATTCCAAATATGGTTATGAAATTTAACAATTTTGACATTTTTGAAACATTTTGTGAAATTTTGGAATGTCGTCTGCAGACACCTGCCGCATGGAAAGTGTTTAAAAACTTGAGCCTTAGGCGACTAGCAACCTGTACGGAAAAACAGACCTCTCAGGTAGGATCGGTCGGTTGGCCGGCTTTTTGTTGTAATTGTATTTTTCCTTTAATTTTGGTGAATTTCAACAATTTATTTAATTGTAAAATATTAAAACATTTTTAACAACAAAAATTCTAAATTGATGTTGAAAATTCGGAAGAAAAAAATGGGTCGGTCAGACCCGTCAAACAGTTTTATTTGTTCATGGTCTAACTTGTAAAGTGAGGGCCAATTTAGCACCTCAAGGGAATAAAATAAAAGTGAGGGCTGCCCATATGCCTGCGTTAGACTGTGTAATATTGAAGTGGTATTGTAAGCACCCACATCAGGGTTCAGATTGACACAACAAAGGTCTTAGGCACAGAGCAGGACAGATACAAGAGATGGATCAAGGAGGCAGTAGAGAATAGAAAGAAGGGGCCCACCACCATGAATCGTGACGAGGGGCAGTATCACCTTTCACATGTTTTTGATGAACTATTGCTATCTGGAGAAAAAAACATCTAGAAACTCCAGAATCATCACTAAGCCACCAACTAGTGTCGAAAGCAGTAGCTACTTACTCACTACCTATCATGTGTTGATAAAGGCAACAGTGTTTGCCGAAATGTCCGCAATAAAAAGTAAGTGGAAATTGGATTATATACAATGAACTTTTTTCTCATGACACAATTAGTATTTTTTTCTCTCTGTAGGATATTACCTTTACATCAGTTCTGCTTGGCCTCGTCAATTTGGAGACTTCGCCCGCATCAGCAGTGTAGCCATCAGAGCTAAAAACCAATTCTGTGCAGTAAGTATTACTGTAAAAGCCAATATTTTCGCGTACAGATATTTTCGAGGATTTTGATATCAAAGACATTTCGCGAATTGTTTTTTTCGCGGGCGACCGTCTGAAAGCATTGCATGAATGTGTAAAGCAATATTTTCGCGTGTTATAATTTTCGCGGAAAAAGATTTGCGCGAAAAGCGCGAAAATAAAACCACCGCGAATATTTCAGCTTTTACAGGAGTTTAAACAAAATTGTATGCTCTTTTTGCGCTGTTATATGATCACAGAGGAGAAATGGCCATGTGGCAGGAGGGACAGCCTCTCAATACTGAAGGAGGTAGTTGACATGGCCATAACAGCTACGTCTTGCCAGTGGCGTAGCTAGATTTTTCATATGGGGGGCAAGAAATAAAAGTGAATCAACAAGACTTTACCAACTAAACAAATATGCACGTAGCAGGCAAATATTTGCTATTTTGCACTATGATTGAGGTACATTTTGGCTTAACAAGCTTCTAAAAACACTTTTAAACTTCTTTTTTTTGGAGGGGGGGGGGGCACATGTGCTCTATCTTTGTACTTTTGATCATCATAATTCCATGATTCGTCTTATCAATGAATCAACAGTGTGTCAAATACCGAACTGACACAACTCAAATATTGGGGGCGATCTCACCCCTCTTGAACCCTATGTGTGACACTCATGTGAGCCAAAATAACGTGCTTGTACTCATATTACTCGTGCGTGCGGAGAGATAAAAACCACATATTTCTCGCCAATTTGGAATTAATAAAACATTAAAATGATGCATATACACACAAAGTAGATGATCAATGTGGTAGGGTAATCTATATGTTATCTCAAATTCTGTATTATATCCATATTTTGAATTTTCACTCCATCAGATTCGTTTCTGGTATCACATCTATGGTGAGGATGCCGGTACTCTGACCGTCCATCAGCGCACATCGTACATACCCACGCTGGGAGGCATATTTAAATTGCAAGATTTGAGCGGCAATAGCGACTACTGGCATATGATAGAGATAACACTACCGGATACCGGCACAGACTTCCAGGTAATAAAATGGATTTGTGAATTTGGTATATGTGACACATTAACCCTTTGAACCCTAGCTGTCTCAGTCTGTTTGTACCCCCCCCCCCCCCCCCACCCTAGCCTTCCTGTGGTTAACATAGAAAATATTGATTTTTGCATGAAATGGATAAAACTAAACTAAACTTGTTCAGAATCATCTGTAATATTGTAAAATCACATAGAAACAATAAAAGTTTACTTGGAAAGTCCTTCCAGGACCTTAAAAAAATGTAAATTTTCCATGTTTTTTTGCTCAATTTCGAAAATTTGTGCTAAAATTGTCATTACTCATATCATACTCAGATTCAGTCTCAAAATCATCTGAATTTCCAGAACTATTGTCATCTAAAACCTCAGTAGAATCACTATCATATCTAGCATGTTCAAAACTTGACTCGAAATATATTGCCGCGCCATATTTTCATGTATTTTTTCGACCCGAAACGACACACACAAAAAAGTGCTGATAAAAGCACACATTTACGGAAAAAAACAGGCATTTAAACTTTGAGCCCACTTTGTCTAGTTCCCCAAACGTCTTACCGATGTAAATAAACCCTTTTACACACGCTACACAGCTGGTAGACCGGCTCATCAGGCATTTGGTACACATAGGTTCAAGCCCATAAACTGGCATGTCGGGTATATGGTACAGACTCGGTCAAGCCGGTAAACCAGAGCGTCAGGTTCAAAGGGTTAAGTCATAAGGTATACATTGTCAACCAGTCGGATTTTGAGATTCAGAGTGAATTTTTAAGAATTTATATCAGAATTTGAATAATGTTCAACCAAAGTACCCGGATGCGAATAATATTTAAAAAGATGTGTGTATAGTTTGTATATGACAAGTACCCATTGGTGATCGACATCTCCTAGTCACTTTTTGGTTTATATCGTTGAACAGGTTGTCTTTGAATGTATGCGTAGTGCCAGTCTTGGTGATGTTCCCCTCCCCACCTTGACCTCCCTTTCCCCCTCCCTCCCATTGCACTCAATTAAACAACATCTTATATCATTGTACAGGTTGTCTTTGAAGGAAAACGTGGTGTATTGGTGATGTGCCCCCCCCCCCCCTTCAATGACCTCCCTGTTCCCCCTCCCTCCCATTGCACTCAATTAAACAACGTCTTATATCATTGTACAGGTTGTCTTTGAAGGAAAGCGTGGTGCCAGCAGTCTTGGTGATGTTGCCATTGATGACGTCTCATTCTCGGCAGATTGTGCCAGGGTGAGTCATTTTAAAACTTCAAGATGATTGTACAATGTACTTACACTGTACAAGTGGTAGTTGTAACATAATTAATATTTTGGGACTTTGCTAGTTTAAACCATTTTGCTTGATTTTAATTCTATACCTTGATAATTCATTGAGATTTTTAGACAAATAACAAAAGCCTATTATACTCCTTTCTCCCAATATTTATCTAATATTCACAATAGGGTTTCCTGCGGGCAACACGAATCTTTTCAAAATTGTATGTTAGAAAGTTACAAAAACGTTTCCAGTGCTTAACATTCTTGTGGCGCACGTTCGCCTGTCTATCTAAATTATAAAGTTATAGGTATGTTATACGAGTATATGCTTGATGCAATTTTCCTTCAATAGAAGCGCAAGTCAGATTAGCAATTTTTTACGTATAAAGATACCAACGCCTAAAAGCCTCGCAATATTTGGTACCATCTGTCGTTACTGACACGCTCCATTATGTGACTATATTCTTGTGTAGGGAAGCAACATCCCAGGATCCCCAGAGGTAGACGAGAGTACTACATACTGCCCTGATGGTGACTATGCGTGTGTGGAGGACTTCAACATATGCTATCCACAGGAAAAAAGGTGTAACTTTGCACGCATGTGTCCGGATGAATCCGATGAAACTCAGTGTGGTAGGTTACAAAGGTCAAAATTGACATTTCAGTTGCTATTTCAACATGCTATCCACAGGACTATGGTGTAATTTTGCACGCACATGTCTGGATGAATCCAATGAAGCTCAGTGTGGTAGGTCAAAGGTCAAAGTTAACATTTTAGTTACTATTTCAACATATGCTATCAACAGGAAAAAATGTGTAACTTAGCACGCACGCACATGTCCTGATGAATCCGATCAAACTCAATGTGGTAGGTTACAAAGGTCAAAGTTGACATTTTTATTGTTGTTGTTTCTATGCTTGTACACATTCTCTCTCAAAGGAGCGTAGGTGTAATTTTGCGTACATGTTTTCCGGTTGAATCCAGTGAAACTCAATGTGGTATGTCAAAGGTCAAATTTGATATTTTAGTTGTCATGGTAATTATATATCAGCATAATTATGTTACCCACGGGGAAATATCTAACATGTCCGAATGAATCAGATGAAACACAATGTGTTTGGTCAAAAGGTCAAAGTTGACATTTTAGTCATCATTAGCATATGCTTTTCACAGGTATATAGGCATAACATTGCATATATTTCTTTAAATGAATCTGATTGATTACTTTGGTAGTTCAAAGGTCAAAGTTGTAATTTAAATTGCCAATTTTTGACATGAATCCCATGTATTACAGTGTGGAAGGTCAAAGGTCCAAGTTGACATGGTTTTGTTACTTGAACATATGCCACGCACATATGTAACCTGCCGAATTGAATGAAAATCAGCTGAGAATTAAATGGAAAATACTAACAACTATACATTTACTCGTTTCTGTCTTGACAGGACATAGCTGTATGTTTGAAGAAAGCACTCAGTGTGGCTGGTTCAACTCCTACTCAGAAGGCATAGAATGGCGTTATGGTGCTGCTGGTTCAGGCAATGGTCCGCCAACTGACCACACGACAGGCTCATCACAAGGTCAGTTGATTTAGTGTATGAGAGCTTACTGGGACGGGCATCTTTTGGGGAGGGTCTGTTAGTTGGGTGTTTAAAAAATAATACTGTAAAAATCAACAGAAGTTTTTAAATTAACAGAATGTATGAGAAACTTTTTGTGAAATTTGTAAAAAAATGTTTTTCATTTGTCATAAATCCATAAAAAGCAAACATTGAAATAGAAATAAAAGAAGAAAATTTCCAAATTTTGCAAATTATAGGTTGGTCTGGCCGGTAGTGTACACCAGTCTGGAGTTTTGTTTCTCCGAAAAGATCAGTGTTTTATTCAAAATATATATAAATATGTTTCTTGACAGGTCACTACATGTACATTGCTAGCCTAACAAACGAGGCCAACTCTGGGGTGGCGTATCTCTCCACTATAGCGCACGTGTACTCCGCCGAAGCTTGCAGCATGTTCTTCTACTATTACATGAATGGCAACTCAGATAGCTCAATTATCGTGTATGTTAAGACTCCAGAAAACAAGGTTAGTCTATGATGCGGATAGTTCTATTATTTTCTTAAGTGTTAAGGTGACAGTTTTGGTACTTTCAATGAGCTGTAAAGAAATATGTGACCAGGGCCCAATTGCATAAAAGTTAAGATTGATCTTAAGTGAACTTAGGCAGACAGAGTTATTCTTAACTCTTTTTAAGCCTGGTTAAGAAGAATATTTAAGAATTCGTCCTAAATTGAGCTTCATGATGAAGGGCCAAGCTCTAAAGTTTGACCTAGGGGTCTATATCATAAAGATCAACTCACAAATTCTAAAACAATCTTCCTAAGAAGAGTTGAAAACTTAAGAAGAATAACTTTACTCTTTACTTCAGATGAATCTTATCTTTTATGCAATATGGCCCTGTTCTATCAAAATGAGAAAGAACTGGGCGGGGGAGGTAAGAAATGAGAAAATAGAATAGTGAACCAAAAATCCATTTTTTGATAGGAACGTTTAAAAAGGAACGTTTCATTGTGCAGAGAATTTAATAGATTCAATTAAAAACTCAAATTTGACCCTCTATCCAGTTCTGTCTGATATTCCAAAAACATGTCACATATATCACGAATGCTTAGTATAATTTTTGTCAATTTGATTTTAAAAGGGAGTTAAAAAACCAGAAAGATGTAATTTGTGTTGATTATGTTTTAAGATTTTGGTGACAGAAATGTTACAAAAATATTTTAACCAGCAGAAAATTTCAACTTTGTGTACAATATTATGAGTTTATTCTTGAAATTTACAAAATTACCGTAAGTTTTTGATTACTGTAAACATAGACATTTTCGCTCTACATTTTTATCGCGCTTTTCACACTCAAACCAGCTACCGTGAAAATAATAATACACAAATATATATTTCTTTTGCGTATAGGTCTATGTGATGAAAATATAAATCGTAATTTTAAAAACAATCAAAACAGCTGAAATATATCTGGAAATCGCGAAATATGAATCTCCCAAAAATCACCACTTTTACCACATCCCATTCTAACCAACAGCTGAAGAAAATATACGAGACTTCTCAAACCCAACAAGACACATGGCAGCTCTCCGAGACCGTACACATCGCTCACAACATCAACTTTGCCGTCATTCTGCTAGCCAAACAGGGTAAAGGAGGGGAGGAACGTCACATCGCCGTGGACGATATCTCGTTCGCAAACCAGTGCGGATTTGGTAAGGCTATGTTGCTGTTTTTTATCGCTTTTGTCTTGTACATAATTGATTCACTTGACTGCACTGTAAGATAGAACACAACCATCATGGATGCCGAACAAAAAAACATCAAATCATAAGTTGTGATACTAGATCATAGAGGGCGCTGACACCTTATTGCTTCAGGAGTGCTAGCAGGGGGATAGGACCTGAGATATAGACTAGATTGGATGGGGGTATTATCAATGCTTATCCAATAACATCAGTTAGCCAATACTTTGCTAACCATCACTACCTATCCCTTCACGTGTGATTTCACACTGTATTCAATTGAGTGCAGCTTCCACTAGTATCCCGGGGGGGGGGGGGGGGGGGGGGGGGGCAATACGTCCCTGTAAATAATTAGGAATCTTGTTCCATACATGCACAAAAAATAACTACTATTTTACTTTTCTTGCGGACACTTTGAGGAGTCTGCTTTATTTATAATTATATTTGTTTCATTTTTCATTTTTAATAATAGGTGCAGATCTTTTGCCACCCATTTGTGGTCCAGACGACTTCAGTTGTGACGGCGGTTTGACTTGCGTCAAAAACAGCGTGAGATGCAACATGGTGAATGATTGCGAGGATGGGACGGATGAGATTATTGGATGCGGGGACAGTGAGTGTTACCACTTTTGTTGAAACCCACATCTTTTTTTAAATATAAATTCCTAAAAAAAAAGGTTTGGATTGTTTTAAAGATACTTTTATTTCGTATATTTGCTTGTATGATTATATCGAGGGTTGAGCGCCAGAAGGCCGTAACTCAACTTTTGGGCAAATTGATATTTTGGTACAAAAATAATCCATATAACCTAGATTTTTCAGAACCTTAAAGAGATAACTCATAAACACTCTTAATTTGACTAAAATTAGAGTTATCAGTTGGGTGCTACAGTGTATTGTAATGAGTCCCAAATATTTGAAAGTCGATTATCTCAAATTAGCATTTCTTGAATTACGGCCTTCTGGCGCTCAACCCTCGATATGTGACCCATTACATAAAAATGGAGGTAGAAGGTTGAACTTATTGAACGACCCTCGTATTTCAGATATTCTGCACAGAACACATATGTGACGCGATCAAGAGGAATGAGTCGGATGTCGGGGAATCCCATATTGAGATATGGCCAATTCAAAATGGCGACTTACATAAGTTTTGATAGAAATTCATGTATACAATTTGACATAACTTTCGTATCGACATGGGGTTTTCAGTTTCTGAAAGCTCTAGGTGTCTTCTTTAAAACTGTATTAAAAACTCATTTTCGACCAGGATCGACATCCGACTCATTCCTCTTGATCGCGTCACATATTGGATAATGAATACATACAAGTTACAAATTCATCTATTTTTCTCCGTGTTACATCCAAAGGTCCTGGACCTGGTGGCTGTACTTTTGACGAATCCCAAGCTATCTCAGCGTGCCAATGGCAGCAGTTATCAGACGAGGAATTTGATTGGTCAGTAGGAGCGACAACTCCGTCAGCTGGAACCGGACCTGATGCTGATAGAGATGGATCAGGTCTGTTATTTTGCGTAGATTCAGATTGTTTATTTCTTCTTTATATTTTGAGGTCCATATTTAGAGCGCAATAAATTTAAATACCTCCTGTGTGGAAATGTTAAACCCTTTTTCTATGGGGGGGGGGGGGCATACTTTTAAGTAGGGCTAGTCAATCCTATTTTGAACAAAATTGTTGACAATTTTTTTCAAATAATAAAGCGAAAGAAAGTGACAAAGTGTGAAATCTGCCAATTCTGGGTCATTCAAATGTGCTGTTAACATATTGTAAATCTCAAGCTTGTGTCCGGATCAACAAAAAAAAAAGGAAAAAAAAGTACTGATCAACAAAACATGTTTTGCTACGTTGTATCTCATTTTACCTGTTAAAATATGTCAGACGAGATTGTTATCAAGGGCTATAGACCAAAAAGTTAGGTTTTATTTTTCATGAAACAAAACTGCTGGTTGTTAACAATGTTAAAAGAAAAATGTTTGACAATCTATTTGTCTAACTTTCTTCTTCTTCCCCCAATCAGGTTCCTTCCTATTCATTGAGGCAACATCTCGCCAGAATGGTGATTTGGCACGGGTTGCCAGTCTTGTTCTACCAGGCAGCAGTGGCATGTGCCAGGTGCGCTTCTGGTATCATATGAGCGGCGTCAACATGGGTGGTTTGAAGGTGAGTCAGGCCCATAGATTTAAAAACTGAATTCGGTACAAAAATGTATTACCCTTTCATGTAATGGGCGCCATTTTGAATTTCCTTCTTGGGGATATTTGGAGGTATATGTCAGTATTCGGAACTACATGAAAAAGAATGAAGGCAGCCATGTTCGTGTACTGGAGCCATGTCTCTTGCCACGTTGGCAGGTTTGAAATACACGGAAAGAGCGATGCTTTCCGGATGTTCACATGGATTTTCGGAAAAATACTGACATATTTCCAAATTTGTCCCCATAGTGAAAGAGCAAAATTTTAAAGTGGTGATTAAGTGAACTTACCATCACTGAAACTGGTCTATAGAGTGAGCAGAAGCATGTATACCACCCTGCTTACCAATTTAAAAATGAAATAAAAAAGCGGTCTAGTTAACTGATTGACCGTCTAAATAGAAGTTTGTGAACTGATTTGTTTTCCAAAAAGACAGCGGAAAATACTGCATTTTTCAATATTGGAGGAGAAAATGTAGAAAAGATTGAACTGGGAGTCAAAGTTAGCAACTGGAGGTAGAAAACTGAAAAGGGGTCTTGACCATTGCATACTGCCCATAGCATGTAACTTTGCGTTGGGTGGGTGAAGATACAAAAGTACCCGCCCATCTGGCGGGAAAACATTTTTGAACTCACAGTGTAAGTGTGCTACACTGGCTGGTGGAATTTCTGCCAGGCAGGTTTTTTTGTGAGTTACCTGCCCAACTGGCTGGTTGAAAAAAATCTGAAGTTCCAGCCTTGATTGATCATATCTCGGTATAAACTTTCAATGTGAGCTGAAAAATGAAACAAATCTCTGTTAATTTGTGTCCATTATTTTGCAACATGGCACTTGAATATTCAAGAGGAAGTTTTGTTGGACCAAATATTCCCTACATCGCAGCATGATCTATAGCAATTCATTTTTAAAGTGATTTTGAATAAAAAATTATATAAATGCTAAATTATTATAATATTAACTTTAATTTCATTTGCAAAAATATTTATTAGATTTAATCTTTTGCAAAGGTTTTCTTGACAGAATTAATAAACAAGTTGCAGGAGAATTTTAGAATTCATTTAAATATATTTTATCTTTCTACGCAGATTTACGTAAAGGACGAAATAACAAGTCGCATGGCACAGACGTGGAGTGCGGGCGGTAACCAAGGCACGGATTGGATCTATGCCAGCGTGGAATTGAACAGTGACAATGATTATCGGGTGGTGTTTGAGGGCAGAGTGGGCAACGGAGAACTATCGGATGCAGCCATTGACGATGTCACATTCTCTGACGGGTGCATCAATCCTGGTGAGTGTAGAGAGACATGATATGAATCACTTTTCTGTTAATAGGGCAAACCATAACACTACACTTACTTAGACGACAAAAAAAACCACCCATCCTGTTCTGCAGGCCCAACCGACTCCTTTAAAAATAAATCTAGGGGTAAAATTTAATTTTTTTAAAATAAATTGTGGAATTAAAAAAATATTTGTAAATTATTTTTGAAAATTTCAAAAATGTGGAAACATTCATCAGAATTTCCCAAAAACTTTGGACCCCCCCCCCCCCCAAAAAAAAACCACCAGACCGACCGATCCTACCTGAGAGGTCCGTTTGCCTGTAGAACAGAGAAAAAAAGGACCAATTGTACACACACAATGTCGTAAGACCCAACACATTTTCACTGTGCGATCGATAGCCCCGTCAATCCTGGCTAATACACACACCCGGAGAGACCCCAATTGGTCCTTTCTTCCCGTGCTGTGTATTGGAAATGCGACTTTTGAAAATGGGATATTTTTCTTTAAATGGTGCTAATCATGTTTGTTTTTTTTGTTATAGGGGGCAAATTTGGTATCAAATTATGCCTAACAGATTCATCTAAATGCCTATCTAGCCTGTTTGGTCCAAACAAAATTGAATGTTACTCAAAATGACATAAACAAAGTGGTATACTTTCTTTTGTTGAACCCTTTAGTATTTGTTTTAATACACCTCTCTTTGACACTAGGATGAAGTTGTGTGAAAAGAGGTATTATTTTTCCCATGGGAAAATAGTATCTATGGTAGGAATTGGCCAATGAAAGGGCATGGTTGGTTCATGAACATTTATGAGGTGTAATAAAATATATAACTTCTTGGGACAATAGGCTTACACGTTTACTAGTCTGAATTAGCAGTCAGGCGACGAAAAACACACACCCTATTTTATGGACAAATGGACCTCTCAGGTAGTATAGGGTCGATTGGTCAGGTTTTTTCCCACCTAAAACATGTCTGGACATTTTTGTGAAATTTCAACAATTTTTGAAATGTTTAAAATGTTCAAAATTTTGTTTTTTATTTTAAAATGAAAACAAATAATCAAAATGATTCATAACATTTCCCAGAATGTTCAAAACAAATGTCTAAAAAAAGAGATTGTTTTAGAAAATTTGTCAAAAAAATGGGTTAGTCGGGCCCGTAAAACACATTTGTTTTTCCGTTGCACGTTAGCTATGCCAAGGTTTGCTTAGACTGAAATGTACACCCTGCCTCTAACCTGTCACATTTGACATCTTTTACCAAATTCCAGGTTCGCCCAGGCCTACAGATCCTCCCGGACCACACTGCAATTTTACAGACGCCATGTTCTGTCCTGGTGATAGAGTGTGTATACCGGGTACTTGGATGTGTGATGGTGTGATTGATTGTCCGATTGATCAATATGATGAACCAGGAAAGGATATCTGCCGTAAGTAGTAAATAGTATAAAGACTCAGACATTGTTTGTTTTTTAAAGTTATTTTAAAAAGCTTAGGGGCAGTACCATCTTAAGGTGATCTTCAGTTCTCATTGGGACACTACTGAATGCACACCACAAATAGATCCTGTATACTTACTCTGTAAAACGGCCCCTAATAAAATGCCATGCCATTTTCTCTTATATACAGCTGGTTACTCTAATCTTACATTTTGGAAGACGATCATGGATTTGGATTGACAACAACAAAATTGTGCATTTTGCATTTATTTTTTGAAAAAAAGTTCAGAAATTTTTTTTTTTTTAAAAATCAGTTTACAATACAATGCAATACTGTCAGTTATTTAGGGTGCCTTTTTAACATGTGGCCACTTTTTACAAGTACACGTTCAGTGATGATCACTGTACTCTTTTACTATCTTTCTAAATCCCTGCCACACTTAACCATCTTAACACTTTCCACACGGCTATTAGTTTTACCCATGGTGCCATGGTTTTACCATATACAAAACAGATTTTTCAGAAACCTTTCCCAACTTTTAAAGTCTATCTCAAAGATTATTAAACCAATACTATGCACGTTTGTACTTATTGTAATGCATTCCTCATGGTGATTCCAAATATGGTGATGAAATTCAACAATTTTAACATGTTGGAAGTACTTTGTGAAATGTTGGAACTGTCTGCAGACAACTTCTGCGTTCAAAGTGGTAAAAGGGCGAGTTTCCACCCCTTTTTGATCCTTGAATTAAAAACAAGTGATGTAGAATCAGAATCAATTTGTACAACATTTCCACAGGTATTTAATCAAAATCAGAGATATAAATAACCCTAACCTTAGGAATGTTGCAGTGAGAATGGACCAAAGAACAGAGGAGGGGTTAAATGGGGGTGTGGGGGGGAATAGTATGTCCACCGCCCCTGAGAATTAAACCTTGGTCACCGAGGTGACAGGCGAGTAACACAACCACCAGACCACGAGCACTGGGCTACCTAGGCTAAATTTTTGCAGACCAGGGTTTAGTGCACCATGGGATAGAACTTGTGTGCGCTCAACTAAAAGTACTGCTGGCTGTGTGGTTCTGTGTTGTGTAGTCAGGTTCCATGTTGTGTAGTCAGGTTAGAGTTATGAAACAATTGGTCCAATACATAGAGGGTATAATTCATTGCTTTGTGATCTTAATGATATTTATTTCTTATTGTACCACAGAAAATATGACCTTGCCTTCAAGGTCGCCACAAACAGGAAATGATGGTAAGTTTAATGTGCACTTCATTAGTTTGATATGAAATAAACCAGAAGAAAATTAAAGTAGTTGAACATGACCATTTATAATCAGAATTATGAACAGAATATTAAATATAAAATAGAGAAGAAGCTTAGCTCCTTTTTGTTGTTCACACCAACTACTGGAAATCTATCTGTCATTCAAAAGAGGCTGTAGAGGCTTGTCTCCCTGAAGCTACTGTCTTGACTGATTTACCACAAACAGAATCATATCTGTTGAGTCAATCAGAGATATGGTATTAAGGGTGGTAGGGCTAACGGAAATAAGGCGTAGAAGCTCTATCGTGATTGGTTACAGAGAGAGCTATACCATACATTGATCCAATCAGAGATATGGTATGAAGGGTGGTAGGGCTAAAGGAAATAAGGCATAGAAGCGCTATCGTGATTGGTTACAGAGAGGGCTATAATATACATTGAGCCAATCAGAAATATGGTATGAAGGGTGGTAGGGCTAACGGAAATAAGGCGTAGAAGCTCTATTGTGATTGGTTACAGAGAGAGCTATATCATACATTGAGCCAATCAGAGATATGGTATTAAGGGTGGTAGGGCTAAAGGAAATAAGGCATAGAAGCTCTATTGTGATTGGCTACAGAGAGAGCTATATCATACATTGAGCCAATCAGAGATATGGTATTAAGGGTGGTAGGGCTAAAGGAAATAAGGCATAGAAACTCTATTGTGATTGGTTACAGAGAGAGCTATACCATACATTGAGCCAATCAGAGATATGGTATTAAGGGTGGTAGGTCTAAAGGAAATAAGGCATAGAAACTCTATTGTGATTGGTTACAGAGAGAGCTATGATACATTGATCCAATCAGAGATATGGTAGTAAGGGTAGTAGGGCTTAAGGAAATAAGGCATAGAAACTCTATTGTGATTGGTTACAGAGAGAGCTATGATACATTGATCCAATCAGAGATATGGTATTAAGGGTGGTAGGGCTTAAGGAAATAAGGCATAGAAACTCTATTGTGATTGGTTACAGAGAGAGCTATGATACATTGATCCAATCAGAGATATGGTAGTAAGGGTGGTAGGGCTTAAGTAAATAAGGCATAGAAACTCTATTGTGATTGGTTACAGAGAGAGCTATGATACATTGATCCAATCAGAGATATGGTATTAAGGGTGGTAGGGCTAAAGGAAATAAGGCATAGAAACTCTATTGTGATTGGTTACAGAGAGAGCTATATCATACATTTAGCCAATCAGAGATATGGTATGAAGGGTGGTAGGGCTAAAGGAAATAAGGCATAGAAGCTCTATTGTGATTGGTTACAGAGAGAGCTATACCATACATTGAGCCAATCAGAAATATGGTATTAAGGGTGGTAGGGCAAAAGGAAATAAAGCATACAAGCTCTATTGTGATTGGTTACAGAGAGAGCTATACCATACATTGATCCAATCAGATATATGGTATTAAGGGTGGTAGGGCTAAAGGAAATAAGGCATACAAGCTCTATTGTGATTGGTTACAGAGAGAGCTATCATACATTGAGCCAATCAGAGATATGGTATTAAGGGTGGTAGGACTAAAGTAAATAAGGCATAGAAGCTCTATTGTGATTGGTTACAGAGAGAGCTATACCATACATTGATCCAATCAGATATATGGTATTAAGGGTGGTAGGACTAAAGTAAATAAGGCATAGACACTCTATTGTGATTGGTTACAGAGAGAGCTATCATACATTGAGCCAATCAGAGATATGGTATTAAGGGTGGTAGGTCTGATGAAGGGAAACAGGCATAGAAACTCTATTGTGAGTGGTTGCAGAGAGAGCTATCATACATCGAGTCAATCAGAGATACAGAAAGAAAGATAATAGTGGGGGAATTAGGTATAGATTCTCCATTTTGATTGGCTACAAAGAGAGCTATATCATACATTGAGCCAATCAGATATTATAAGACGTGAGGTAGGACTGAAGGAGATGGGGCATAGAAACTGTATGATATGGTCAGAAGAATGGTAGGGCTGAAGGAGAATAGATGCAGAAACTCAGACTTTGTGATTGGCTAGTCATGATGATCATTACACTAAAGTAGCCAATAAGAGGTACTCTATGTAATGCATTACTTTCTAGGTTTAACCTGTTTCAAAATTTTCTTTTTATAACAGACGGCGTCATCATAGCGATCATCGTGATAGCCTGTATATTGGTGCTCATTCTTTTACTGCTAATTACATATTTATATGCAAAGAAAAGACAACAACAAGGGTAAGTGTATCCTTGTACTATAACTGCGGAATTCTCATGCTACATTAACACTTTCCACACGGATTAGTTTGACCATATAATATACAAATCAGATTTTTCAAAAATCTTTCCCAGCTTTCAAAGTATATCTCAAGAGTTACTAAACCAATACTAGGCATGTTTGTACTTTTTGTAATGCAATTCTCATGGTGATTCCAAATATGGTGATGAAATTCAATAATTTTGACATTTTTGAAACATTTTGTAAACTTTTGTAACTGTCGTCTGCAGATGACTGCCGCGTGGAAAGTGTATTAATGTAACTACATGCAAATATCACTCTTTTGTATGTTGATCTTATTTAATGACTTTTTCAAATAATAAATTCAAAAACAAGCAAAATAGTTCAAAACTGGCAAAATGCAAAACAATTAATCGCACAATACCACATTAACTGAACGTTTTTGTTGTTGACATCTGTATGCGTTCATCGATCTTTCATACTTTTGTAGGTGTAATGACACTTCTATTAAAAAGATCGTAATGATGATCAATTGCCAAAAGTGGCCACATCTCTTTCGTGGTTTGAGCTTAATCACAGGGCTACGAAATCCGCGGGAAAGGGTTCCCAGAAAGAAATCTTGGGTCGCAGAAAAAAATCACAAGACAGAAAATCTTTAAAAAATAATAGTATAAAAATATCTAGAGAGACCAAATTAAGCTAATTTCAGGCAATGTTGACATTAAACGGCAAGGATTTTGCATGCTCCACGCGCATTTCCCCAATATTTTTCTATTTGATTCCCTGTGTTGATGCTGGTGCCCTCACTGGCTAAATCTCACCGCTAACTCCTGGGCTTTACTCCCTGGACCCCCGTCAAAGAGTTTGCCTATAGACAGACCCCTCCATGAATATCAAAGGAATCTCTTGCTAGATCAGCCGGCCCTAGAAATAGGCATAGGGCAAGCTGCGTTAGGATAATCTCGTAGAAAATAAATCACCTAGCAAAAAGGTTTTCAGAGAGAAATTAATTTTTCTCTGCCCTGCTTAATTATATCGAAACCAGCCTAATATATGGGATACATTTCTTTACCGTTCAATCCCAATCAATGGATCTAGGCCACACGAATCATTTTTCAAATCATTTTTCATTTTGCAAGATATTTCAGGGTTTGGAGCCACAAGGACCTATCTACAATGGCTGCCATGTGTAAGATCGCAATTTTGCAAGGGTGCACCGTATAGCACCAGAAGAGGTGTATAATATATGGCAGCTATTACAGACAAAAAGATCATATTTGCTATAGCTGCTCTGTGTTACATTTAGTTTTTATCAATTGCTCAGCATATGAACAACCCCATGGCAACTATTTGAGATAGGACCTTGTGGCACTAATCCCTCTACAGTCCTCAAAACAAGTAACTGACCAGGTAATAAATATACTCTTAACTCCAAAATTATAAATAACTCCTATATAAAAATATTCAACAATAAAGTTGTAAAGAAATTTCTCTTCATTAACATGATAAATTATTCATTAAGAGCGGTTAATAAATAAGGACGCTACATTGAAAAGGATAGAACAAAGTGCAGTTTACATTTTAGCACTTGGGTTTTGAACACGCAGGACAGTGTGACAGGTATGTGTATGGGTTGCATCGATCAATTGAAGCATCCCCAATCCCCGTCTTACTATCGACCAGTGAGTTTGTTGCTACCAGTTAATCAATAATCTGCCTGTTGCTATTTCGAAGCTGCGTGTAGACGAACGAAATGTTAAAATGAAAAACGGACGTTGTTTTGGTTTAGGGCACATAACTGAGTTAATATTCATTCAATCTTTACGTGTAATATCTCAAATTAAAGACAAGATATTTCCGTATCTCTTTATATTCTGATATTTTTTCGTAGGAGTTATAGTTTTGGAGTTGGAAGCATATTTATTACCTGGTCAGTTACTTATTTGAGGACTGTATATCAAGGTCTGTTTCAGGTATTTCATTCGTATCTTATCATTTTTCATTTTGCAGGAGATTTGGGGATATACCCGCGAATCATTCAGGAGGCATGGACAATCCCGTCTACGGTTCAGAAATATACGGGGATACGCCATTACACGACGTAAGTGTTGGGTCAATTCTGTGAAATTCTTTTAAAACTGGTTTTATATCTGATTTGAAACTATATAAACACCTTATATACACCGAAGAGTGTGGTCGAGAAATGTCAAGCCATCAACAAGATTGACAACGGTCAAGTCTAAACAACAGGAAGATAATTGCATTATGGTCAGTTACACCGGTGATCAGCTGTAGACATGATTAAGTGACAACTGTGGCTTTATATATGATACATATGTAAAAATTGGAGTACAGAGAAAATAACCCCCTTAGTACGGGCCCGACCGACCCATTTAAAAAAAAAAAATCATTGAAAAAAAATTCCATGGGCAAATGAATACCAACCCCATTTTTTTTTTTTTTTTGCTTGTCAAGAAATGGTAAAATGTTTACAGATTTCTTTTAGTTTTAACAGATTGTTTTTTATTTTTAAGGACATTTTAAATGGAAAATAAGCAGGAAAAGAGAAAAAAAAGCCTGACCGTATTTAACACTTTCCATGCAGCCATTAGTTTTACCATGTACAAAACAGATGTTTTCAGAAACCTTTCCCAACTTTTAATGTCTATCTCAAGAATTAAAGAACCAATGCTAGGCACGTTTGTACTGATTTCAATGCATTTATCATGGTGATTCCAAATATGCTGATGAAATTAAATAATTATGACATTTTTGAAACATTTTGTTCAATTTTGGAACTGTCGTCTGCAGACGCCTGCCGCGTGGAAAGTGTTATGGTCAAAGATGATTGATTTGTGTGATTCCACATTTATGGAAATTATACCATCAAGTATTACGACTAAAGTAGATAGTTTGACTTAATATCTTCCCTCTCTCTCCTCCATGATCTTGTTGTATTACAGTTTACTATGAGTGATGTAGACACTAGTATGTTTGGAGATTCAGGCGCAGGAGTCAAGGAGGTAAGACATTGAATAGTGCAGCTTATATGTGATGCGTTCTACCGAAACCAGACACAATTGGGCAAGGTATCAAGGTATTGAGTTAGTAACTGATTATTCAAGTAGAGATCCTCAGCTTTACAGTGGTACCTCTTTTTTTTTAATCGGACTTCCCAAAGCGAAGTTACATCATTTTCAAGTTCGTCGTTTACAGTCTTTATGAAAACTCCAAACTGAGATATCGCCCTTTAAAGTTACTAGTACTAGGCTTTTTACTAGAACTAGGCTTTTTTAAATCACTGAAACATACATTTAGGATGATTTTTTAATCTGAATCTTTCACAATATTGTTATAAACACTCTGAAGATTAATCATTTACCAGAAACTCAAATTCCCCCAAAATCACCCCCGATTATGTTTTGGGCTATTTCTCAGTTTGGAGCTCTGCCCAATTCCGTCTGGTTTCGGTAGAACATGTCACATATACCTATTTGAATAAATGAAAAACAAAGCAGTTCTATGGGCATACAAATATGTACAAAAAATATTAAAACAAAAATTTGGTAACTTTTCGAAACATTTCCAGAAATTTAAAAGACTGTTTCAAAAAGAATGTTTCAATTCAATGTTCTCAACAATTTTAAAGGTTCCAAAAAATGTCCGATTATTTTGATTTTTGAAGAAAAAAAACACAATTCCAAAATTTCCAAAAAGATTGTAAACTTTCGCAAAATTAATATATAATTTAAGACATATTTCTATTTTGAAGAAGGATAACCCTTGCTATTCACCTACAACTCTATCTATCTCAAACTTTTCCCTTCTGCCAACATTTATCATATATATGGTGGAAAGTTCATACAGTTCAATGAAATATTAACAAATAATATATATAGACTCGGACAAACTGGCGTGAATTAAATTAACACAAAGACCTTAAAAATACACTGTCTTGAACCCGGCCATTATAAATTGTTAATATTTACAGAGATATTAACAATTAACTAAATGATTTACCTCTATATCAATTAAATAGACAGTTTATATTCTCATGAAGATTGGAGGATATCTCATTTATGTCATTGATTTCAATTGTTCTTCTTTCTCTTGAATAAAAATGTTTCAATTTTTTCTTTTCTTTCTTGAATAAAAAAGTATCCAATGAAAAGAAAGGGAGAAAGGGAAAAATCTCCACATTCAAAATGTTAACGCTTTCCACGCGGCTATTATTTTTACCATACACAAAACAGATTTTTCAGAAACCTTTCATAGTTTTCAAAGTCTATCTCAGATTACTGAACAAACACTAGGCATGTTTGTACTTATTTCATTTCATTTCTCATGGTGATTCCAAATATGGTAATGAAATACAGTAATTTTGACATTTTTGAAACATTTTGTGAAATTCTGGAATGTCGTCTGCAGCTGCCTGCCGCGTGGAAAGTGTTAAGATGTATAAGTGCATTAAAAGCTTAAGCTTCTGGAGAGAAACCTGTTCTTATATCTTTGAGCCCAATTTTCCCCTTTTCTTACAATTTTATGGTGTTTTTTCCTCCCAACAGAAACCACGCAAAACCAGCATAACCAACCCACTCTACGATATAGATCCACATTTACCAATTGACAATGACACTCAACCAATCATAGATGATGGTTCATTAGCATAAGGCTGACATTACTTAAAAACTTATGTATAAATAAACCAACTCAGTATACTGATGTGGAGCCCCAACCTACCCATTGAAAAGACACTCAGCCAATCATGGATGATGGTTCAACTACATAAGGCTCACATCACGTCAAAACCAATATAACCAGGATATGATAAAGATCTACGTAACCACCCTTTGGCAATGTCAATCAACTAAACATAGATGAGAGTACATTGGCACAAGGCTCACATCACTTCATCATTGCATTGTGTCAAGCATCAAACTTTAAATCGTGAAATTTATGTGTCATTTATTTTTGAAATCAATCCAAATGATTCTATTTTGTATTGTATGACTAATGTGCAATGTGTCAGGGTTTTACCCTGCTTAGAATTAAGAATAATCTATGAAATTTGGGCTTTTCCCGAGGCAAATTTAGGGAAAGGTATGTCACAGCTTATGCAATGTATTGCTCTTTTCGTGGTCTAATAACTTAAAATGAATCATGTTTTAGCTTTTGAAATTGCCAGATTTATATATGAAAAGACTTGTCTGTTTTATGTGAGATTCAGTGCCATAGCCTTGGAACCATCGTGTGACTGACATGTATATAATTTACCAGTGAGAAGTAATGGAAGAACTTTTTGAATAACCCTGGTGGAAATTGTTGTATTTCAAAATGCTACTGTTGTCAGAAGGATCATCATGCAATGTCTATCTATTGCGTAGTAGAGAAGTTAACAAGGCTCATTGTTAAGGGAGGTGTCAACTGTTTTTTATGAAATTTATCAAGCACTGTACCTTATGAACTAATAATGTAATGTACATAAAAGTCTACAATTTTTTTAATGAAACGAGTCAGAGAATCCATTTTTGGTATCAAATTTCACCAAAAATAGTGATTTTTACATTTTTGCCCAAAAATCACTTTTTGGCGCCAAATTTATTCAGACAACCTAACAAAATCACTTTTTGGTTAAAAATTCAAAAATTTCACCAAAATCGTCTAAAGTCAATTATCTAGGATCTTTTTTGTTTGTTTTTGGCTTAGACATTTTTAGTTTTGAAAATATTGACCTAAAAGTGCAAAAAATGTGAATTTTGAGATTAAAAACAAAATGTTTGCACTTTTGATACCAAAAATGGATTCTCTGACTGATTTCATTTAAAAAAATGTATATTTTATATACATCACATTTATAGTTTAAAAATCTGCTTTAGGTTACTTTTAGTGAAATGCCAATGTTCCATCATAGATATAAAACATGTGGCAGCTATTGTTATATATAGGGCCATTATACAATTAAAGATAAGTGCAAGAAGGGGTAAAATAGCTGCTCTGAGGTGTAATTTCAATTATTCAGTATTGACTACCAATTGCATATCCCACAAAGTAGCTATATGACAGACAGCTAATAGTGCTTCGATTTGATAAAAAAAAAATGTAATTTTCTTTTCATTTTTCTATGTTCAAATCACAAACAGTAAAAAGTAAGTGAGTTTATTAAACCAAAGTTTTTGTTGTGAATTTACCAATGCAGCAAAACTGGTTTTATGGCATATATATTTTTTGTGTTCAAGAAATTTGTAACAAAGATGTTTTTATATTATGTTGAGAGTGTTTTTGTGAGATAATAAAATGTGTACATATCTCCAAACTAATTATTTGTTGTCATATTTCATTTATTTCATTTTTAAGGTAATACCAGACTCATGCCCATTTAAACACAACACCAAAAGTAAGTCCCCCTCTCAAGATTTCGTAATAACATCGTACGGTTAAAACAATTACCAATAAAACTTAGTTAGAAATAATCCTATGACTGTTTCCTAAGTGGTGTTTGAAAATGAAAGATGTCCATGACTTCATGGCTGAATGAGCTCAAATGAAAGACAAAAACTGCCCTTCTCAAAAGTCACAACTCACTGTGCTAATATCTGAGCCAAGAAGTGGATTTACATGGCTGAATGATCATGAATTGATTACACATTACAGTAATATTCGCTCAACCACGGGTGTTTTTCCATTAGTATGAAGCAATTCATAAACTTTTGTGACTTTTGAGAAGGGCAGTTTTTGTCTTTCATTTGAGCTCATTCAGCCATGAAGTCATGGACATCTTTCATTTTCAAACACCACTTAGGAAACAGTCATAGGATTATTTCTAACTAAGTTTTATTGGTAAAATGTTTAACCTTACGATGTTATGACGAAATTTTCAGAGGGGGACTTACTTTTGGTGTTGTGTTTATATATTTAGTACTGTAATTTGAAATGGAAGATTATGACATAATGGGCACCCCCACCCCGGCCGGGCTGGATTTACCATTGGGCCAAATGGGCCCGTGCCCAGAGCCCCAAATTCAGAAAAAAATAAGATAAAAATAAATTACCAACACTAAACACTGGTCAAACTAGGAAAGCGGAGTAATATTTCTCGCCCTACGCGCATTTTGCCCCAAAATAATAAATTTAGAAGCTTGTTCAAAGCCAAATTGTACCTCAATATGGCCAAATTAGTTCAAAAAATTCAAAATTCTATTCTACATGAAGGGTCATCCTTAAAATAGTCATATTCTAAAGTTTGAGTTGCATAACTACAATGGTTCTGATTTTAGAAGCACATGGTGACATGAGATTTTGCCATTGAATAGTACACAAACCGGCCGGGTGGTTAACCACCTTTGGCAGCAATTCACTGCATTTTGGCCTATAATGTCTAAATGGAACATTATCTTGCACCAAACATTTTACAGAAATAATGAGACAAATATATAGGGTTTCCTTTGATATCAAAATATGTTGATGTTCCATAAAGGTAAAGTGATCGGAACATCCATTAAGGGACCGTTCATTATTTATGCTGGAGGGCGGAGGTTGGGTAAAATGTAGGGGGGTCATGTAACTTTCATATGTTGAAATAGGGGGCTATGTAATTTTTTATTCTTAAACAGGGGTGGAAGGGTTGGTTGTGTAGATTTGAATGGAACTATGAAGATGGTGGCGATTGGTGTGATTTTAGAGGTTATATTGGAGTATAATGCTTTTTTTTCTGCGCTCTGCGCAAATTTTCAAGCCTCTAGTACAACCTATCCTATATATTTCACTTTCATATTTTGAAATAGGAGGGCTATGTAACTTTTTATACTTAAACAGGGGGGGGGGGGGAATGTAAACAAATTTTGGTTAGCAGGGGGGGGGGGGGGTCATGTGATTTTAGTTTCAGCTGTAGGGGAGGGGGTTAGGTAATATTGACGTACGAATCTCAAATGTGTCCCAACTGCGCGCCAAAGGCCACCATAAACAGTGAACGGTCCCTAAAAGTACCACACCAGCTGCACTCGAGTAGTTTTTATTAATCTGATAAAAACTACTTTCATGAGTATGTATCCTTCAAACCTAATAACAGGATTTTGATATCCACGAAGGTTGTGTCAGGTTGCTATCTACTGAAGATAGTGATGGAAATATATTTCATGATGTTTGAAGTTATCTACGCTTCCCATTGTATGTTTTGTACGCCTGGCCAGTGGCGGCGGGGGGTCCCCCCCAATAATGACGTCGTGTCGGTTGAGATTGGCACTGTCGGTTCATTTGACGAAAGGAATCATGGAATTATGATGGTCAAAAGTACACATATGAAAAATTTGCGCATATGTCTTCCCAAAATGACTATTCTTTGGTACAAGCTTGTTTAGAGCCAAAATGTAACTCAATCGTGCAAAAATTAGCTGTAAAGTCGAAAATTTTCGCGACGCGCGCATCTCTTAACTCAACAAATATTGTCGCTTCATTTACATTCCTCGCCCCCCCCCCCCCCCCATGAATAACCTAGCTACGCCACTGGGGCACATCCCCCCTCAGACACCTCCCAGTCCGCGCAAGCGCGGCACTTGGTTTGTCTTAGGAGCCCCCCATTTCAAGTCACTGTCCCTTCTTGCCCCCCCCCCATGAAAAAGTCTAGTTACGCCACTGCGCCTGGCACATGATTTATATAGTTCCATGTTCTAATTGAAGTGATCCATTCATGGTATGGTAATTATTAAGAAATCTCCCTTCGGGTGCTGCAATGAAAGTGTGCATCATGTTTTTAAATAGCGGCACGTCTTCTTTACCCTACCTCTCAATTCGCAGCATATTAACTCTCGGTACCCCTGAAACCACATAAACCCATTACAACCTGGCCACACACACACACCCCCACCCCACACATCTTAACCAGGTTGATTTATAATCATAACCCTCCTAAACCATTTCCCGTGGCTACTTCATAACTCTCGGTCCCTTGGATTGTTTAAGTTGGCGAGTGCCAACTTAGAGTAAAGAAATCAGGTTGCTTTATTAACCCCGGCACAAAACGCTACTTGTATACCACATCAATATAACCCCTAGGCATATCCTAAACCATTTTCCTTTGTTTTACCCCGCCCGACATGACACCCACCCCCAACAGGCCTATAACCATTTCCCGTGTGGCATGCGCTATAACCATTTCCCGTGTGGCTTATGCGCCATGTGTATAATAGGGGTACGCAAAATATGTTATTAAAATATGTTTTCTGATCGGATATATGGAAATGTATTCATTATACTTTGTGAAAAAACTGGTTGATTTAATTTAATTTCGTGATTTTACCGGCGTATGAATACGCTGAGGCGGTATTTCAGTATCGAAAATACACGCCTGTTCTTAAGGGGCATAGATAGATACAGGGCGAGTCAGGTCCCGTTTTAAAAAAAACCCAGGAAAAACACTTCTGTCAAAAAATTGTCTATTTCTTCATTGTTTATAAAAGTAGGCATACTTATTCATACTCGGTGATGTTTTCAAGTCATTACCACATTCCACGCCAGAATTACAACTATTTACGAAAAAGCACGAAATCCAAAGTGTTCAAGTTGGCGGATGTCAATATTAGTTATTCACAAATACAGCAACATTTGATAGATAGACCAAAACAGTTCCATAATCATTGAATTTCTTATTCAATGTATGCCAACATTTTGACGGAAACCTCTGAACATTTGGAAACCATAAACGGAAGCTCCGTTGTACTTGCAGAATACTTCTTGTCTTAATGTAGCTAGATCAAATACATATTCTCTGCTGAATGGGTTCCACGAATCACGATGATCAAGTGGTTTTTTTTTGGGGGGGGGGGGGGGGTGGGGGGGGGGGGGGTGGGGGGGGGGGTGGGGGCGAAGCCACCCTTATAGCATGTTATTGCAAAAACTTACACATTTTGGTCTTTCTAGACATAAGTGGGGGCCGCCATGTTTGTAGTCTTTGTAAATAACATGTACCAATGCAGTTTATTTCAACAGTCCTGCAGTCTGTGATGGAGTCAAAGCTATATTTGTTTAGCCTTGATGATTCAATCAGAGAGATGTTATTAGACTCCCAACAGAGAGACATAATAACTTATCTTGTTTGACTAAGGAGAATTCTCCCAATTGTTGTGGGGTTGTCTAATAAATCAGAAAATCTTTGAATAAATGGTGAGTTGTGGCTGTCATATATACCTAGATTGTTCTTCAGACGGTACCGCCCCCCCTTCCATGCACACAAATCAACTTTATTGGTTTCCTGTACTATTTTTAGACTGCGGTGTTTTGATTTGTTTTTTGGTTTGAATTATCGAAAATACATAAACCATTTCCATGGTATTTTGTTTGGTATGCAATAGAAAATGGTTACAAAACATGCTTCTTTCTCTTGGATCGCCCCCATTCCATTTCAATGGAATTTTTATTGAAACATGATGATGAATGTCAATTCCATCTTGCTTTAAAAAAAGTTTTCTTCGTTACTTAAACCCCTGTTTGGATATGTTTTTGAACATGGCCTATTCAAAAATATAATCAGAAAGACAATAGAAACTCTTTCCCCGGTTGTAAGTGCTGTGAATACCAACACGTCTTTGATTGACTTATTACCGTATTATATTAAAAAGGCGCGCCGGCATTAAACCTTTTCGTCCATTGGGGTCCCTTAGATAAGTTGGAACAGAAGTTGGAAAAATGCACATATCTCCTGTTTCGTATAACCAATTTGAATGAAATAAAATTTAGTTTATAGCTAATAATGCCATCTTGCTAAGCAAATATTAAATATATTCATGTTTGCATTTTAACTGGTTTAAAAATCGTAGAAATCGGGACCTGAATATTTTGACTCACCCAGTGTAGAAAACTCTAATCGGTCATCCCGATGAGTCGCAAGGTAACTCGAATATACACGATCTTCCAAAGCTATTTCCCCATAGGAAAACATTGCGGAGCGCAATAGTGGCGTGCAGTAGGTACCAACAAGTGGGGCGGCCATTCTCAATTCCCCCGACGTACAAACCAAAAAATAGTATCAAAAGGTAGCACCAATTTTTTTTGGCAGTCATCTCGTGAATTTCACGTAAGTGTGTGGGGAGTGGGGAGGGGGGTGTATACACGTCAAAAATAATTGCACGGTAAAAAAAAAAAATCTCACATTCGTGCAGTGCCCCCCTCAGAATTGGTATTAGTGCGATTTGATGTGTACTTTTGACCTATAATTTTATTGAAAAGCAATCACTTTCCCCTTATTCTTCTCTTTTTTTTCACCTTCTTCTTTTTTTCTTTCTTTGCAAAAAAGTCGGTTGCGACGGCCCTGGTGGCGTGCACCGTTGACGCGACGCTTGCATTTTCGAGTCATAAAATCACCTGGGACTGTGCAGAGCTAAGGCACGGCGCGTCGCTATCGTGGCGCAGTACCCTTATATAGTTTGACCTTTCGTGTTTAAAAAAAGTTCATATCACCAAATAATATAATTATTCGTTTTTTTAATATTTCATTATCCCTTTTTATTTTAATGATTCATTTTCTGATGGCCATATTTAATCAATATTATGTTTATCAACATCCTTCCTTCCTATCTATGGAGTTTTATGAAACTCCAAAATTGAACTTTTTCAAATATCGAGTGTGGTTTTTATTGAATAAATTGGAGAATAATTGATTTTTTTCTTGGTGGTAGGCCTATATAATTAAGCTTTACTAAGCATGTTAGTTCGTGTTAAGATCATATTTGAAACATTTTATTGAATGAAAGTTACATGAAATTCCTACCTGGTAGCAGTTAGAAGAGAAAAAACGTATCTCGAAAATTGAATTTGTTCAAAAATCGAGTTTGATGAAACTTGTACTTGTTCAAATATCGAGTTTGGCTAATATTGAATAAATGGAAAATTATTGATTTTTGTTTCTTCTTATATAGTGGTATCCAATTAAGCTTTACTAAGCATAGTATAGTTTGTGTTTACATCATATTTAATTGAAACATTTTATCAAATAAAAGTTGGTTGACATTCTACGGAAACTTGTTGTGACCATCTGATTTCAACATCATCTCAGTGTAGGTCAGATTTCAGGGAAACATTAATTTATAGATGAGGTGACCGTTGTTTACATTTAGGACGCCCTCTGTTGATTTGAGACAAAGCACACCGGGCAAGAGTTCCTATAGTTTACATAGGCCAGATCAGGTTTTCTAACTAGATTGTGGTGTCACAGCAAATTGTTATCAAAACTGTCTTTAAACTTGCTTAGGAATGCTATAAGCTATCGCATTTCACAAAAACAAAAAAACACTAAATGAGTTTTACAATTCATTAGAAAGAAATTTCATGTTGTCTTCATTAACTTCACTGTATATTCTGCCTGGAGGGAAACAACAGAGGGTGTCCCATTTGTAAATACATGACATCATAGGTCACCTCATCTATAGAATAACAGATTTCAAAAATGACATATAGGAGGTTGGGGCAACTGGTCCGGTTAAGCATATTTCATGATATAAAAGATTAAAGCTCGTGTAAATATTTATGGAATTGCTATGAAAATATCACCCATGTAACTGTTAACATATAACATATAATCAATGTTTAAAAATATCCAAACAAAAGGCCAATTACCACTAACTAAAAACTTTACTTGGCACGGACCAGTTACCCCATCATTGGGGCAACTGGTCCTATATGTTCCAACGGGTTAGAATACACAGAAATCATTGATTGACAACACGGTAACTAGGTAGTATTTTCTTTACAAACTCATTTCCATATTATTTAACGTGTAAAAAGGATACAGGACTCATGAAACCCATGTTTCATACAGTTTTCGTGGTTAACGTGTAAAAGCAGTAATACTAATGGTGTACAAAGCAAGCGCAATTTTCGACTGCACGTTTATTAGATAAAACGGTATGAACCTACAATCCTGGAAAAAAGTATTGGAACACTTGCGTGTGATTAACGGAAAAGTGTCACCCCCACTCCCCCGTACAATGTTGACCAATGCCAGTGGCTCCTGCAGCTTGCCAGAGTGTCCCAACATTGATCGATGGGGGGTGGGGAAGGAAACATCTCATTTGAACAATTTCCGTTTGTAACAGAAGACACTAAGTATCAATACATGCAGGCAATACCCAGCACGTGTGCTCAGCTCAGCGTTCGCGTTCCAAGGACCTTTTTCCAAGATTGTAGTGGTTCAACATGGTTGTGATAATCAGACGCCCCATACATTTGTCTACATATACCCCTTTCTTTAATGATTTTATTTACTTCATATAATCATCATTTAGTACTTATAATAAACCATCTTGATATTTAGCCAGCTTTTCATGTTACAGGGGAAGTTAGTCAATATGACAATGATGACCCAACGGTTAATATACACAAAAAGCAGTGGATAAAATACATAAATCATGATATTTCGTCATAGCAAATACCTTTACAGACACCATTCAAAATATAATAAAGATGTAATTCATAATACCGAGGTTTTAAACCATTCTAAAGCAATTTCATGTCATATTGTAATCCTTCAGAAATAGTGGTATTAGACCCAAAATGCCCTAAAATGTCTAAGAACTAGACAGAATGTGAATTATTTCATATTCTATTCACATTTCAATACCGAGTCATGTTTTATTGACACTAACAACTAATTTTCAAAATGAATGTTACAATTTTGATTAAGTTTTTGTAGGCGGACCAGTTGCCCCATACCCCTTCGGACCACTGCCCCAACAAATGACGTAGCTCTTTGTCGAGATGAAACATTATTCAAACACGCCTGTGACGTAATGAATTTCATGCCAAAATGTTTTAAACATACCACCATTTGTCATAATAATCAATAACTCCAATACATTTCAGAAAAAGGCAAAACTGTATTTTTGTTTTTAGCCATTACACAGATTTCTGTAGCCAGCGAGTATCTTTGAATTCGCAAATATTACGGCGTTCGGGTCCTACAAGTAGACGAGTGTCTTTAGATAAAATAAGAACTGGTGTACTTTGTTATTTGCAAATTCATAAACTAATAACTCTACCAAATGAATACCCGTGATAATGATTTAAGTTGAAGCATTCTTTAAATGATAATATTGATCGGAAATCCAAACCACCAATGTCCCAAATTAGCAATATGCGCCATTTTACGGTCATTTCAATTAATCATATTTCGGAAAGTCCCTAAGCACACTACAATATAGCACCCATCAAATGCAATATGCACCTAGCATCTTAAGACGACGGTACTGCATGAATATATTTACTGTGTTACATATCTGTCAATCATATAAAGTACATTAAACATGATCTAAACCCATCTTCATATATCGCCCATACTATCTGTGAATTTTATCAGTCACTCAAGGAGTTGGTTTCAAAGATCTGGAGAAAATCACATGTGTAAATACCCTAAAGTTCCAAATGTTTTGGATTGTAGAAGGTAAGGATATATGTCAAGTATCAACAAAAGTCGTACTGTTCAAAAGAAAGCAGTATGCCCATACAATTACAAAATCCTTCATTTCGGACCACTTGCCCCACGGTCCAGTTGCCCCATATTCCCCTAATCTCGATAAGTCAGTCAGATTTCAAAAAAAAATTAATAAAAAAGAACCATAGATTTCAAGCAGTAGATATCAAAATGAATAATACTACACTACAGCATGTGTGAATTATTTTAATCTACTTCTGATTAGAGAAAAATTATTGCGTAACAACTGTTTTCGCGAATTTGTTGTGAAATAAGAGGTTGATGTTATGGTCTGAGGAATTGTCCCGAAGGGGCGCAGCCCCTGAGGGACAATTCCGAATGACCATAACAGCAACCGAGTATTTCACAACAAATTCGCGAAAACAGTTGTTTAAGCAGTCATTATTCTCATTCATTACTGAAAAAGATGCATATTTATCCAAATCGTTGATTTGTACCGATATAATCTCGCTAATAATTAATAAGTTTTCTGTTTATTTTGTCCACCCCTGTCCTTCTTAGTTATTGGAACAGTCCGAGTCGGGTCATCCCCTCATTCAACCAATCAGAAATAAGCTTTAATCGTGTTTCCTCATAACTCATTGAATATTCAGTTTAGGAGTGTGAGGCTTTTATTTGATTGGTCGGTCAATGAGCAAAACAATAGAACACTTTGGCGCAGTACTTTCGGGCAATTATTAGTAACCTGCGCTCGGCGTGCGCGTTCTCAACTAACGATTCATATTATTGGAGCGCACTTGATACGCAGCTATCGCGATTATTCATGAGGTAATGAATAACATACATTCACCATTATATTCCATTACTGCTGTTAGAATTGTATTCACTTGCTATATCTGTACGTACGTGATCGGGTTTTCATTTAATAGCGATGTGGAGCGTCACGACTGGAAGATGAAGTCTAACCAATTTTGGGGTCACAACCCCGGAAATTACGTGTAATTTAGCGCGAATTTTAATAACACCTAATCGTATTACCGCTGATACATCGATAGTGTTTTGCTGTTGTAAAACTGGTGATAAAAGCTGTAACATGATTGAGTTTTGGTATGAATTGCATGTCACCTGAAGCATTTATTTATCCGTAAGTAATTTTTCAGAGATTTACTGGCCATTAAATTATTTATAAAAACATTTTTCTTTTCACAGAGAACTCATAAATACGTGAGGTGATTAGATTTATATCAGAGAGATGTTATTACTAATTTAGGCAGTAATTTACACCTCCCTGATATAATAGTCCCAATCGGTACTGTAGTGCAAGTGTATATAATAGTGCAAGTGTATCTTCGAAATTCGATACGGTACCACCACCCTCCATGAGGATGCTTGATCAATATTAATGAACTCAATGTATTACTAAGAGTTCTAGGAATAGCATGTGAGTGCATTTTGATAGATTTTAATTAGTCTCGATACCAAATCTATGATTTGGGTATCGGCTCAATGCATAATGTTGAAGGGAACCATTTTAGACGACATTTTTAGTCACCTCAAAATCATGTCACACTCACCTTTTTGGAGACTCAAAGTTGTCCTTTGAATGTTCACTATTTGTTCATGGTATTGCTATGAAATTAAGAGCTAGCAAAAGTGTTCAGAAAAGTCGCATTGGATTTTTTTTTATATAGGACTGACTAGCAAGTAAAATAGGGGTATAAAACACAAAATCACCTTTGTCGGCCATTTTGAACAAAACAACAACACATGGTAAATTACTCAATTAGGGTGTTTTTATTATTATTATTATCATTATTATTATTATTATTATATGCACAACATATCTGATTTCCAGTCTACCAGCGTACCCACATCTGTAGATAAAAAGTAAAATGTGTTTTGGACTTGATGCTAATTAAATATCCAAATAATAGGCCTACGCAAATTATGTTATTTTACAAAATTGTTCTGATAAATATTTACGTTAAATTAAGACTCTATAATATGTGTCACCAAATTGACTTTATTGGAGGGAAATTTGTGTTTGCTGTTGTCATTTAAGTGAATTTGGTAAAACGGGCATTTATGGTAAGTAGTGATTAGAGCCAAAATCGGCAATATCCTCAAATAGGTCTTACACGAAATAAAGCACATTTGTACAAAATTGCAAAACAATTACTGCTTTGTGCTTTATAAAATTAGTATAGAGACCAAGAGAGGGGTATTTGATATGTGTCGCCATTACGAAAACAAGCGTCGTATACTGTAGCGCATATAGGATTCAGAGCTACGCGAATAGTCCCGGCGAATAGTAGCTACGAAATAAAGAATAGACCATGTCGCCGATTTACCGTAGCGGGATAGGGCGGTCAAAATTCAAGCCAGTATTTCTTGGAATAGTGCAGTTTGAGATATTTAACCAATGTATACATTAAACATGATATTTGAAGCACAAGTGTTACTAATTTTATTCAGAAAAATTGAAAAATATCAAATGATAAGGGACCGTTCATTATTTATGGTGGAGGGGGTTGGGGGGGGGAGGGGGGAGGTTGGGTAAACTATAGGGGGGTCATGTAACTTTCATATGTTGAAATAGGGGGGGGGGGGTTATGTAACTTTTTATTCTTGAACAGGGGGGGTTGTGTAAATTTTTTTAACTATAAAGATGGTGGTGATTGGAGTGATTTTAGAGGCTAGTGTAAAAATGCCATTTTTTTCTGCGCTTCGCGCATATTTTCTTAAAACCTATCGACTTCAAAAACTTTTACTATGAGACGACTTCTGAACAGCAAATCGATGATATGGTGGAAAAGCATCTATATAAGGTTATGCTACACTAAATTGACGTATATGTGCATGAATATTAATGACAAAATAGCTACTAGACATTTGCATATACGTGACTTCTTATATGGTAGCATAACCCTATGGTAGCATAACCCTATATAATCATCAACGGTCGAGATATGAGAGCCACATGGTGTATGTTACAAAATCCAATTTCATGATTTAAAAATGTGATTTATTGCATGCTTTTCACCTCTTCTCTGTTTTGCACCAATGCTCACAAAAGTAGAACGTTTCACTAGATTATGCGTTTCTGCTCAGAATGTTCTAACTTGTTCGGGTTATAAAGACTCATAAAACCACCCAAAATGTATAAATATGAGAAAAAAAATGCCAACTCGCTACGCTCGCCATTACTAATTTCACACAATAAAAAGAAGGGTCATCATGAAATTATTGGCCGTTCAGATAGGGCACAAACAAAATTTGCCAACGTATCCATGAACAAAATTCCAAAGGTAAAGACAGCCCTTTAAGTATGTGACAAGTTGATTTTTTTTCGGGGGGGGGGGGGGTGTAAAAAGCTACTGGTTAGCAGGGGGGGTCATGTCATTTTCATTTTCAGCTGTAGGGGGGGTTAGGTAATTTTAACACAAGAGTCTCGAATTTGTCCCAACAATAAATAATGAACGGGCCCTAATACACTGAGCCAAAAAAGAAACTTATAAAAAAAAAAAAATTCATCCACAGAATTTTATTTGGTGATCTGTTAACATTTTATAAGTTTTTTTTTTTTTATAAGTTTCTTTTTTGGCTCAGTGTATAATAAATATTCGACCATCTGCGATGTCAACTTATTCCATAGCTCTCCTAAAGAGAGTTAGGATTCAGAGCTACGCGAATAGGGCGATCCAAATTCACTAGTAAGGAAGAGCGGGGAGTCGTCGGCCCATTTTCATTTGAAGCGGTCTAGAGACGCCAATTTTAGATTAAATGGACTTATTGATATCATTATCAGGTGAAAGATTTATATCTTGGCTATATACGACCATGATCTCATTACTCTAGGCCTTAGTGTAAAGGCACTAGAGTAAATGATAAAGACAAGTGTCTCAAAATTGCCCGACGCCGGGGTAGGTTCGCTCATAGGCCGGGGCAAGTTCGCCCTAGGCTCAGAATTAGGCTATACAAAGTACCATAGTATCCAAAACATATATATTGTAAATTCGTTATTCTTCGTTATTTTATTCCAAAATAAAATTTAGGGGTCCAAAATATAGGGGTGGGGCACTTTTGCGGAACATACTCGTTCAGAATTTAAAGGTACTAAGAAATACCACATCTTGAAATATTCTCCTCTAATATTTGTTACTCCATTTCTGATAACGATTTTTATAAGTACAATTATCCTGTAAGAAGAAAAGAAGTATTTGTCCTGATTGTTTGAAAATGGGACCTTTGACTCACCTTGTAAATTTATGATTTTTTCCAGATGGAAATAAGCGGATAAATGAACACTTCTAGTGAGCGAAACCGTGCGGAACCATCACTATGAAGTGCAGAGGGTCTTCATTTGGAACAAGGCCCTAAAGGAACCCACTATGAATCACAGCAAATTCACGGACGCTTCTTGCCCGACAAAAACTAATGGCTGCCTACACTGAATTCTAATCAATATCTTCGATGGATGAACACTTTGGCCGGGCACTTTGGGTGTGTCTGAAAACCCTTGAAACACTTGCTTATGGTAGACTGACCACTTAACAAATCTGCCATGGTCTCCATCTTTTCATGCCCCGGCGAGACTTCACCTATTTGTCCAAAGTTGTCAACCACAGCACCAGAAGCAAAATCTGAACTTCAGGACTTGGACCGGCAGCAACTTGATTGACGAGCTAAGTAGATTTACTTTTCGGATATTGTATCGGGTTGTTTTTACAATATTATGATCCGCGAGACACGACACGATTCTGAGAAAAAACATAATAATCAACGTTACCCCGGCAAGATCGCGGGAAATAACGAAATGTTCACACACTAAAAGAGCTTAAATAAGCCTATACACGTAACTAATTTATTATAATATATGAAATTTGACACACAATTGAAATTACACTTCCACTTTCCATACTCATATTTATTTTGTTGACCCATTATAAACACCTAGATGGGGAGAACATACACACTTTGATGTTCTGATTAAGATATTTTATCAATTAATATCAAAATTATATATTTTGAGGGTTGGGTGCACACATCGTTCAAAATATATCAATGGAAATATAATTGATGAAACATTTTACTTAGAACATTTAAAGTGTGAATGTTCCTCCCTTCTGGGCGTTTATAATGGGTCAACAGAATAAATATGAGTATGGAAAGTGTGAGCTTAATTTCAATTGTGTGTCAAATTTGTTTTGCATGTATTAACTGGTAGCATTGCATCTCAATATTGAGATGCAATAGCGTCAAGCAATAAATGTCAGTTTTTATTATAGTCGATGGCTTTTATATAAATTCTATGTTGGTATTTGTTGGTACAGATGCGACTAAAACCTTATTCTTTATTATTCCAGAATGAATGCTGATGACGAGAACACATACCGGTACAACAGCAATTTGATTCTTCGCAAATATCAAACAACAACTGCTCTATCTAACTATGGTTTGATCGGATCAACTAGAACATTCTCCTCATAGAAATATCAGTAAAAGAAGACAAGAACCAATCTCTACAATACATCAACCAACAATTACGCACCATGAACCTATGTGACCCTCTCAAAGGCGTTAGCGAGTCCAGACCAACATTAGAGGTAGGAAATTAGTATCACGTAGAAAAATACTTTAATTGTTGTATATAGTTTCAAAAATATCAAATCAATTGTGGATTGTTTCGGAACATTGAATGACAGATTATTTTACTACTTTCTCAATAGAAAAAGAAAAGAGCCTTAAAAGGCTCTTTTCTTTTGAGAAAGTGTTTATTTCATATAGATGATGTGACCTGTTACATAGTGCCCGGCAGTATGCGTTCGCATAAATAAAATTCACACTTGATTGATCATTACTTACGTTGTAGAGTAGTGCAGTAGTCATGGTCTGCACCCCTAGCACAATGAGAGACCAGGTACTAAATATGGTTGCCCGGCGGTATGCGTACGCACCATAAGGGCAGGTGCTTTTAAAATTGGCGCTCAGTAGTTTGCTTTTGAATAATGCGTATGCAGTAGTCATGGACTAGTACCTCTAGCATATCTTTTTTTCTACAGACCAGGTGCTAATCAAGTTGTAAATTCTACTGATGTAAACAACGGTCACATCATCTATCCGTAATGCTATTAAACTACCATCTGGAATCAGAGCTTAATTTGCAATCGTCCATGTAAAAATGTCATGAACTTGATCATCTTTATATAGATCTACACAGTGGCGTAGCTAGGATATTTTTCAGGGGGAGGGGCAAGATAAAACATTTTCGTTAAAGTGTGCCCAAATATGATTCAGTCAGCTCAGAAAACTTGTGGGGGGGGGGGGGGGGGGGGGGGGATAAGGGCATGTTGTACTCCAAACGCCTGTGAAAATGTTCCTTGTAAATTGTCATAATGCCTATACACAATACATATGGAGAATACTGGGGCGGGCATAAATAGGGCTGGGGCGGGGGCACAAAGGGTTTGTTTCGGTCAGGGGGGGGGGGGGGGGCAGGGGGAATTCCCCCCTCCCCCGGTAGCTACGCCACTTGATCTACAGTAAAAATATAGGAACATTCATACAGAAATATCTCAATAGTAAAGTGCATATAGAAATATGCACTTTGATCACCCTATAATATGAAGAAGCTTTGGCCAAAGTAATAAATCTTGCACTATTGCTTTGCGTCAGTTTTCTCATCTAATGATTAAAAACATGTATTAAATGAAATAAAATACTTTTTTTTATTATTTCAAAACACTTGTACACAATTTGTATGCATTATTTTTTTTACTGAAAGCCTTATAAATATCATAGCTTCTATTTACCACAAACGTTTTTAATTCAATATATTACATGCAAAGACAAAATTGACTCTGGCACGGGTGAATCAGACAATGTATGATTTTATTATGTTACACCCTATATAAAATATCATACACCCTGTATAAATTACAACTTGAAATATACATACATGTATATGGTATCCTTATCCTTATAGTATCAGCTTTCTACGTTTACCTCATGTTAAATGCCAACACACACACAAAAGTTATGCGCATATTAAATAAAACCGTGACTTTTCTATCTGTTTGACAGTGTCATATGACTAAAATAGAACATTCAAAGTTCAAAGTTCAAAGTAAACATCATTTCCATTGGTACAGTTGTCCTATTTCTCCACCATTCTGTGCTAGCAAATACACTGAGCCAAAAAAGAAACTTATAAAAAAAGAAACTTATAAAAACTTTAACAGATAACCAAATAAAATTCTGTGCATGAAAATGTACCAAATTTGGATACAATATTACTGCAATGTATTGCTTCAAATGGCAGTCAATAACCAATTGTTTGCTTCAATGACACAGGAGAATAAGTTTCTTTTTTGGCTCAGTGTACATGATTTGCCATGGCAAAGCATGTACAAAATACTGGGTTTTTCAGAAACCTTCCCCAACTTACACATCTCAATAATTACTGACCCAATACTATACTACGCACGTTTGTACTTATTTTAATGCATTTCTCATGGTGATTTCAGAAAGTTCTGAGATCACCAATGTTGATCTTAGGAATGTTCATATATTTGAATTTACAGGATTATTTCAGGAAAATATAATATTTGGGTCAAATTGACAATGGCGCTTTTCCCCTTTCCCGTTTTATTTTTTGGATGAGATAACAGGGAGTAATACTTTCAATGTATTCGTTTGAAGGAAATTAAACATGACGGAAAAGATACCAATTTTTTTTAAATAATTTTAAAAACCTTGTAAGCAGTGGCTGCGCCAGCCTCCCCCTGTCACGGTCCTTGTCGCCGCTCATTAACGCCACCCCATTTTGTCTGGCAAACAATTTAAAATTACATTAGCTTAAACTTCATCTGAATGTGTAATTTCGAACAACATAAAGCTCAATTCAGGCAAATGTTGACATAAAAACTAATGAACAAAATTAATGCACTTGCGCAAATGTTGATATGCTTGGCAATAACACTCACAATAGTCTTAGAAACCCGCGCGTATTGGTATGTGAAATAGCTCTACGTGGCGGCGATGGATTTTTAATTCGTTTTGCAGCGGTTTTAGCTTGAATCAACATGAAAATGATATGCATACTTTGGAAATCGGCCAAATTAAACATGGCCGATAAAAAATCACTTGCCTTTTTGCTAGATCTTTCTATACAAACCTTGTTTTGCTTATCCAATTATTATTTATTTTGTGCTATAGGAAATAGTAGCATAGTCTTTGTAGCATTTATTCTTTGCTTATAGACATAATGTAATGTAATGCTCGAATCATACTAGCCGGTCGCTGGTCGCAACAGGTCGCGCAGTACTCGCTAGCTCAAAAGTATCTCGGTGCGACCTTTGGTCGCCATAAGTCGCATCGAGCTACTAAATCGCCGGTAGTCGCAGGTATTTCCGGGTCACGCAGACGACATCAAACCTGGATAATTGCTGATGATTAGATATGCTAATTTCTAGGCAAAATAACCTCCCCTCCCCCCACCCGAATTGATTAAAAAAGTATGGTGTTTATGAGCGAACGATCTTTCGAGTTGAAATGAAGTCAACTGGCCGCGACCGGTCGTTTCCAGTCAAGCGATCTCTTGATCGATGTATCGGGGCTTTTAATATGACGTAAGACTCGTCATAGGAGCGATTTAATCGCGAAGCGACCTTAGTATGTTGTCAGCATTATTGTATAATTTGTTATTGTTGCAGACAGTCTTAGTCTTGTTTATTATAAAAAATATAAAACAAATTAATTAATTATAAATTAATATAATTAATTATTAATTAATAAAATGAATGCATTTTATATGGTAGATTCAGCAAATTCCTTAACAAAAGTGCTCTACGCCAAAAAAAAAAGTTTCTACTATTTTAAGAAAACCTGTACCGAACGCTAAAACGTGTGTAATCATTTCTATAATGACATGAACGACAATGATTATATTGCCCCTAGTGTGTAAATGTGATTCATTTCCTCACGTTCTACTATTTTTATTCGTTGTTCTTTTCTTTCAGTATTCGACTGGATCCTGATGGGCATTTTGAATAGAAAAGGATTTGACGTGAAGATCAATTTAATACCGATTACCGACTGCTTGGAATATTGGGAACATTAACACTATCCACGCGGCTATCAGTTTTACAACATACAAAACTGATTTCTTTTTTTAGAACCCTTTTCCAAATGGCAAGGCTTATCTCAAGGATTACCGATCCAATACTAGCCTTATTTTAATATATTTCTCATCGATTTCAAATATGGTAATGAAATTCAATAATTCAATGACATTTTAAAACATTTTGTGACATTTTGGAATGCGTTAAGGAACCCATACTTTTGAAATGGTGGCATCTGGGTGCCCAACAATTTTGTCATTAGCCGCGCCTGTAGATCATTCTTTTGATTTTTGGGCATCGCTAAATTTTGAATTCCCTTATGTACCGAACCTTTTAAATAACCACAAAGATGCCAATTCTTCCAATTTAATCAATGTTGTGCACGAGTTTCCAATGCTAATCAAATTTCCCGCTGATTCGAAAATCTCCAGCTTCATTTTTCTATGCCTACAAATATGGTGACTCGAAAGAAAAAACGCACCCCCTTAGTCCCCTATAATTAATTAAATCGGAGAAGTCCACAATTTGTCTATTTAATTCTGTGATATTTAATTTTAGAAACGCGCTCGTGATTATTTTTTGAGTCGTATTCAAAACAATATCTAATCGTTTAAGATTTCCTCAAACAAGAAGAAATCATTATTATAGGCCTACAGAATGTACTAGAAATGATCGTTATACTACCCTTCACCTTTCATTCACTACTAACAGGTTTGATGTTGCACTATCATTTATTGGGTAAAATGTAGGCAGAGCTTTGTCATCATGCATGCCTCTGATGCCTGACCTCTGCCATTGAGCCCTATTCATTATTAACTTAATTAAAGGGTAGTCTTCGTATAGATCATTTCTAGATAGAGTTCAAGAAATTGTGAAAGAACGAGAAGAAAAAAATGTGAAAGATGGATACGATTCAAAAAGTATTTGTATTAAATTGCTTTTCGGTTAAAATAATGTAATATCGTCAACCAAAATACTCAAACATCATAATCCAGATATCTGTTATGACTTAAGATGCGCGTTATTTATTCATTAAAAGCATGAATCCCGTGTGTTTGTCTTTATTTAAAATGCCTAATAATTATACGAACATCATCCGGATTATTCAAATTATATTAACATATCCCGAAATAATCGAGAACATTTTATGTTTGAACATCCGTACATTATATAAATTTGAATAATCCAAAAATCTAAAATAATATAATCCTGGATTATACAAATACGTTATTTTCAAAAACTGCAGATTCATAAAATGTATTAAATATAAATTTGAATAATCCGGTTCATGCAAATGTAAATAATGCTGAGATTTGAATAATTCATAGATTTGTATCACTTTTGAATAATCTGCATTCTGCAAATATAAAATTCGAATATGAATTATGCGGATTCTGCAAATATAAATGCGGATGATGCTAATATTTGAATAATCTGGATTATTCAAATATAAAATTTGTATAATGCGTATTATGCAAATAAATAATCTGGAATTCTGGATATTAAATAATAGATTTGAATAACCTGAATAATGCGGATTATGCAAATATAACATTTGAATATTCCGGAGTATGCAAATATCAATAATGCGGATTACGCAAATATCAATATTACGGATTATGCAAAAATCAAATTTGAATAATGCGGATTAAAATTTGATTATTCCTGATTATGCAAATTTATATTTGCATAATCCGGATAATCTGGATTATGCAAATATAAATTTAAATAATCTGGATTATTCAAATCTATAATCAGGTTTATGCAAATATAAAAATTGAATATTATTATGCAATTATAAATTTGAATAACCTTGAATAACCTTAAAAATTGAATATTACGTATTATGCAAATATGTAATCTGGTTTATGTAAATATAAATTCGAATAATCCGGATTATGCAAATATATAATCTGGATTATGCAAATATAAATTTGAATAATACGGATTATGCAAATATATGATCTGGATTATGCAAATATAAATTTGAATAACCTTGATTAATGCGGATTATGCAAATATAAATTTGAATAATGCGGACTATGCAAATATATAATCTGGATTATGCAAATATAAAATTTGAATATTCCGGATTATGCAAAGATATAATCTGGATTATGCAAATATAAACTTGAATAACCTTGATTTGAATATTCCGGATTATGCAAATATAAAATATAAATTTGAATAATACGGATTATGCAATTATATAATCTGGATTATGCAAATATAAAATTTGAATAACCTTTATAAAAATTGAATATTACGTATTATGCAAATATGTAATCTGGGTTATGTAAATATAAATTTGAATATTCCGGATTATGCAAATATAAAATTTGAATAATACGGATTATGCAAATATATAATCGAATAACCTTGATTATGCGGATTATGCAAATATAAATTTGAATAACCTTGATTATGCAAATATAAAATTTGAATATTCCGGATTATGCAAATATAAATTTGAATAATCTGGATTATGCAAATATAAAATTTGAATATTCCGGATTATGCAAATATAAATTTGAATAATACGGATTATGCAAATATATAATCTGGATTATGCAAATATATAATCTGGATTATGCAAATATTAATCTGGATTATTCAAATCTATAATCTGGATTATGCAAATATAAATTTGAATAACCTTGATTATGCAAATATAATATTCCGGATTATGCAAATATAAATTTGATTAATACAGATTATGCAAATATATATAATCTGGATTATGCAAATATAAATTTGAATAACCTTGATTATGCAAATATATATAATCTGGATTATGCAAATATAAAATTTGAATATTCCGGATTATGCGAATAATACGGATTATGCAAATATATAATCTGGATTATGCAAATATAAAATTTGAATAATCTGGATTATTCAAATCTATAATCTGGATTATGCAAATATAAATTTAAATAACCTTGATTATGCAAATATAAATTTGAATAACCTTGATTATGCAAATATAAAATTTGAATATTCCGGATTATGCAAATATAAATTTGATTAATACAGATTATGCAAATATATATAATCTGGATTATGCAAATATAAATTTGAATAACCTTGATTATGCAAATATAAATTTGAATAATACGGATTATGCAAATATATAATCTGGATTATGCAAATATAAAATTTGAATATTCCGGATTATGCAAATAATAATACGGATTATGCAAATATAAAATTTGAATATTCCGGATTATGCAAATATAAATTTGAATAATCTGGATTATTCAAATCTATAATCTGGATTCTGTATTATGCAAATATAAATAATCTTGATTATTCAAATATATAATCTGGATTATGCAAATATAAAATTTGAATATTCCGGATTATGCAAATATAAATAATAATTTGAATAATACGGATTATGCAAATGTCAAATTTGAATAATCTGGTTTATATAATGCGGAATATGCTAATAAAATTTAAATTATTCCGGATTATGCAAATAAATAATCTGGATTATGCTAAATAATACAAATTGCGGAGTATTCAAATTAGCATAATCCAGATTATTCAAATTTTATATTTGCATAATCCAGGTTACTCAAATTCGAATTATTTCAATTTTATATAATCCAGATATTCAAATTTATTTTAACATAATCCACAATATTCAATTTACGGATTATAATTATAATCCGCATTATTCAAATTTCATATTTGCATAAACCAAATGATTAAATCACCGGATTATTCACATTTATTATATTTGCATAAAATCTGCATTATTCAAAATTTTATATTTGCATAATCCGGAATATTCAAATTTATATTTAATAAATTTTATGAATCTGCATTATTTCAATTTTGCACGATTAGGCAGTTTTTAAAAATCAAATATCATATTTGTATAATCCAATCGGATATTTGATATTAGATTTTTGGATAATCCAAATTCAGATTATTCAAATTTATTAAATATATTAAACAGATGTTCTTGATTATTTCGATATTATGCAATTTGAATAATCGGGATATGTTAATATAATTTGAATAATCCAGATGGTGTTCGTATAATTATTAGGCATTTTAAATAAAGACAAACACACGGGATTCATGCTTTTAATGAATAAATAACACGCATCTTAAAAAGTCATAACAGATATCTGGATTATGATGCTTGAATATTTTGGTTGACGATATTACATTATTTTAACCGAAAAGCAATTTAATACAAATACTTTTGAATCGTATCCATCTTTCACATTTTTTTCTTCTCGTTCTTTCACAATTTCTTGAACTCTATCTAGAAATGATCTATACGAAGACTACCCTTTAATTGAGTTAATAATGAATAGGGCTCAATGGCAGAGGTCAGGCATCAGAGGCATGCATGATGACAAAGCTCTGCCTACATTTTACCCAATAAATGATAGTGCAACATCAAACCTGTTAGTAGTGAATGAAAGGTGAAGGGTAGTATAACGATCATTTCTAGAACATTCTGTAGGCCTATAATAAATGATTTCTTCTTGTTTGAGGAAATCTTAAAACGATTAGTTATTGTTTTTGAATACGACTCAAAAAATAATCACGAGCGCGTTTCTAAAATCAAATATCACAATTGTGGACTTCTCCGATTTAATTAATTAATTAATTCAATGTGTTTATAGGGGGTGCGTTTTTTCTTTCGAGTCACCATATTTTTAGGTATAATCTATTACGCCATAGAAAAATGAAGTTGGAGATTTTCGAATCAGCGGGAAATTTGATTAGCATTGGAAACTCGTGCACAAACATTGATTAAATTGGAAGAATTGGCATCTTTGTGGTAATTTAAAAGGTTCGGTACATAAGGGAATTCAAAATTTACCGATGCCCAAAAATCAAAAGAATGATCTACAGGCGCGGCTAATGACAAAATTGTTGGGCACCCAGATGCCACCATTTCAAAAGTATGTGTTCCTTAAAGCATTCCAAAATGTCACAAAATGTTTTAAAATGTCATTGAATTATTGAATTTCATTACCATATTTGGAATCGATGAGAAATATATTAAAATAAGGCTAGTATTGGATCAGTAATCCTTGAGATAAACCTTGCCATTCAAAGGGTTCTTAAAAATCAGCTTTGTATGTTGTAAAACTGATAGCCGCGTGCAAAGTGTTAATGTTCCCAATATTCAAAGCAGTCGGTATTAAATTGATCTTCACGTCAAATCCTTTTCTATTCAAAATGTCGATCAGGATCCAGTCGAATACTGAAAGAAAAGAACAACGAATAAAAATAGTAAAACTTGAGGAAATGAACCACATTTATACAATAGGGGCAAGATAATAATTGTCATTCATGTCATTACAGAAACAATTACACACGTTTTAGTGTTCGGTACAGGTTTTCTTAAAATAGTAGAAACCTTTTTTTTTCGTCGAGCACTTTTGTCAAGGAATTTGCTGAATCTACCATATAAAATGCATTTATTTTATTAATTAATAATTAATTAATTTGTTTTTTTATTTATTATAATAAACAAGACTAAGACTGTCTGCAACAATAAAAAAACACAATAAAAAAACACAATAATGCTGACAACATACTAAGGTCGCTTCGCGATTAAATCGCTCATATGACGAGTTTTACGTCATATTAAAAGCCCCGATACATCGATCAAGAGATCGCTTGACTGGAAACGACCGATCGATCAACTCGAAAGATCGGTCGCTCATGAACACCATACTTTTTTCAACCAATGGGGGGGGGGGGGGGGGGGGGGGGGGGGGTATTTTGCCTCGAAATTAGCATAACCAATCAGCAGCAATTATCCAGGTTTGATGTCGTCTGCGTGACCCGGAAATACCTGCGACTACCGGCGATTGAGTAGCTCGATGCGACTTATGGCGACCAAAGGTCGCACCGAGATACTTTTAGCGAGTACTACGCGACCTGTTGCGACCAGCGACCGGCTAGTATGATTCGAGCATTACATTACATTATGTCTATAAAGCAAAGAATAAATGCTACAATGACTATGCTATTATTTCCTATAGCACAAAATAAATAATAATTGGATAGAAAGATCTTGCAAAAAGGCCAAGTGATTTTTTTATCGGTCATGTTTAATTTGGCGGATTTCCAAAGTATGCATATCATTTTCGTGTTGATTCAAGCTGAAACCACAGCAAAAACAAATCAAAAATCCATCGCCGCCGCGTAGAGCTATACCAATGCGCACGGGTTTCTAAGACTATTGTGAGTGTTATTGTGAGCATATCAACATTTACGCAAGTGCATTTTGTTCATTAGTTTTTATGTCAACATTTGCCTGAAATGAGCTTAATGTTGTTCGAAATTACACATTCGGATGAATTTTAATTTAAGCTAATGTCATTTTCAATTGTTTGTGAGACAAAATGGGGATGGCGTTAATGAGCTCACTGGGCGGCGGCAAGGATCGTGACGGGGGAGGCTGCTTATAAGGTTTTTAAAATTGTTTAAAAAGTTTATTTTTGGTATCTTTTCCGTCATGTTTAATTTCCTTAAAATATTTGGGCACCCTACGCCAGAAATGATCAAGTTCATGATATTTTTACATAGACGATTGCAAATTCAGCTCTGATTTCAGATGGTAGTTTAATAGCATTACGTATAGATTATGTGACCGTTGTTTACACCAGTAGTGTTTACAACTTGATATTATTAGTGCCTGATCTGTTAATAGACATGCTAGATGTACTAGTCCATGACTACTGCATACGCACTATTCAAAGCAAAATACTGAGCTAAAAGTACCTGCTCTTTGCGAGGGGTGCAGACCATGACTACTGCACTATTCTACAACGTTAATAATGATCAATCAAGTGTAAATTTAATTCCCTGTAGGTGCGAACGCATACTGCCGCGGGCACTACGTCACAGGTCACATCATCTATATGAAATAAACACTTTCTCAAAAGAAAAGAGCCTTAACAATCTGTCATTCGATGTTCCGAAACAAACCACAATTGATTTAATATTTCTGAAACTATATACAACAATTATAGTATTTGTCTACGTGATACTTATTTCCTACCTCTAATGTTGGTCTGGTCTCGCTAACACCTTTGAGAGGATCGCATAGGTTCATGGTGCGTAATTGTTGGTTGATGTATTGTAGAGCTTTGTTCTTGTCTTCTTTTACTGATATTTCTATGAGAAGAATGTTCTAGTTGATCCGATCATGGGATCAAACCATTCAGTTAGAGCAGTTGTTGGTTGATATTTGCGAAGAATCAAATTACTGTTGTACCGGTATGTGTTCTCGTCATCAGCATTCTTTCTGGAATAATAAAGGATTTGAATAAGATTTCAGTCGCATCTATACCAACAAATACCAACATATATTCTATATTAAAGCAATCGACTATAATCGACTATAATTAAAACTGACGCTATTGAGATGCAATGCTACCAGTTAATACATGCATGCAAAACAAATCTGACACACGATTGAAATTACGCTCACACTTTCCATACTCTTTATTTATTCTGTTGACCCATTATAAACGCCCAGAAGGGAGAAACATTCACACTTTAAATGTTCTAAGTAAAATGTTTCATCAATTATATTTCCATTGATATATTTTGAACGATGTATGCATCCAACCCTCAAAATATATAATTTTGATATTAATTGATAAAATATCTTAATCAGAACATCAAAGTGTAAATGTTCTCCCCATCTAGGCGTTTATAATAGGTCAACAAAATAAATATGAGTATGGAAAGTGGAAGTGTAATTTCAATTGTGTGTCAAATTTGTTTTTCATATATTATAATAAATTAATTACATGTTTAGGCTTATTTAAGCACTTTTTGTGTGTAAACATTTCATTATTTCCCGCGAACTTGCCGGGTAACGTTGATTATTATGTTTATTCTCAGAATCGTGTCACACGGGTCATAATATTGTAAAAACAACACGATACAACATCCGAAAAGTAAATCTACTTAGCTCGTCAATCAACTTGCTGCAGGTCCAAGTCCTGAAGTTCAGATTCTGCTTCTGGTGCTGTGGTTGACATCTTTGGACAAATAGGTGAAGTCTCGCCGGGGAATGAAAGAATAGAGACCATGTCAGATGTGTTAAGTGGTCACCATAAACAAGTGTTCCAAGGGTTTTCAGACACACCCAAAGTGCCCGGCCAAAGTGTTCATCCATCGATTGATTCGAATTCTGAGGCAGCCATTAGTTTTTTTGTCGGGCAAGAAACGTCCGACCGAGGATTTGCTGTGATTCATAGTGGGTTTCTTTAGGGCCTTGTTCCAAATGAAGACCCTCTGCACTTCAAAAGTGATGGTTCCGCAGGTTTCGCTCACTAGAAGTGTTCATATAATATCCGCTTATTTCCATCTGGAAAAAAATCATAAATTTACATCGGTTACTTTACAAGGTGAGTCAAAGGTCCCATTTTTAAACAATCAGGACAAATACTTCTTGTCAACAAATTGTCAATTTCCCCATGGATTTTAAAGGTAGACGCACTTAATTTTGTGTGTGATGACGATGACATCATCAAAATCACTGATCAGAATATAGGGGCCAGACTACGGCTTGGCTACAACAGGGAGATAAAATATTTGGATGCCCGCGTGGTAATTTGTATGAAGATCTGTTACATTGTCAGACCTATTTTATTTTATTTTTTGCTCCAAATTCAATTAGGCTTTTGAATTAAAAACTGCTGCTTCCATTTTTCATATTGATTTTTTTTTATTGCGCTATATGGGGCACATACGCCCAATGATGATGGGGCAGGTTCGCCAATAGGGATTTATATAGTTATGATTTTGCATAATTTTAATATTTTAATTTTCCTTTTACAGGATAATTGTAATTATAAAAATAGTTATCAGGAATGGAGTAACACTAATATTAGAGGCGAATATCAAAAATGTGGTATTTCGTAGTACCTTTAAATTCTGAACGAGGATGTTTCGCTAAAGTGCCCCACCCCTATATTTTGGACCCCTAAATTCTATTTTGGAATAAAATAACGAAGAATAACGAATCTACAATGTATATGTATTGGATACTATAGTACTTTGTATAGCCTAATCCTGAGCCTAGGGCGAACTTGCACCGGCCTATGGGCGACCTACCCCGGCGTCGGGCAATTTGCCCTTTTGAGACACTTGTCTTTATCATTTACTCTTGCCTTTTACAGTAAGGCCTAGAGTACTGAGATCATGATCGTATATAGCCAAGATATCAATCTTTCACATGATATCAATAGGTCCATTTAATCTTTAAAATTGGCGTCTCTAGAGTCTAGACCTTTTCAAATAAAAATGGGGCGAACACTCCCCGCTCTTCCCTACTAGTGAATTTGGATCGCCCTATTCGCGTAGCTCTGAATCCTAGTTCTCTGTAGGAGAGCTATGGAATGAAAGCACATAAGTTGACATCGCAGATGGTCGAATATTTATTATATTATCATCAATATTTTTCAATTTTTCTGAATAAAATGAGTAAAACTTTTGCTTCAAATATCATGTTTAATGTATACATTGGTTAAATATCTCAACCTGCACTATTCCAATAAATAATGGCTTGATTGAATTTTGACTGCCCTATCCCGCTACGGTAAATCGGCGACGTGGTCTATTCTTCATTTCGTAGCTACTATTCGCGTAGCTCTGAATCCTAGCTCTCTGTATTCGCGCTACAGTATACGACGCTTGTTTTCGTAATGCCGACACATATCAAGTACACCTATCTTGGTCTCTATAATTTTATAAAGCACAAGGCAGTAATTGTTTTGCAATTACGGTACAAATGATAGCTGCCCCGGCCCCCTGTGTTTTCTTTCGTATAAGACCTATTTGAGGATATTGCCGATTTTGGCTCTAATCACTACAGTGCAACTTACCATAAATGCCCGTTTTACCAAATCACTTAAATGACAATAGCAACTCAAATTTTCCTCCAATAAAGTCAAGTTTGGCGACACATATTGTAGAAGTCTTTAATTTAACGTAAATATTTATCAGAACAAGTTTATAAAATAACATTATTTGCGTATTATTTGCATATTTAATTAGCATCAAGTCCAAAACACATTTTACTTTTTATTTACAGATGTGGGTACGCTTATAGACTGAAAATCAGACATGTTGTGCATATACTTAGTCCTAGTAACATAGGACTTGCGAATCTCACATATCATTCAGTAACACCTGGACATTATCAACTACTGATTAATTTGCATATCTAAGAACCAATATTGAGACTTTATTTGAAGATAACTATAACTTTAATATTGGCGTGTGGTGACCCATTAAATTAGAACTGAAGACATAAACATAAACAACAAAATGGTATGAGCACTTTTTATGATTTTGTTTTCAGTTTTTTATTATGTATTTAAGCTTTTGTATATATTTTGTGGACAATCTTAGCTTTAGTGTATGCGAAAAAAAAGATTCACCAGTCAGGGAACATGCATTCGAATTTACCACGTTAGCAGTACATCATCATCAAATATGTGCAGTGAAGCATGGTTATACACAGGAGGGCTGTGTGTGGATTTCTATACCAGTCCCCTATTATAGGGGACTGGTATAGAAATAATATGCTTGTTTACATCCAATATAGGTACATATGCATAACACAATGAAATAAAGGGCAGTTATGGTTGCACTGTAGCCCAAATGTAGCCCCAATGGTGGCTTTACTATCGTTCATGCTTCACTATACTAAAGCCACCCACCCCTCATTGACATCTGAAAATTACATTTTGAAATCATCATTTGCACATCAAATATAACTAAAATCTTTCAAAATGCACTCACATGTTATTCCTAGAACTCTTAGTAATACATTGAGTTCATTAATGTTGATCAAGCATCCTCATTTTGGGGGAAATATTGAGGTGAAAAAAATCGGCAGTGCTGACACTCAATGTGAATTTCGCGACGTCGTGATTCTATGGAGGGTGGTGGTACCGTGTATCGAAGATACACTTGCACTACGGTACCGATTGGGACTAGTAGCCCCAATGGTGGCTTTACTATCGTTCATGCTTCACAATAAAGCCACACCACCCCTCATTGACATCTGACGTCGCGAAAATTACATTTTGAAATCATCATTTGTTTTGCAAATCCAATACTAGCAATATCATGTTTGGCTTACCCGTTCGTGACGTCACTACGGAATCAACGCCATAACATTTCACTAGTTCCGTTGGCGTGTACCGGCATTATACGGGGCACGAAACAAGATATTGCCAATCAAATATAACTAAAAATCTATCAAAATGCATTCACATGTTATCCCTAGAACTCTTAGTAATACATTGAGTTCATTAATATTGATCAAGCATCCTCATGGAGGTTGGTGGTACCGTGTATCGAACCGTACGAAGATACACTTGCACTACGGTAATTGGGACTATCTAATCACCTCACGTATTTTAGGAGTTCTCTGTGAAAAGATGCTTCTTGAAAATAACTTAATGGCCAGTAAATCTCTGAAAAATTACTTACGGATAAATAAATGCTTCAGGTGACATGCAATTCATACCAAAACTCAATCCTGTTTACAGCTTTTATCACCAGTTTTGCAACAGCAAAACACTATCGATGTATCAAGCGGTAATACGATGAGGTGCTATTAAAATTCGCGCTAAATTACACATAATTTCCGGGGTTGTGACCCCAATATTGGTTAGACTTCATCTTCCAGTCGTGACGCTCCATATCGCTATTAAATGAAAACCCGATCACGTACAGATATAGCAAGTGAATACAATTCTAACAGCAGTAATGGAATATAATGGTGAATGTTATCAGCAGTAGATTAAAATAATTCACACATGCTGTAGTATTATTCATCTTGATATATCTACTGCTTGAAATCTATAGGTTTTTTTTATTAATCCACCTTTGAAATCTGACTTATCGAGATTATGTCATTTTTGAAATCTGTTATTCTATAAATTAATGATTTCCTGAATGAAATCTGACCTACACCGAGATGATGTTGAAATCAGATGGTCACAACAAGTTTCCGTAGAATGTCAACCAACTTTTATTCGATAAAATGTTTCTCCGGTTTCCTCTTGCTTTCAAAATCGGTGTTCAGTTGTTTCGGTTATCAAAAACTTCCTTGACCCAAAGGTATTTGGGGAGCTGCATTAAAAAATGGTGGATGTTACAATCTAAGTGCGGATAGGGTTGCGCGGGAAGTTCGCAGCACCTTAGTTGATGCGACCTGACTCTGATGATTCACCAGCAGCAAAATTACAGCGCTTTGATCTTCTGCTAAGGCGCTATATAAATGCTGATTATTATTATTATTATTATATATGATGTTAATAAGATGCTTAGTAAAGCTTAATTGGATACCACTAAAAATGAACAAAAATCAATCATTTTCCAATTTATTCAATATTAGCCAAACTCGATATTTGAAAAAGTTCAAGTTCCATCAAACTCGATTTTTGAACAAATTCAATTTTCGAGATACGTTTTTCTCTTCTAACTGCTACCAGGTAGGAATGTCATGCAACTTTCATTCAATAAAACGTTTCAAATATGATCTTAACATGAACTAACATGCTTAGTAAAGCTTAATTATATACCATCAAGAAACAAATAAATTATTTAAAGCCAAACTCGATATTTGAAAAAGTTCAATTTTGGAGTTTCATAAAACTCTATAGGTAGGAAGGAAGGATGTTGATAAACATAATATTGATTAAATATGGCCATCAGTAAATGAATCATTAAAATAATAAAGGATAATGAAATATTACCAAACGAATTATATTATTTGGTGATATGAACTTTTTTAAACACGAAAAGTCAAGCTGGGTACGGCACCACAATAGCGACGCGCAGTGCCTCTGCACACTTCAGTCCCAGGTGATTTTATGACTCGAAAATGCGAACGTCGCGTCAACCGTTGCACGCCACTATTGCGCTCCGCAATGCATTCCTATGGGGAAATAGCTTGGGAAGATCGTGTATATTTCGAGTTACCTTGCGACTCATCGGGATGACCGATTAGATTTTTATACGGGGAGGTCCCGATTTCTACGATTTTTTAAACCAGTTAAAATGCAAAAATGAATATATTTAATGGTTTGCTTAGCAAGATGGCATTATTAGCTATAACCTAAATTTTATTTCATTCAAATTGGTGGTTATTCGAAACAGGAGATATGGGCATTTTCCCAAATTCTGTGAAATTAAATCTGTTCCAACTATAACTATAAGGTCAAGAGAATCGGGGTTTTGTCTGGGGGAGATACTTATCCCATAATTATAAAATCCTTGGGCGTACGATGAGTTGTTATTAAAAAATCCCGCCAACTATTAAAGAAGCTGATCGGATGATGCCACGTCATGACATGTAATTTCCGGGTTGTGACGCTAATGAATTGGATTGCACGCAAGAGATTCTGACCCTGTTCCATGATCCTGAACCATACGGAATAAAGTGCACTTGTATCCAGTTATGGGTTAAGCCTTACTCATAACAAGTTTCCCCATTTCAATATCTTTATTATTTTTCCCCAAATTGTCTTATTTCCACAAAAGGATGTTTTCAGAAAAATGGCACTTTTCAACGATGTGGGAAAATTATTTGCGTTAATGGTAGACGATATTGGATATAATTATAGTCACGCATGAAAAGATCATTTTATTTTTTTGACCAGCTAAAGAAAGAAGAGCTTATAATGTTGGTGATTGTTATATTTTGGTGGCGCTGTTTTGTCGTCTAGTTTTAGGTATAGACTTAATTGAAGTTTACACGGAATTGTTGGGAAAATTCCCCCATTGAAATTGTGCGGTTTTGAAAGTTATGTGCTGGACGTACGTGCTGCACGGTTTTTACAAGCCTGAGATACGATGGTCATTCAATAAGTTCTACCTCCTCCCTCACAACATTGCTAATATGAATGTCAGCCTCATGACATTTGTCATGATTATAGCTCTGAATAATAGCTACACGTGGGAATTCCTAACTGCCGATAATGAGCTAATTGATATTCATGAGGTGATTTACTATGGAGATTTTACATAGGAATTCTGACTTGCTCGATAAAATCATGAATTGTAATGCTTTTAAATCACGAATCTTAATAGGAAACATGAATTTATTGGTATGTACAATGAACACAATAATCATCAATCCTTTAAAGAAAGTACGAAACAAACAAGTTACATGAATATATATTTATTATCATACAGATACGAAATACAGATAGTAATATGCATACATACGAGGGTCATAGTAAGTTGGCTGGCTTATATTAGCAAAGTTATACGGTATGAAGTAGAACCAATTGAATGACCCACGTAGGTAAATGACGTACACCTAGCACATAAAGTCCCTGACCAGGTGCTTTGAGGTTGGCTAATTCAAAATATATAATCGGAACAACCTTAATTTAGTTCTGTACATTAAAGATCGCTCAGTTCTTATGAAAAGCAATCGGATGACTTTTGCAGTGTTCCCTAGCAGGACGTTGAACATAATGGTTGTCCTGATTTGGTTCTGGCTAAATAGAGGGCTTACTACAAATCAGTCATTTCTATTGTTCATAGTCTTATCACTATTTTGGAATGTCGTCTGCAGACGCCAGCCGCGTGGAAAGTTTTAAGATAGGCCTATATCTCACATTCAAAACAGGTATATTGACCGATCCGTTTCCCTTACATTAAATGGGCATGTGGTTTTCACTGCATCTCCAGAAAAGTACAACCAGTTCTCAGACCAATACTATGAATTTGTGGCTGAGATTCAAGCTATAGTTGTGGGAAAATACGGTATACAGATAACTTGCATATACACCTAGCACATAAAGTCCCTGACCAGGTGCTTTGAGGTTGGCTAATTCAAAATATATAATCGGTACCTGGGATACGAGTTTATCCGGATTACATCCGGATTGATAACACGTTCATACTACGATCGATGCGGATGATATCCGGATTGCATGCGGATTGAAACCTGCACTTTTCCAGGTTTTAAAATTTTAATCCGGATCATTATTTTACCCGGGTATTTTTACCACAAAGTCCTGTTCATACTAGGTTTTGCATCCGGATATACCCGGGTTTTGAGGTGGGGAAAACTTGCTCTAATGTGAACTCTCCCTAGAGGGAGTGAGCAACGAAGCATCAATCTACATTCTTGTGAGAAAGGCTCTGCAGTGAGAAACCGGGGGGGGGGGGGCAGATACATTATACCGAAGGTGAGATCAAAATATGTACTTTTCTTTATTATGGTTTCATTGCTTGCTGAATCTGTTTATCTGCTGTTTTCTTACGCTTGTTTGAGATAATTTCTGCAATTGTATACAAATATGGATTAATTGCTGAATTTATTGGTAAAACAAAGGTCACACACCATGCATAAACTGAGGGGGGCAATTCAATGACCCTTGTTTGAACTAGGATTCCAAGGACAATTATAGGAAATACACACACGAAGTCGGTAACAACAATAGCGGTTACATTACGTATGAGTCTTATCTGTGTGTCCGTATCAGTAGTGCGTCCTGATTGATTTGCTGACTTATTAACAGCCCTGAATATCTCTATATAACATGCAAGTATTATTAGGTAACATAGGCAGTTGAGTCCTAGGAAAAGTGCTGTTGAAAAGTACAAGCCATTAGCACGACCTGTGTATTCAGTAGTATAACTTTCTCTGAATATCTCAATACTTGTATTCTTTAATTCATTAAATGTTGTATTCCCATTCGTTGTGTATGTTTTTGTTAAAGCTAATGGCAAACCAATACACACATGGGCGTTATCATAAAATTTAAAGTTCCATCCTGATAATGTGGAGGGGACAATACCTAATGCTAGAGAACAAAACCATATAAGTATAGCAATCAAAATTGTTGATCGCTTGCCCAATTTGTTATTAGAATATGGATACTTAATACCAATAAACCTGTCAATGCTAATTAGGGTTAGAAAGAATACTGATAATTGGGTCGATGCTATAGATACTGATCCCGCTACTCTGCATGTTATACCCGATCGCCAAGTTTCAGATTACATTGGGAAATATTCCCCATAGTAGATATCAGCACTTGCAACAATTACCATGTATATACCCATAAGTGAATCGGACATGGCCAGATTGCTAAGAAGTAAATCCTGTACTTTATAATTTTTACAATGTTTCTTACGCCAAACTAAAACAAATATATTTCCACCAAGTGCGTTGAAACCAATCAGCCACATTAACACAACCAATGCTCTGTCTGATAACAGCCTATCACATGTGAGATAAGGTGATCTGTCATCTGATGCGCTACACTTAACACCATCACATATCTCATGTTGACTTACAATCAATTCTGAATTAGCAGGGAGGGCACCAGTGGCGTAACCAGCGGGGGGGGGGGGGGGGGGGGGGGGGGCAGGGGGGCGGGAGCCCCCCCCCCCACACCTTGCCCCCCCCGCTTGCCCTCCAAATGAAATCAAGTACGGCTGTAAATGAAATTTACAAACAAAGTACACACCAAATCCCCCCAATAATGACATCGTGTCGGTTGATATTGGCACTGTCGTTTCATTTGACGAAAGGAATCATGGAATTATGATGGTCAAAAGTACACATATGAAAAAATTTCGCGCGCTACGCGCGCATATGTCTTCCCAAAATGAAATATTCTTTGGTACAAGCTTGTTTAGAGCCAAAATGTAGCTCAATTGTCCAAAAAGGAGCTGTAAAGTCGAAAATTTTCGCGCGCTACGCGCGCATCACTTTACTCAACAAATCTTACGAGCCCCCCCATTTCAAGTCACTGCCCCTTCTTGCCCCCCCCCAAATGAAAAAGTCTAGTTACGCCACTGGAGGGCACTGAGGGCATCATGAGTTATGGCTGTCAATGGATTTCGTTTTAAATTCAAGAAACTTAATTGAGTCAAGTGTTTAATGTTTGGACAACGTGTTAACCGGTTAAAAGCTAAATCAATGATACTAATATTGATAGTATCCTTGAAAATGTCAGAAACAATATAGCTGAGTTTATTGAATAGCAAAAACAGATGTGTCAATTTAAATAATCCCTGTAACATGTATGTGCTTAATCAACCAACTGATTAACGCCTAAATCAAGATATTCCAGATTACTTAATATATTGAATATGCCATTAGGCAATGTTTCCAAACTGTTATTGTTGATAGAGAGGGTGGTTAGATTTATATGTAAGGTATTGGTCAAGTGAGAATCACCTGTGCCTAACATGCTTAATGTGTTGTCCTGTAAGTACAGTTCATTCAAGTTTTCTAATCCCTCGAACAATCTTGTTGGCAACTTGGTCAATTTATTGTGATCTAGAGTCAGGAAGGTCAGCTGTCTCAGTTCATGGAATACACTTTCGGACAATGTGTCCAACTGGTTCCCATACAAGTACAGTTTAGTCAAGTTTTCTAATCCGTCAAACAAACCATCTGGCAATGTTGTCAATGTATTGTCACCTAGATGTAGGCGAATAAGACTATTCAATTCAATAAATATGCTTTCATTCAAGGTGACCAATTGGTTTCTAGACAAGTACAGTATACTCAAGCTATTCAATCCGTCAAACAGACCATCTGGCAATATGACCAATTGGTTTACAAACAAGTACAGTTCATTCAAGTTTTCTAATCCGTCAAACAAACCACCTGGCAATGTCGTCAATTTATTGTAATCTAGATCTAGGCGAATAAGACTATTCAAGCCATGAAATATGCTTTTATTCAAGGTGATCAATTGGTTTTTAGACAAGTACAGTATACTCAAGCTATTCAATCCGTCAAACAAACCATCTGGCAATGTTACCAATTGGTTTACAAACAAGTACAGGTCATTCAAGTTTACTAATCCCTCGAACAATCTTGTTGGCAACTTGACCAACTGGTTTTCATACAAGTTCAGTTTAGTCAAGGTTTCTAATCCGTCAAACAAACCATCTGGCAATGTTGTCAATGTATTGTCATCTAGATCTAGGCGAATAAGACTATTCAATTCATGAAATATGCTTGTATTCAAAGTGACCAATTGGTTTCCATACAAGTACAGTTTACTCAAGCCATGTAATCCGTCAAACAAACCATCTTGCAATGTGACCAATTGGTGTCCAAACAAGTTCAGTTCAGTCAATTTTCCTAATCCGTCAAACAAACCACCTGGCAAAATTGTCAATTTATTGTAACCTAGATCTAGGAAAATAAGACTGTTCAATTCATGAAATATACTTTCATTCAAGGTGACCAACTGGTTTTCAAACAAGTTCAGTCTATTCAAGTTTTCTAATCCCTCGAACAATCTTGTTGGCAAATTGGTCAATTTATTATTATATAGAGCCAGGTATGTCAGCTGCCCCAGTTCATGAAATACACTTTCGCACAATGTAACCAAATGGTTTCCATACAAGTTCAGTCCATTCAAGTTTTCTAATCCCTCGAACAATCTTGTTGGCAACTTGGTCAATTTATTATTATATAGAGCAAGGTATGTCAGCTGTCTCAGTTCATGGAATACACTTTCGGACAATGTGACCAACTGGTTTCCATACAAGTTCAGTACATTCAAGTTTTCTAATCCGTCAAACAAACCGCCTGGCAATGTTGTCAATGTATTGTCATCAAGATCTAGGCGAATTAGACTATTCAATTCATGAAATATGCTTGCATTCAAGGTGACCAATTGGTTTCCATACAAGTTCAGTTCATTCAAGCTATGTAATCCGTCAAACAAACCATCTGGCAAGGTGACCAATTGGTTTCTAAACAAGTACAGTTCGTTCAAGTTTTCTAATCCGTCAAACGAACCTCCTGACAATGTTGTAAATTTATTGTTATCTAGATTTAGGCGAAGTAGACTGTTCAATTCATGAAATATACTTTCATTCAAGGTGACCAATTGGTTTCCATGCAAGTACAGTGTATTCAAGTTTTTTAATCCCTCGAACAATTTTGTTGGCAACTTGGTCAATTTATTATTATATAGAGCAAGGAAGGTCAGCTGTCTCAGTTCATGGAATACACTTTCGGACAATGTGACCAACTGGTTTTCATACAAGTGCAGTTCATTCAAGTTTTCTAAGCCGTCAAACAACCCATCTGGCAATGTTGTCAATTTATTGTCATCTAGATCTAGGCGAATAAGACTATTCAATTCATGAAACATGCTTGCATTCAAGGTGACCAATTGGTTTCCATACAAGTACAGTTTACTCAAGCTATGTAATCCGTCAAACAAACCATCTGGCAATGTGACCAATCGGTTTCTAAACAAGTACAGTTTATTCATGTTTTCTAATCCGTGAAACAAACCATCTGGCAATGTTGTCAATGTATTGTGATCTAGATCTAGGCGAATAAGACTATTCAACTCATGATATATGCTTTCATTCAAGGTGACCAATTGGTTTCTAGACAAGTACAAATTATTCAGGTTTTCTAATCCGTCAAACAAACCTTCTGGCAATGTAGTCAATTCATTGTGATCTATATCTAGGCGAATAAGACTACTCAATTCATAAAATATGCTTTCATTCAAGGTAACCAATTGGTTTCTAGACAAGTGCAATTGATTCAGATTTTCTAATCCGTCAAACAGACGACTCGGCAATGTGGTCAATTCATTTTCATTTAGAGCGAGGATGGTCAGCTGTGTCAATTCGTGAAATATACCTTCGTCCAAGGTGACCAATTGGTTTCCAAACAAGTATAGTACTTGTATATATTTGAACCCCCGAAACGGACTGCCTTCTATTTTGATAATGTTGTTATGGCTTAGATCTAAATTGGTTGTACCAACTGGGTAGATTATTAATGATTCGTGGGTTTCAAGAACACTATTATTATAACACAGAAGGATTACTTCTCTATCTCCAAGAATAGCATTACAGTAATATGGAAATATCAGGTTGCATATATCACTAGAGTTGCACGTTATGTGACCTTGATACCCCTTTACATTTATACAGTGCGGTGTCTGATTTACTTTTGGGCTAGGCAAGGTATCATCATTAGATTCTGGACACACCGGCTGTGATTCTAATGCTGATACCCCACTGACTACGATACTGATATTGCCGTATAAATTTAAGTTAACACTGTCTGCAAGTAAAATACTACTACACACATCATCATCATATCTGTTAAAAACCACAAACCGATTTGAACAGACTACCAAATCCCCTTGTCTTTCCATATAAAGGAATGATTCTGTGTTTGGACCATTACTGTTAGGTATTTCTATACGAGTGTAAAACCCCAGCGACACGTTGATTTGGACACTGCAAGTCTGATATTCACTGCCATGCAATACAAATGTTCCTATAGTGGCATTTCTTTCCTCAACATATTCAATGCGACACACCTGAGAATCATTACTAGCAACAACATCCCATAAGGGTTTTACCGATATTCTGGCTGCAGCTGCCGGTCCTTCTAGTGACATGAATTGAATCAAAGCTGTGACAATTATGACGAATAGTCGCAGAGTAACACTGAGCATGCTGAGAGCTCTTCTGGCCATGGTACGTGAGTAGATATGAAGCATCGGCGCTGTAATTAAACGGTGTCGCAAAAGATGGCTTTAGTGTTATATGAAACCTGTCTTTTGCACTGGGCTGATTGAATTTGCCAAAATCAAATATAATGTAGCTTCCACCAGAATCCAACTAGGTGAGGAATTTTTGAGAATGCAAAAAACGGAAAGTGTCATTTTCTCTTATCAAGTTATAAATGTTATTACAACATCTATGTCATCAGACAATTTATATGGGACGAGGTCTAATTTCACTTTAACACCAGATATAGTAGTCATGATTATACATTCGGGAAATCTCGAATGTCAGAGATTAGGAAATTGGTTTTGAAACTACATATGCCATCAAAGAGAGATATGTCTGAAACCTGTTCAACCTATTTGACGGGACTCAAAAGGTAGTGCCTGCAGGTAATGTCTTCCTGCGAATTCGCGCGATATCGTATCAGCGTAGTATCAAAACGCTTGTCTTTTCAGGGCGACTATAGTAATTATATTTTTAATGTACACTATGATCATGAAATACTTATCAGTCAGCTCCGGAACGAGAGTCCGTGTCACGTGAGGGCGCTACACATTGACTGGTGTGCATCACCGTGGTAACGTATACCCGCCAATTTGTGCAATCATTGCATTCGATATTCAACCTTAACAAACTAAGGGCAGCCTTACTACTACCAGAATTCCTCGCGGCAGCTACTCCGATGTTTTTATCTCACCTTTGATCACAACATCTCACAGTACAGGTAGAAATTGCAAATTTTTGAGCCTATATACTGCGATAGGACAACCATTTTCTAGACGAGCTTGCACCATTTTCATTAATTTTTCGGTTAAGTGTGATCATTTTTAAGCCTATATAGTGATACATTTTTTAACATTATCTCAGAGATAAGAGATTTATTTTATGGTTGAAGGTCGGCAAAATATGATTTTATTTCAATCTATAACGGGAGGCTGTTCCATTGGAAACGCAGGCTCGTTCCAAAGCCCGCCCTCTATTGAAATATCCAACTTATTCGTCACACAGCGGAAGACGGACTTCCGTTATTTGATGCATCGCATATGTAAAAATTGATAGCAGAACGTCACTAAATAGCACGCCCTCAAAAGCCGAATGAGCTCCCGTTCCGAAACAGACTGCTTATTTCAAGCATTTTCTATGTCTAAATATTTTTAAATGTTCTAGCACAGAGAGGACATTAGGTCACTAAATGATGGATGCATACAATTTGTTCAGATTTGAACCAGCGTCTATTTTTGTATAGAATGTGAAATTGAATTGAAAATGATAGATATCGTATTACTTTTACGAGGCAGATAAGAGATATTGCGTACTTACGGTATTTTATGGATGGAATTTAAATCACTTCGTCATCAAACTCCGTGTAGCTCGGACGTAAAACGACTGTGTTGAAAATCAAGATTTAACGTTCTTTGTTGCAGTATTTTCTGTGAATAAAAGAAAATATTAACAGAATGAACTGTCTCCTGTTGCCTCACTTCGATTTCGACTCAAGTTTACGGTAATTTAATGCATTTTTAAAGCATCCGTTCTGTTATAGCGACGCTTCAGTGTCCGATTCTTTGAGTCCCTCTTTAAAATTAGACCTGTTCTATTTTGGGTAAGCTATATATGTCCTTCAATAAAACACCTTTCTACATAATCCCTAAGCTAATCCAAACTGTTTAAAGTTTAGTTTCAATATTTGGGGTTCTGCAATAGGTATTTCTATTTATTGCGGAATATTAATCCAAAATACATGTAATTAAAACTTTCAAATTGGTAATACCTTTACAAAAATAGCAACTATATATTCATTGTAGTACTTCCGAAGAAAAATTCCGAAGAAATGTTTTTAATTCATTGTTAATTTGTAAATAATAGTTATCATACAGAGTTAGCGAAGCCAACGAGTTCATGACTTATTTATCATGCGATATAGGGAAAAGCACATTGAGAAGTAGACGATATTAACTAAATTTAAATTCGATGTCCACAGTCCAGACCACATCATAAATCATGTCATAAAGTGACAGTTTAAAAATCTTATACTTATTTAAATTGTCGTTATATCCCCAATAATTATAACATAAGGCCAGAATTTCGTCAAGTATATATATTATTACCTATGGATATCCCCTTTCTACCATTTCGCATCACAATTGGGGTGTATAATATGAAATTTCGAGCTATAATACGTGACTAATTAAAAGAATACCGGCCATGTACACGAATTGTTATTTAACTTTCAAAAACGAAAAAGAAAGAACACTTAGACCGGAGTTGTTTTTTCGACTCCTTTGGTTTATTATAGGGATTATTTAATTTAGTTGTACCTAGGATATATATTTAATGTGATATTTAGTTTACGTGTTAAGCGAATTGCAAATTTATGCAGACCGTGACCGCCATCGTCTGACTAAATCAGCGGATGTAACGCCCGACAAACGTACGTCCGATTCTTACTTCCGCTCTACTTCAGCTTGTGTAGGTAACTAAATTAGATATTATATCAGTGATTCAAAAGTTATGCAAGGGCAACTCATGCCCATTTCAATAGCGTCTTTCCAAACAATAGACACAGGATAGAGGAATTGACGGCCATTTAAATGAGAAGTGATGCTTCATTTGGCATATGCTATAACTAAGTTTAGGTACTGGTGTTTTGTTTTGCTTATTGTGGTAATCAACACACATTATTAATTTACCAACAGCGACATTTCCTTTCGAGGAAAACAAATGCTGCACAACTACACCATTAATATGTTCGAACACGACAGGTATTACGGAAATTATGTTAATGGGCTACTGTTCCTCTACCAAGTTATGTTAAGGCAACGCCCGGTTTCATATAGCGGGAGTATACCATGAAAACAAAACAAAAATCTACCTCGTGCTTTTTAAAATCAACATTTTTTAATTTTTTTAAAATTATAGTGTCTATAAAAATGGGTACAAAAGTGCATTTTGAGACCGCGCTTGTATTTACTAATCTGGAAATGCATTCCTATTCAGTCGAAACTACAGTCTTAAAAATGGTAACTTATCAGGTACTAAATACACTCATAGTTCTAAAAACATAGTTCCAACTTAAAAATATTAAATTACAAAATTATAGAATAATTTCTCCTCTTTAATTAGAGACATTGTTCGTGAAGAACGAACAACAATTAAGAGCGCTACACCGAAAAAACCCGAGCCAAAGTACAGTTTTCATTTTTGCACTTGGGTATTGGACACGCACGACAAGCACTGTGACAGTGACATGACAGGTATGTGTATGGGCTTCTTTGATCAATTGGAGCATCCCCAATCCTCATCTTATACTATCGACCCACAGTGCTATCGACCCGTGAGTTGTTCCTACCAGTTAATAAATAATCTGCGTGTATACATTTTACGTTTATAGATGCCCTATCACACGGTGGCGTATATAGAGCTAACGTGTGACCGACGTTTTGGAAAAGTTGGGTGTACGTTCGTGTAAGCATGGCAGGTAATTACCTGCCATGGTGTAAGTTGTCATCGTTCGTGACATATTTGGCAAACGTTGTATTCGTTAGCGGTTCGCTAGGGGTTCGCAGGGGTACGCATGGGGTTTATGAATTCTTTTGAGCGTGTTCAAAATTCCCGGGTGGCTGTTTCTACAGGGAAAGTTACCGTTAATTACCGGTAACAAACCTGGTTTGTGAAGGTTGTTGCGGTTACAAAACTTACCGTTAATTACCGTTATCTGGCTGTTTCTACTGGGCAACTTAACGGTAATTAACGGTAAGTTCCTCAGTAGAAACACGCTCATACTCAGAGCACTCCACTAAGCTCAAACTCTTTGCGCTCTCACACATGCGTATAGTTGCTCCGTCACAACAAGACGGAGTCTGATTGGAAAACAGCGGTCAACGCTTGCGCTCAGCGGCCGAGCGATGTAAAGTATGCCCTTGAGTGATTCATGCTATACTTACTATAAGTTTTGACCAAGGCTGTTAAATTTTCGACCGTGGCGTTCATTTATTTAGAACAAAAATGGATTAATTGACGGGCTACTTAATCATTTACTTACCCGTGACTGGAAGTGCAGCAAAGATGATGAAGAAAATTGTAGATCGATTTGGTTCTCTTTGCAGTTATATGTTATAATACTGTACAGGATGATAGTCTAACTATATCCAAGACATCTAAACAGGTCTCTGCTTTGATCGAACGGTGCACCAATTCTGTATGATCACGCACTACAGAATTTGTTCCGTTGTTGCTGTACACGCTGTGTGGCAATTGACCAATCAGAGTCTGCCAATTTTCGACGCAGAAGGTACGACTTGAACTTATTATGGCAGATTAGGGAAGATTACTGATATTGCATTTTGTAAAGAAACGCTTTAAATATCCCTCGCTATGCTGTACTTTGTGACCCTTACCTACCATGCTACCATCTCGTCATTTTAAAACGACGTTGGTTTTAATTTTAGTGCACTGGAGAATATCGTATACCAAAATTTAAAAACTTCTTTTTGATTGAACATTGTGGCATTTTTAATTTCAAATATTTGACTTAGTGTTGAACAGTTATTACAAATATGCTAGGCACCTTGAAAGCATTTTAGGTTGGTTATTATCCCTTCGTTTGGAGATTTTGAAGAAAAAAATGCTGGCCCTCCCAGTTCTCAGATGTGTCGAGGAAAACCATAACTTTTTTTAAAATTTGGCCCAAACGCTAAACCAAAATAAACGTGCGTAGGCAATATTGCATTGCATCTGCATCGTCTTTTGTAATTATGATAAGGATAATTGATGAGCTACTGTGCATTCGTCTTGATAATCGCTCGAGGCCTTGCATGAGTGCACCAGCCCTCGAGCGCCGATAGGCGCGAGAGGGCGGGTGCACGAATGCAAGGCCGAGAGCGATTATCAAGACGAATGCACTGTTTGCGAATGAATTATCTATCATACACTTCGCGACGCGTACCAGAACCTGCTTAAAAATGGTAAAATTGTGATTAAAAAAATAATTTCCAACGAAAATATTAGTTAAATTTCCCTCTGTTAGAAACACCGCTTATGATGTGTAGCACTCAAGATACTGTTGAATACGCATGGAAAGGTTTCAACTAGCCTGTATACGATTTAGGTTGTAGCTGTCAAAACTGGGATCAATGGAAAACATATCGACAAACTTGAATTGAAAGTTGGATTTGCATGACCACGGATACAACTGGTATTAAGTAGGGCCTGTGAATGTAATCCATTGAGTATAGGTTTGTGTAAAAAACAAGCCTACTCATGCGTTTTTAGATCGAACTCTAGTAAAAAGTTAATAACAACATTACCGATCAAGTGTGGTACAGTAAGAGACTTGTTGGGGAGAATACCATTGCTAACGTGACAAAGAGGTTGTGTGCTGGCGCGTCAGGCTGCTATACCGTACACAGTTTGAGAAGAACAACTCTCACAACTTAATGTTCCGAGAAGACGTACCAGAGAAGATCATTAAAGAAGTTAGCGGTTGTCGCAGTAACTCCGATCAGTATAAGGTTAATACAAGCACCAAACAGAAAGCCAATGTGTCCAACGTAATGTAATTCAAGGTGAGCATGAATTTTATTGTTTGATTGTGTGTTTGTTTGTTTGTTAGTTTTTTGTTGTTTATTGGTCTGTTTGTTAGTATATTAATGTGTGTGCACTAGTTAGTATATTAATGTTTGTGCACTGGTTATTTGGGGTGGTGTTTTTTTTGTTTTGGGGGGGGGGTATTTTTAATGCTAGATTAACATATTTACAGAATGATTTCACTGTGATAGATGTCTTACTATTACCGTAGTACGTGTTTAATACTTAATAAAGGAAAAAGGTAAATTAATTTAGTTGACACGGCTAATAAGAAGGCTTAATGCCACCTTACAAAAACATTTAACTTTATGTTCATTTGAACTAGTATTTTCAATTTATCTCTCAAAATTGCAAAGTTCTACTTTGTATATCATTAACGAACCGGTGTCATTTTTTATTCAAATTTAACGAAGTACTCCACAATATTGTCATAAGATATGTAGTTTAATATCACAAATCTTTCCATTTCAGGCTCGACAAAACGTTTGAAAACGGCATCGGCAACGTAATCTACAGCAAAGTTCCGTGTCATCGGCATCAGCATGATCAGCAAGACGTAAAATTTAGGAACCAACGTCACATCAATGACCAAAAGCTACCAAATACCAACATACAACAGCATCCAAGAGCAGCTCAGCCAAAACCACAGAGGGGAGTGATTCCGCAGCAGCAAGGAGGGCAAGTACCTCTTCAGCAGAAGTATCACAATTTCACCGTTCATATAACTCTCATGTAATAATACTGATAAAGTGTAGACCCATAATTAAAGGCACACGCACACCATTTTAATAAAGAAAATGAATTCACGACTGTGTATTAAATATAGCCACATTTAACATTGCTGCATACCACTATGTATTAGTGTCGGATCTCTTCAATGCAATTCTAGAAATAAAAGTAAAGAATGGAAACCAGTACAGTCTGCACTGTTTATGCGTAATTTAAAGGAATTTAATTTGAATATGCAGGGTGTATCAAAGAAAAAACTAGGACTCTCTTTCAGCATGGATTAATTTATTCCTTATTAAAACTACTGAACCATGACCCATTTGATTTACTTGTCAAGTACAACTAATAAAGTTAAAATCCTGAAAAGAGGGGGGGGGGGGGTGAAATCCATCAATTACGAAAAGTGTGTCCAACTAGGCAAGTCAATCAAATTTTTGTAGTACATGTATGTTCAATGTTAATTCACACAGTAAATTAGAGTAACATGACAGTGGAAGACTTTTTTAAAAAGGGACATTTTTCGTATTCTTATCATACTAAATTATTTTTTTATCATACATATATGGTAGAAATTGAAGTTGACTTTACAAGTCCCACAAGTATATAATATATGTCCTTCTCTGTCAATGATTGGTATACACACACTACTGACATGATTGGTGCTTTCCTAAACTTTCAAACATGCTGAGGCTTTTTCATGAGAACAATAAGCAACATGAACATTGCACAGAAATATTCATGCATCAAATTAATGAATTATGTAGATATTAATGATTTATGCCAGAATTAAGGGGAATACCAAACTAATCTTTGCTATTGTTTATAGACAGATAATTTACAATATATTTGAATGTAAAGTATTCAAATGTAAACCATGTTATTTTTTGGTTTGTATGTGTAAATCCCATTGTACATACTAGTAAATGACAGGGTTTGCGCAAATTATGCTAGCGGTCTTATTCTTCATTGGATTAATCTCAGATTTTCAGAATGTGATCAATATAAATTGGGCTTTGCACTGACGGTAAATTGGTCATGGTCCAGTGGTTTTGAAAAAGTAAAAAACGGTTTATAAAATATCTGTTTGTTTCAAAATGTTAAAATTAAGAATTTTAAGATGACGATAATTTTGGCACGGTTTGTGAATTAATAGAAAGATATGTCTTTCTCATGGTATAAAGCCAAATAAAAAATACCTAGTTTCTCGTCCTATCTTTTGAAAATAAGAAGGATGAGGGCACTTTTGTAACAAAAACAATGCGAAATCTCCATTACCGGGCATGGTATTTCCTGATTGGTTGCGTAACTTGAGGACGAGGCCTTTGTAAAAAAAAATTCATAGCTTTAACACAAAACCTGCTTTAAATGCTCATTGCCAAGATGTCAGCTGTTTAAATATTTTAAAAAAAAGTTATGGATGCAATAACGAAAATGAAGGAACATTACATATTTCCTGAAAAGGGATGACGATAAACAACTCTATTTTTTCACTTGGCCTAACTAAATGTATTTAAATAATAATTACTATAAATGGTTCGAGTTTGATGTACTATGTTTAAATCGTGTGTAATACAATCATACAGAACACAAAACATCGTATCATTGTCATGTACTTACATTTTTGTAAAAGGGATTGATAATCTGTCATTCCATTGAGGTGTTAGATGCCATGATCATTCATAGTGTAATTTAATCGTATAAGTTAACCGATTAAAATGCAATTGAACGACTACCATTACAGTACTACTTGACAACAGTAACTGATTCGTTAATCCTTAGCATTCATCAATTTTAAACTGTTAACTCCTTAACTATGTGAATCAGTGTTTCTATTTCCACAGCTTAAATGGTCATATCAATGTCCATTGTTTGTTAACGTCGATATCTACGAAAGCACTACCGGAAGTCTCAAGCGTGCAAGGTCAACATAATCGGTTGCCCCTCGCAACGTGCATTATATGACAAAGCTTATAGATATTGCATGGGTCAACATTAGAAAGGGTAGCGATTATGTTGACCTTGCACTGTTGAGACTTCCGGCAGTGCATTCGTAGATATAATCGACGTTAACAACAATGGATAATGAACAATGGAATGAGCTCTAGAAGTGTATATGTAGATAATGCGCTTCATTAACTCACACGTTAGAAAGGTAATATTGCGAGTACCAAAATAGTACAATAAGTAATCTATAGACGTTAACGCTACTGCGCTTCATTAACTCACACGTTAGAAAGGTAATATTGCGAGAACTAATAGAGTACAATAAATAATAGACTTTAATATGATGAGAGGTGTATAAAAAAGCCATTACCATTGTTTCAATCTATACAAAGGTGGGTGACCTTATCGCTCACAAGCGCACTGTAAGCGTTGCCATCGAGAAATTTAAAAACTCTACAAAATTACTATGTTTTACCTTCCTTGCACCGCTATTCTGTATTTTTGTGAGAGATTCTACCAGACAAAAATGACAACCGATGGTAGTTTTATGTCGAACCGAGGCATATGGTGGGAGTTCTGCCCACATTCACTGATATTTAAAGCCTTCAAAATAAATATAGTAAGCAAACTCTTTCTTGAATGATGCTAAGGGAATATGACTCAACAAGCGAAATCCTTGGATTATCACTTTATTTCTTTCATAAAAATTTAGATAAGAGCGATTTTGAAACGTCAGATTCTCACAGTGCACAAAATTGGCGTTAACCATGTTAACACCACGCGGCTATTAGTATTAGTTCTACAATTTTATAAAAAAAACAGATTTTTCAGAAACCTTTCCCAATTTTCTTAAGGATTAGTGAACCAACACTAGGCATGTTTGTACTTATTTCAATGCATTTCTCATGGGCTTTCCAAATATGGTAATGAAATTCAATAATGTTGACATTTTTGAAACATTTTAAGAAAATGTGGAATGTCGTCTGCAGACGCCTGCCACGTGGAAAGTTTTAAGCTACCTCGACGGTACTACATGTAGTGCCCTAACTGCAGCGTAAATTAATAGCGATGTCATTTTCAGAGCAAATCTGGAGAGTATAAGGAATACTTACTAGTGAGGTAAATATCCATATAAATTAACATCGTCCCACTTACAAAATATATGTCGCGTACTGCATTTACCATATACCAGAGAGAAAAATAATGACATAAATGTTTCTCCGTAAAATCAAAACATGTGTCGTCAGTAGAACGTCACTTGGTGTCAAACACTAATTTAAAGAAGAAGAAAAAGTCGGTCTGCGAGTCGGTTAAAATCACGCCATTTTCAGTCTGAAAACGTTAGCGCTTTTTTACCATCCTTTTAAAAATAAGGACCATTATTACATTTCAAACATATATGTTCGAGAGGGACATACAAACATTGCACTTTAAAGGCACACTTTTCATGATAAATAGCAGATATTTGTGAATGGTTTCATACTAGCATAACACGTCTTCCACATAATCATACTTGTACTTCCTCTCCTGAACAGGTTGTTCTTCATGTTTGTAATCGGGGAGCACGGGTTCGATCCCCGTCAGTCCCTTCAAAACTTGGTATTCAATGAAACAAATCTTGTCAATTATTATGAGGGACTACCAGGCTCCTGACACGACACATGATGCATAAATGGCTACATACGTCTGTAATGTGTTCTTCTTCATCAGAAGTAATATAGATTAATCATGATTAAATATCTCACAGTTCCAGTGCACTCTTATATAGGAACCACACCGTGAAGCCACCTGAAACGATGTACACTTGATCGTCGGTCAAAATATCGAGCAGTGAAACAATTTGAATATTGTGTTTGATGGAGCAGCCGCGAAGGGAAAATCAGCGTTATCCTCATGTTCCGAAGAAGCGTTATCCTCATGTTCAGTATTGTTTGATGAGTGTTTCAATTCCAAACGAAATTTGAGGACAGTGATGACAATGAGTGAGTTTTATAGGGAATCGTGACTCTGTATCCATTTGATAGTGATATAATATATACAGGGGGTGTCAAAAAGGGTCCCGTGGGGAAGAAAAAACAATTAAAATACACCCCATGCTTCTTTATTTAAAAAATAGACCATTGCTGTTAAGCCCTATCAGTCCTCTATAAAAGTCACTTCATCCCATTAAATTCACCACCTACACCCATCCAGATATAATGTATATGACCAATTCAGTATTAAACAAGAGTACGAATTCCACTTTTAGACTTTCAACTGATAAAACTGCATTTGGGATTCGATTGATGATTAATAAAGGATACGTCAATTTATTGTTTAAAATCTATCTAATATTCAAATATGATGTGGTTTGTCATTGATAATAATTCTTCCTTCGTCATGTTCGTAAATCATAATATTATTTTGCACGTGTGTGCAATAATGGATTGGTAATATAGGTATACGGCTATATTTATGTCGTCATGAAAAGAATAATAAAGCTATGGTGACAAGACAATTTGTTTCCCAATGTATATAACATGAGTAATAATGGTAATGCGGCTTTCATTAACCCTTACAGCCCCGCACCCCATGAAATCCCATTTCCCAGCCTGTCGGTTCCACCGGGCGCTGAGGTTTTTGGGTGAAATAATGGCCCCGTGCTACATAGCTCCCCCCCCCCCCCCCCCCCCCCCCCCCGTGGCTCAGTTGGTAGAGCGTTCGACTTGTAACCGAGAGGTCGTGGGTTCAAACCCCGGGGCGTGGCACCTCTTGTTGTGTGTGGTTTTTTTTGCTTGGAAAAAATATCGTTGGAAAATCCTTCAAATGTGTTAGGGTTAAAACGATGCCCGTGCGATCAGCGATGTCATACAAATCATGTGTTATCCCAGTATCATCCGCATATTGTGTTGATTTAAAAATAATATCACCTACCTTAATATATTAACCTAATATTTTCACCTTTAAAACACCCCGGAACAAAACAAGTCTGCTCCTCGTTGATAACGTGACATGTTTTTATTTACAATTAATTGAGGCCGATGCAATTCTATGAGCGCATTTAACAAGGAAATTGGACGCCAATTCCGAAAATATTACCTTTTGATATTAAATAATATTTGCCTCTTTTCGTGGTTTAAAAATAATTCCAGTTTCGAAAGCAGTATTGGAAAAGTGTATTTTAAGTCCCATATTCTGAACTAAACTAGTATCGACCGATGCTGGATCACCCAGTATCTCGTTCGATACTGGTACAAGTCAGTGTTCAATACAATTGTTTTGATGTTGAGCGATACTGGCAATTTTCATGTGCCAGTATCATACAGTACTCTCTGGGACCTCACTTTTTCCTAACGGATTTGATTGACACACAGATTACTATAGTACTCATCGTTCCACATACACATTATACCGGCCGGCTGTACACCAACGTAGATCGTTGTCGCATTGTCGATTTTTCTAGCATAGGCTTAGCCGTTTGTCATCGTCATCGCACGACCATATCCTATACGTCTCGTCATGTCCTCGTCCAAAAAGTTAAATATCCTCAGGGTTGCGAGTACTTTGTTGATACTGATACATGCAAGGACCTTGATGCCATTGGCTCCATTGGTACCCGAGTGGAAATGGGCGTCTTTGGGGACATCGTACGACGACTCACCAGATATCAATGAAACCTTTCCTGAGAACAGAAGTCTAATTTTTGACTCTTTCTCAACAACCACGCTTCTTTATCCTCAAATGTCATTGAAATTGACTATTTTGTCTGCGGTCTACGCCACAACTGACATATTAGTATCTCTAATCGCAGGACAGTTTGGAGACCAATTTGGATTCGATACCGCTATTTTAGTTGGCCTAGTATCAGCTTTTGCCTTGATTGTACTTCTCGTGTTTAGTGGTAATTTCTTGAGCGTATTAGTGGCACATTGTCTTCAAGGAGTGTCGCTTGCTTTCATTCTACCGATTGGGTTAGCACGCATCTTAAAGGTCTTTCCAGCCGAACACAAGTACAATAGCATTGCTGTAGCATTAACACAGATCTGTATGTCCTTTTCCATATTCGGGAATATCTTTTCCGGCTTTTTGATTGAATATTTCGGCCAGCGAGGCTGTTTTCTCGCCATGATTCCCTTTAACATCACACTCATTGTCATCACGGTGCTGCAATTTCGTTTGGAATCGGGACACTCGTCAAACAATACTTTGGAATTGAAACACTCGTCAAACAATACTGAACACGAGGATAAAGCTTCTTCGGAACATGAGGATAACGCTGATTTTGCACTCGCGGCTGCTTCACCAAAACACAATATTCAAAGTGTATCATTGCGCGATATTTTGAGCGACTATCAAATGTTCATCGTCGCAGGTGGCTTCACAGTTTGTTTCTTACATAAGAGTGCACTGGAACCAACGATAGGGTTCTGGTTAGCGTACGAATTCGACGCCGGATCTGACATTACAGGACTGATATGGGGCGTTGGTGGATTAATCATCATACCTGCCAATGTGATAGGGGCATGGTTTGCTCAGTTGTTTCCCCGGTGGATGTGGCTATATACTCTTGTTCATCTCGTCACGTGTGTGTTTCCAATCGTCTATCTACCATATGCTACATCTCCAGTTATCGCGGCTCTTGCTGTTGTCTGTTATCTCTATTGTGCAACGTCCGCGCGTTACTCCTTGACCATAATACTATCTTCACTCGCCGAGATCAAATATCCACATGCATACGGACGCGTTATGGCCGTAGCCAATTTTGGAATTACCATGCCGTATCTGCTAGGACCGCTTTTCGCTGTACCACTGATAAACCACATAGGTTTCAAACAAACGTGTCTTTATATAGGGGCCTTCTACGTTGTTTACCCGGGACTGATGGTTTTCATAAGAGACATTACAGCAGATAACGAAGATGAAGATGAAATGGAATTCTTGTTGTCGAGCAGCAGTCATAAGTAAATTAGAAAAAAGGTACACTTTCGTTAGAAAAAATTAGCTTCAAATTGGAGCCAAAATTCCTGCTGCTTCTTGTCATTTTGATAGGGTGGATAATAATCAAATTAAGTTCTTTATGCAGACTGTAACCCATATTTGTTGTTGTTGTTGAGGAGCATTCAAATGTAGCAACATTGTAGCTGCTTCCGGTGGTAACGGTAGGGGTGGATAATAATCAAATAAAGCCTCTTATACAGACTGTATAAACCCAACAATTATATCCTTTCGAGGAGCTTTCAAATTGCAGCAACATTTCAGCTGCTTCCGGTTATAATAGCAGGGTGGATAATAATTAGATAAAGCCTCTTATGCAGACTGTAACCTCAACATTTTTTCTTTTTTAGGAGCTTTCACGTGTAACAAAATGTCTGCGGCTTCCGGTCGTAACGGTATATATATAGGGTAGCTAAAATCAGATAAGCACCTCATGCAGGCTGTAACCAAATCATCTTACATGTTGAAGGCAACAAATTTGATTAGAAAAGACAATCAAATTACCTTTGTTTTGTCTAAACTAAATCGATTGCATAATAGCAGCGATGTGACAATGGTTAAAACAATTGTCTGTGCCATTGGGCTATTCCATTTGAAATCCACACACCCCTAATGGAATACATGACCTTAATATTTCACACAGGGAGTGCAGATTTTAAATGGAGTCACCATTTGAAATTCACACTCCCCGTGTGGAAGATTAAGGTAATGTCTTCTTTA